>VZTQ01006066.1:271109-357582 GCA_013400755.1 Pelecanoides urinatrix
CCCCGGCTCCTCAGGAGCGGCAGCCGCTGGGCCGCCGCCGGGCGGGTGAAGTTGCCGGCGGAGTCATGATTCAGCACTTCTATTTTTAACCGCCGGGCGGCCGCGGGTGCGCAGCGCCCGCCGCCCCTCGCCGCGGCCGGTCCCGCCGGTATTGGCTTTGCTCTAATTACCGCCGCGGTGGGAGGGCGGGGGGCGGTGTAAAACCGGAGGGGAAGGGTTGGGAGCTGCCGTGCGTGTTATCTAACTGAGCATTCGGAGTACGAGCGAGGTAATTTCTTTCTCTTTTTGTAAGTGTTACGCTTAGAGAGAAAGCCCGGTTAAAATAAAAGCCTTTCCACGCTATTTTTTCCCCAGTGTGGTGGGGAAAGCGGGGGAAAAACAGCATTATTCTCCTGAGGAAAACCCTTGCTCCACCTCACAGCCGAGGGTGAAGTAAAACCTCCAGCTGCCCCCAGTTCGGGGGCTTGACCCAAACCCACCCGCGTCCACACCAAGGCAGCGCCCGGCCTCTTCGGTGCCAATGGTGAACACTTGACGTGCTTTCTCAGGGGCGCTTTCCCTTGCCTTCGACAGGTCTTCGGTCCGGGGCAAGAGCAGCATCCTTTTTTCTTCGAGCATCCCTTCGTCGAAGCTGAACTGGTAGGTGATGGTGACAGCAGTAATGCCATTATTAGGCACCAGAGTTAACGGTCCATTAAGAAGCGGTGGTTGTGTATGTCATGCATTATATACGCAGCTATTATTAAATTTAAATTTGCCAAGTTAAGCACACAAACACTAGGAAGCATTGGGTGACCATACACCCTTGAGCCTTTTCACCCAACAGAGCAGCTGACTGGAATAACAGGGAGTTATCCTTTATTTTCACCGGTACCGAAGAGGAATAACACACATTTTGCCAGCGAGTTTCAGACATGCGCTAACGAGAGTGCCTTCATCACTACATACCCACATTCTTCGTGTATCAAGAGCCTGCAAAGGCTCCAGGTACCTGTAAGTTTTGCTTTCAAGCAAAATCTTAACTACAGCCTCAACTCTTGCTCCAGCTACTAGCGAGCACAATACTGTTGTTAGAGGCAGTAACGTAAAACCCGGTTTTATTAGCTCAGTGGCTGCGCATCAAACAACGTTCTGCTTTGTAGTGGCAGAGCCACCCTGTCCTGAGAGAGGGAGACAAACTCCACTTTTAAAAAAACTTTAAGTTATTCACTGAAGTTAATAAACAGCTCTCTCCCCAGCGCTACAAATTTTAGCCAATTAGTCATTACGCCACATCTGTGAAGTGGGTTAATTTAACTCTTCTCATTTTGCATAGGAAGGAGGCAGAAAGGTTAGGGGACTGGCCCAAGGCCACGAAGAGCACTCAGAGCTGAGCCTAGAAAGCAGACTTCTTGTTTCCCACGCCTACGTTTCAACAACTAGACTTGGCTTGCCTACATCAGAAAATAGACTGGCGTAGCTATAGCTGTGTAATTATACCGTAACAGTTTGTGCCGGAATAACTCTCCTTGCGGACATTCTCCTCCAGATGGAAAGTGACTTCCTAAAAGCCGTCCAAGTGAATTCGCTCAACAGCACACACTTTGGGGTTTGCCTTCCCCCCCCCCCCCCCTTCATTTTGAGGGGTCAAAATTCCTGAGGTGTGGGTCTCGGCAGCATTATGAAGCCTTTGATCACTTTTACAGACCATTGAAAAGCAGTGACAAATGCAAAACATGTCATTGAAATGCTACAAGTCTTCTTGTCAAAATTTTTATGATGCTTTTCATCAAAATGTTGAAAACCAAAAGCTTCCAGCTGGCTCCCCTTACAGGTAATAATTTAATAGCTAACAGCTTTTCTCCCAAAGCTGCTGGAACCTGCTTGAGCCATGGAAGCTGATGGGAAAAGCCAGACCCATCCTCTACAGTAATTATTTCTGATTTTTTAATCCTGCTGCTCCGTAAGCTTTCAAAACCAAGTGAAGCTGTGAAAACAAGGAGGAGTGACCAAAGGAAAAGTAAGGGGCAAGGAATAAAGTGAAAGGGTTTGCCTTTAAAAACAGTCTTGTTAAGTCCAAGGACTGCAGAGATGAGCGCATCTTCACTACAGCAACACGGGGGTGAATCACGGGTTTCAATGCAAAACTCAGCTCGGGGGCTGCAGCGAGAGCTCCACAGTGATTAACGTCAACCACGCACCTGCCCCCGAATGATACTGAGCAGAGCAGCTGCGATGGTCTTGAGGACCAAGTGATGGTTTGGGGATCAGGAGACCAAGGCTGACATCAACCACGGGCAGAGGTCCTCCACGTAATTTCAGCCAAGTCATTATTTCTCTGCGTTTCAGTTCTCCCATTTCAAAAACGCAGTGAACAATCCAATGAGAGTTTTCCTTCTGCCGAGCAATGCCCCAGGAGCAATTCTCAGCTTTGCGGTGGACTTCTGCCACGTTATAGAGCTCACTTGAGCGCGTCTCTGAAAGAGCCACCTCTGGAGCTCCCGTGGGCAGCCCTTTTCCAGTGACGAGACCTAAGCAGCCTTCACACAGCCCTGCCTGCCCCAGCGCCCCGCCACACAAGCCCAGGGGCCCCGCGGGTGACAGGCTGTGCCGACAGCCACCTGCTCTTGAGATCTGCAACGTCCTTCCAGGCGTTCGCTCAGTCTCCATGGGCCTCAGTTCTCCTCCTGTGGGCTGGAGATCATAGACCTCCCCCATCTCACAAGGACCCTGGGAGGAGAATTTAATTCCTTATCGCTTACCAGTAACGTGCTTTGATAGGGCAGTGATAGGCTCAGCCCGTTTTCAGCAAAGTATTCAAACATTTAACCCATATATGTGTGTGCATATGCACACACATGTATGTGAGAATTATTATTCAAAGCAACCATAATGGTTTTATGTAAATTCTGGTTTAAATTATCTAATCCTCCTTTTTTATATGCCTGTATAGGGTCAAGGTATTCTAGGAGTTCACTCCCAAGAAGCTTGTATTAGGTATTCACATAAATAATAGCTCATCACAGCATAAGCTCCGGATTTATTTATACTTAGCAAATTTAAAAAGACAGATCTAACACACTGTTGCCTTGGACAGCTATGAACACCACCGAGCGGCAGAGCCCGGCATCAGCTTTCTTGCCTTTAGACTGAACCCTCTCTTCTCTACCCACAGAAGGGGCACTTTGAAGACAAACTGGATCCAATCCCAATATACTTTGAAGAGGACAAACGTAGACCTTTCTTTACTTAACTGTGCATTGGGCAATCCAAAACCCATATAAGCACTAATCTATTCATTATTCCATCTCCTCCTCTTTACTACAATAAAGCACTGTTTTATGCTTATATGCAACAATAAAGAGACCTATAAAGAAAATAATGAACATCCTTTAATATCTTCAGAGCATACCCTATTAATTTTAAAAGGAACACAACATACTGTACCCCTTGTATTTCACCAAGATAAAAGCCTATAGATTAATTCCTATTAAAACAGTTGGTATTTTCAGGACATGCAGATGTAATTTATGGAGAGGCACAATACTCATAATAGCTCAAAGGCCACAGAAACTGTAGATCTGTGTCTGTTACTGTAGTTGTACAGGCATTCATTGTACAGAGAGCAGTTGAAAAGGCAGAGTATGTAATCTGAATACTAAATTTGTGAATAGTTTCTCACTTGGGCTGGTTAGGGTTTTCAAGAGCAGCGGATGCTTTGTGGGGGACTTTGTAAAACATTCTGCTAATATATCACATGGTTGCTGTATTTTATTCCCTTATCTTTACTGTTAGAGCTTTATTCACGAAGACACAATATTCAATTCTTAAAAGAGCACCAGCTCCTTCTCCGTACTTGCCACCTGAATTCAGTGTGCTCTGTGTGAGACAATTTTCACAAGTGTTTCTTCTTCTATAAAGTGGACAACTTTAGGTGTATATCACCCAAAAGTATATGAGAAACAAAGATCCCTTCCCTCACTCCCCTGTATTCCAACTGCTATATCCAAGTTACTTGGAAAATAGTATTATATTTTCTGTTTCATTATCAATAATAAAAGTGTACAGGTTTTCTCTTTTATTATGGAGATATGAATGTATATGGATATATCACTTATGTTTAAGGGCAATTCTAAACCGTCCTAACAAAATTTAATTATGACAAGAGCTACTAACAGAGAAGCCTTGAGCCTGGGATCATTTTTATTCTTTGCTTGTACAGCACCTAGCACAATGAGGATTTATGCATGACCTAGCTTCCCACTTAGTACTTCAACAAAAATAAGAATTAACTCTTGCTTTGCTTATGGCTGGAAATCACAGTACCAACAGAATTACATATATCCAATACGGAACAGTGAACACCACAGAATTATGAAGTTCATGAAGCAGCTGATACAAAAGTGTGCTGGATTTATTTAAGTTACTGGAGTTAGTGGGGCATTTAGGCAGATAGACAGTTGTTACTTTAGCTGAAATCTGGTAAAACTATAAATTAACTTAAAGGTTGAATCTCAAAAGGTCTAAAGTTTCCAGTTGGGTTTGAAGGGGCTTCTACAATAGAGAAGGCTTGCATAAGCACCTTTCCTGAGGGTACCAAATTAGACTGCAAACATCATGGGAGCAGGTCTTGTAAGGCTTCTGACACTTCTAGGTTCAGCCAGACAGACTACAGCTGTATTCATAGTTCTCATCTTGGGTGAAAGATAGAATAGATAAGGCCACCCTGTGCATACATTTCTGAACTTGAAAAGCGTTTCCGCTACAGCTTTTTAAAGCTTGGTAAAGAAATGAGATGTAATGACATTTTCTCTTTGAAGCCATCCTACCTGTCAGCGTGCAGCATGGGCCAGTGGCTCCCTGGGGGCCAGGAGCCACAGCAGTGCCCCAGGGCAGCACAGCAGGAACCTCATCAGCCAAGGCCCATCCCACAACCCCCAGCAAGGGAGTAGGGCAGGCCTGAGATGACAGCCAGGTCTAAGCAAGAGCCCTGATCTTCAGGCCAGTCTCCAGTGATGAGGCAGGTCTGAGGTCAAGCCAAGAAGTCAATCTGCAGGTCAGGATCAGCAAGGTCCGTGGCTTGGCAGGGGCACAGCTATAACCAAGCAAGAGACCAGCACTCCTCCAACATAGCCCAAAGAAAAAGCAAAGCACAGAGCTGAGCTTAAATGGGCTCCCGGCCCCATGGCAGGAGTGTGGGTGGAGGGCCCAGCTGAGGCCAATCAGGGTCATTAAGGTCTGTTAGTGCCTTCAGGGTCCTCACACTGCCCACCCGGCTTCAGCTCTGAACCACCATGGGTAAGCGTTTTCAAACAAGGAAACAAAGAGCTGACCTTATCATAAAGTTAGTCTAATTGACGGTGCGCGCTGTTGCTCAGCAGGAGCTGTTGGGCATCCCGCTCCTCCGTCGCTGGAGAGTGATGCTGTGCACGTGGGAAGTACTGGCATGTTTTAAGCTCACGTCTTGCCTTACATTGCAGGAGTTTGCAGAGCTCCCTGCAAGTTAAACAGTCCATTTTCCCTGATTTTACCTGGGTGGTTGCATGATTTCCCTCAGGGTCCCAGGACCTTTCTTCTAAACACCTGAAGGATGTCCTCTTTATTCATTTCACTCCTCACTCGCCACATTTCCAAAAACACCGCCACCCCCGTTCAGCCTGCATAGCTACAAAAAAGTCAGCACAGATTTACTGGCATGTACTTTTCCCTCCTCAGTCCTTGTTCCTATTCCTTCACCACTTTTCCATCATCAAGCTGGTGCTTGTAGGGAGCCGGGGAGAGGCGGTGGTGCTGGGTCCAAAACTAGTTGCTGTGGTGGTCAGGGACTAAACAGCGAAAGCCTGTTTCAGGCCGACAGCAGCTCCTGTGTGGCTCTGCAACGTGACCGAACCCAGGGGACAGGCGCGGCTGGCGCAGGCCAGGGGAGCAGGGCAGGGGTTAGTTAGTCCCCTCTGTGCTGCTCGGCGCAATGCATGGGCTCAGCGCGAGCAGTTCAGTGTGAAGAAAATGAGTAAGCCAGAGCTGGAATCACTTCATGGATCCTCACATGCACCTCCTTCTCCATCCCCAAGGGACAAGCGCATCACCTTGGTTGGACTCCATGATCTTAAAGGTCTTTTCCAACCTCAATGATTCTATGATTCTGTAAGTACCGCCTCTGCGGCAAGCGCTGGTGTGAAAAGCTGCCATCCAAACCAGTCTTTGATCGTTGCAGAAATGGTATGTCGTCAGAGTCTCACGAGTAATGAAGTCAGAACATAAAATTGTCTGAGAAAACAAAAACGCCTAGCCCTCCACCTCCAGAAGTGGCACAGCTGAGCCAAAGGCTGACACTCTGTCATCTCAGAGGTGAAGGACAGAGCCTGGGGACTAAGCCTGAGTTTGGACTGTGGATGACTCACTTCCAATTCCTTGCTTTGGAGGAGGATATTCATGTCCCCCTCCATTTACAAGGGGCATTCTGCTATAGGCACCTTGTTTAGCTTCCTGTTCCTCGGCTGCTTCTGGAGCCCATGGAGAAGACTGATGCGTCCAGATTGCAACTCCAAGCACCAAAATTAGATTCCTGCTCATGGGCACTCTCCAGAGGAGCATTTCCTTCTCTACACAGGGAGGCTGGAGATATCAGCTGGCTAAATTAGTTACTTACAGTGGGTGAATATCCCCGATCATACTTCTGTTCTTCACCTAGAAAATAAAGCTGACGGTATTTCTTCTCTTTTGTCGACTGTGTGGAGAATCATGGACAGCTCAGCTAGCGGGGCAGGGCCAGAGGATACAGCTGTGACGGAGGCCGTGCGAGCGTGTGAGAGAGAGGTATTTAAAAAACAGGGGGGTTATGCCTTTTCTGTGCCCGTAAGCCAAGTGTCATCATAGAAGCGTCCTGGTGTTTGATTGTGAAAATACAGTCACCTTAAATTAACTGGCCACATAATTAGTTTTAAAGTGGAGCCAGGATAACTTTGATTAACCACAAGCAACAATTTAGATCATAAAAATAAAAAATTAGCGTCATTTTACGCTGCTCTCAGTGTCACATTAAACAACATTTGACCACAGCCTTTTAGAACTGCATGTTAATTTTTATTGCGAAGCATTCCGCTGTCTCGCTCCAGCACCAGAGCTGATGGAGTGCTCCACAGCCTTTTTTTAAGAGACTGATTCATTTTGTGGTAGAGGATTTCTTCGTTTTTCAAAGTTTTATTTATTGTTCTCATTTTACTGCAGGAAAGGAATAACATTTCTCTACACCCAGACATTACCCACACATAACTGTGCAAGCAAAGAAAACATAACTTCATTCTTGTGGTTTGAAAATGCCTCCTTTTTCCTGTTTATTTGTTTGTTTTTAAGAGGGAGGCGTTTCCATTTTTTAGTTCTCCTTTGGGGATTTAAATTAATGAAGACATCATTCGGTCTCTATATTAAAAAGACAATCTCTTACTCCCGGGTACTGCCAATACACTGTCATTTTTTTCTGAAATCTGGAAGAACAAATGTTACTTTCTGTTTATTAGCAACATGAGGGATTCTTCTAATTAGGATTTTGGGTGGTGGAATGATGGCTACAGATGATGTCATTTTATCAGGTATCTTTTCTTCACTGCAGAAGAAATTCTCCTACTGACTTCAGCTGAAAAGACCTTATCTAAAATCTACAAAAGTAAAAAAAAAAGATTCAAATTTTACAGCATTATGAATGAGGACATAAATAGAAAAACCTTTGCAGATATTATCATCATCTTTGTCTTAAAAATTCTTCTCTGAATTGCTTTTGCCACTTCATTGTGTCTGTAGACAGCTAAAGAGCGTTCTTCTCGTAATAAAACTTTCCTCGTGCACAACACTCACAGAGTTTATTATGAAGCCCTATGGAAGTACCAGGTCTCAGCTTACTCGTTGCATTAGAAAGGCAAACGCTTTTCATAGTGGCTTGCTGCCGGATTGGGTTTGTTGGGATGTTTTTTAATTCAACAACGGTATAATTTTACATTCAGCTCTGAAGTTTGGTTAAAAATAGCTATTGAAAACAATCCTTAAAATCTGAAGATGTTTTCCATGGAAATTGTATCCAAAGTAGCTATAAGTCTTTAGAGCGTTGGCTTGATCTTTAAGTGATTTCTATGCTATATTGAGTTGCCTTAATTGACTGACAACAAAATCATGACTCTCCAGCGAGGTTGTCCTAGATGGCTCATTCAAGACATTTGCACATTTGCACATATGACCCTTTGAAATAGTGTTTGTCTGGCTGTAGATGGTGGCTTCTTCTTTTGTATGACAAAAGAGCTCTCCTGAAAACCCTCACTTAGTTGTCATTGCCCTAAAATCAGAGATACTGAAAGAGGAAAAACTAAGACGACGACTTCTCTAAGAATTATTATCTGTGGCTGCTCTTGAAGTAGACAGAGCTGTGAAAAAACCAAAATGCCAAACTGTGGGGCTGACCTCACATTTCTCCACGGGAATGCTTTTTTTTCATTGCCTCCTTTAAGAGGTAGTTTCTTACTTTAGATAAGAGAAGCTCCATCAGCTGCTTCATAGAGCAAAACTGACACCCACTGGCCGCCCCCAGTACTTGAAACATTTTGAGCTATTGAGCAGTCCTTGCTTCAGGGCAGAGCAGGAGAAGGGAGAGGTGGATCAACCTTCTAGCTCACCTCAGCCCTTCTTCCTTAGAGGGCACGACCTCAGCCTTGTCAGTGGCAGCCCCGAAACCCCACTGCCATGAAGTGGGAGGATGCATGACCCAACGCTCAAGGCTCCCTTTCGCTCCGTAGGGAATCAGTCATACAAACTCCTTTTACATGACAAATGACAGGGCTCTCATCCCTTTCTGTAGGAAGATGGACCAGCTCTACCGACCATTTTCCCCCTGAAATTCAGGATGACATTTCATTGGATCAGTCTTGGGCTTGCTGTGCCCACGGTCCATCACGCTCCCCTGCATCAGCTATCTGCAAGCAGCCATCCGTGTGCTGGTTGCCACTCAGCCAGATTTACTCAGTTCTGCTCCGGCGGAGGTCCGTCACTTCCACGTCCCGAATTTCTCTGCGATATCCTCGTTCCTCGTCACGCTGTTACCTCCGATCACTGGAGCTTTATTATCAAGGCTCCCAAAGATACTGTTTCCTACCAAGTACTGTCGCCGTGTGTTGTGTGAAGAAGTGTCCCCTTCTGCCTCCCTGTCACAGCACAGGCCAGAATTACATTGGTATTTATACATTTATTTTTCAATCGCATTGCATGCTCATATCTGATTTGCTATCCACTTAGGCACTTCCGACATGATTGCCTTGTAAGTAGCTCCTTCCTACCAAATATCTTTGGTTTAGATTATATTTATCGCCTCATGGAGAACTTCAATCTTCCCCGAGATTCAATCTAATTCTCTTATTTCCTCCACATGTCATATATCATCATGTGCTACTCTCTGGTATTATTCTTTGCTCCCGTCTGGTCTTTGAAACTCTCCTCCACTCTCTTATATGTTACTGATTTCATATAGTACATTATATTCTACGTGGAACATGTCACTTTGCTGAAGTGTACATTATTATATTTTATGTAACCAGCGTGCCCTTTTATGCCTGCATGATCAGTTTGCACTTTAGCTATTTTAAACATCCCGGCAGTACATTATTCAAAATTTAAAGCATGGTATCTCTAAAGCCCTGTCCTGTTTCTTATCAGAGTTTCCAGGCAGCGTAGAGTAACTTACGTCATTTAACAGGGAAGAATGTTTTTTAACACTGAGCAGCTTCATCCCTGCACACTCTCCCTGCCTGCGTTGGCTCAGGCCCAAGGGAAAAAGGAAACGGAGGTGAACTGTGCTCTCCCTTTCCGAACACTCATACATTCAGACCGTCTCACAAGGGTTTTCAAGAACGGGCAAGCTACTCTAATATTTTAAGTAATTATTTTTTGGAGACCCCTCACAGAAATGAATGCTCCAACTTCATTTTACAGTTCTCCTTTTAGCTTTTAACTTCTCCAGGCGAGCAAAACATCACCGTGCATTGCTTTAGAGGAACTTGATGAAGTTACAAGATTATTTGATGATGTTTAATAGCTGGTTAATTAATAAGTTGAAGGCAACATGTGACAGCAGCCTCTCTAAGAGGAATAGAGGCCACAGTGTTGCTCTGCATTTCCCTAATGCTATATACATCCACTGCAGCCTCAACAAATTCCTCTTGCCTGCAGCCTGACTCCAGGACAGGCTGCATCGAGGCTGGGGGGTCCTTAGGGGACACAAGCACAAATGTCTCTGACGGTGTCATCAGGGGGAACCGGCCAAAGATTTTCGGGCCGCTCGTTGCCACATACCCAGCGTCAGTATTACAAGGGAGGAAGATCCCACCTTGACTTCCCCAGTCCAGGGTCCAACTGCTTTGACTTTGCCCGGTTGTCAGTCCAGCCCCAGCTCTGAAGCGTTAGCCTTTCACAGGGGCCCGCGAGGACCTGTTGTGGGTCTGGGTTTGTGAGACAAAACTTCTTGGCCCACAGCGGTACGATGTTATTTGTGAGCGTGCAGAGATGCCCTGTCTGCCCATGCATTTGGGAGCAGTGGGGAAGGAGCCAGAGGGAAAGTCCCATCCGAGCACAGACATACCGGGAAG
The DNA here is from genome assembly GCA_013400755.1 of Pelecanoides urinatrix. NCBI lineage: Eukaryota > Metazoa > Chordata > Aves > Procellariiformes > Procellariidae > Pelecanoides > Pelecanoides urinatrix. The sequence continues at coordinate 281,711 of VZTQ01006066.1, forward strand.
GGTCGCCGGCTTCAGCAGAGTTATTACAGAAAGTGCCAACCAGGAACCTGTCCCTCGCAGCACAAATATTCTTTATTGCCTCTCACTTTGGTTTCTAGTCTTGCCTGAGTTACAGTTTCTCCCAAACTACAATGTGCAGCCTCCTGGCCAGAGGATGAGGTGATTACTTGGAGGACACAGAGCCCTTTCATCCCCTGATGTCACCGTTTCCCGGAGGCGGTGGCCGCTGGTAGGACGGAGGGGACGTCCCGCAGCCTCAGCGGGGGGACGGGGTTCCCCGAGCTCCCTCTGCGGAGAGGGGGTGACGCTCAACACTGAACTGAAGCTCCCCTGCTTCCTTCTGCAGTGATAACACTATTAAAATAATGCTAAGCTGCCGTATACATGGCTGACGGCTACACATCATTTATGGATTTTCCTTGCTTAAAGCTTAGCCATGATTGCAGGCATGCAAAAATCCATTACATCAGAATGATTTGTCAGTAAATTGCTTTTTATGTTAAAAAGGGAGGGAAAAAAAGATGTTCAATGAAGAGTCCTGGGATTTTCAGGCTATGCCATAGGTAATCAATGGGGTTGTGAGAATATGGGTAAGTCCCCATTTCGATTCCTGCCCACACAAATTATATGGCTTCTGGCTTCCGTTTGAATATTTTTTTCCTTATTCAGACTAGATTTGTCTCTATATAGTGGGATTCCTGGGGGAGAGAATTATTTATATAGATGAACCGCGTGTTGTTTAGCTGTCAAATTTCATTTTTCAAAGCAATTTCTGAAAAAGGACCCACCCCATCACCCTCCTGAGTATTTGCTTATTCAAGGTCTGCGAAGAGGGATAATTTGCTCCAGCTCTCAGCGTGGGGGCACAGAAGAGGCTGTATGTTTGCCGAGGCACAGGACCCATTTTGTGGACATGTTTGAACACCGAGTCCCTGTGCTCTCCCGTGCTATCAGGTCATCGTTCTGAAAGCCCAGTCCTGTTTGGATGCGAGTTACAGCGGGGTGTCTCTGCTTTGCAAACTCCCAAGTCCGCATGAAGCGTATGTACAACCCTGATCTTATTAATGTTTGACTCTTTAAAACTAGACATCACATCCGCTCTACTGCATCCTAGTGAGACCTCTTCACTGTGCCATGAACTGTGAGGTTAGTATCTTACAACCCGTGTTTCCGTCTTCTCACATTAACACCGAGCGATGTATCTGCAGCAAGGGAAACGGTAGTCTTTCCTACATAGCAACAAATGATCTGAGGACGTTTCCGAAACACACACGGGAGCCCTTTGCCGGCACGTTTGAAGGTTTGGATGCTGAGAATTCCCTCAGAGAGAGACAACGTGGAGACCTTTCATAGTCATCTATGAATATATTTCACCGGGATCATACACAGATGGAAACGCTACCCAGCAAGTTTGTGCTGCTGGGTAAAGACTAATCACATACCCCATACGTTACTGTATGTTTATATATGCTTACTTGTTGGCTGAGGGTTCGGTATAAAATGAGAAGAACTTCAAAACACTGAAACCCTGAAAAAAGTCAAGGGCTAACAGCCTTTCTGGCTTCCTATACCTTCACCGAGAGATCACAAAAATCTGTACAGGGATCCAGACATCCAGCCTAGACGTGCAATCCAGGCACTTTTTAGAAGTGATGTGAATTCAGGGAGGGAATCCCAAGAGCCAGTGTTAAGAGTGTTTTCAACGCCAACATGTTTATAGACTCACAACCAGTATTTCCATGATTTTACCAGCTATGTTTCTGTTGTGAGACAACTGCTTGGTTTTTACTTTGACAACGAAGAACTGCAGATGTGGTTGGGATTTTTTTCCTGGTCTTTCAGCTTTCCTTTCAGCTGCATGAAACGTAGACTTTTTCCTTTCAATTTTCAGGTTTAGGTCTCAATCCAACAAAGCACTTAAACCAGTATCTTCATTTGAAGTTAGCCCTTTTTTTTCATCAGGAGGTTGAATTAGGTGAGCTCCAGAGGTGCCCCTTCCAACCTAAATTACCCCCCCCACACATTAATAGTAGCAGTAATTAATATTTTCTGTAAAAGTCTCCCATGGACATCACAGAACAAAAAGGCTCAAAGATGTTATAATCCACATGTACAAGAAGCAAGGACGGAGAAAGAAAGGGCAACATAAGGTGCAGAAAAAGAATTGGTTTCCAGTGGTCTGATAATTTTTTTGCAGTGTTATGGATATCAGGGAGAGGTTTCAAGAGAAATTGTGTACTCATCCCAATTGTTTGCTCTTCATGCATATTTAAAATCCATAGCCAATTCCCAGTTTTTCAATGACTCTTCTGTTTTGGGTTTTTTAATATTATTTTTAAAGGTATTAGAAAAATAAATACACTGATCAAAGGGTTTTCTGGAATTGTAGCTTGTTTTCTACCTTTTCATAAATAATGGAAATACACAGCCGAGGCGTAGTAAGCGTGTGGCTGTACTATTTATTGCTTTCCTCTGGGGAGCCATTTATCTTACAACTACTACAGTTTACTTTCAGAAATGTGTCTGATTGTAACACTTGCAAATGCATGCTTCGAAAGTTGGCTCTCATAATTTATGCACTCACACTTCCAGCTCACACGTTATTTTTAAAGCTTCTCTTTTCACAACGATCTTCTCCATTTTCACTAAAACAAAGGGGGGATAAAAAAGCCCACCTGTGATATACCTAAAGGGAAATCTATGTAGGTGAAGAATAAAATTTCTATCACATTGCTCTCAATATCACATTAGTCCTTTTGGGCCACAACCTACACCATGCATAGTAAGACTGAAAAAATAGGGGAAAGCTAGAATTTAGTACAAATTACTATAAATTTGTCAAGATCATTAGTTCAGAATAGGAGAAATAGAAAAAAAGTAGCTATGCAAGTTTATTGCACCTGAAGACGTGTCCTTTACAATTTACCTCAACGGACAGAAAAATGTGCAATTTGGTGGAATGTTTTCCATCAAAACCCCAAACTGTTGGGTTTTTTCCTCCATTTTCTTTTCTGACAGTTGAACTTGAAAAATGTTCACCCCAAACTTAAGTTTTCTACTTTTGGAAATGTATTTCTAGATTCGGGGTGTTCAGTTTTCTCAAGGAAAAAAAACAGCACAGTGAATGGAAATTGTTTCCCTGTTTATTTTTTTTAGTTAAAATTCAAATTTTCTCTTAAAAAATTTTTGATTAAAAATTTTCAGCTAGTTTTATTCTTTATTCTTGCTTTTAGTCCATAGCTGCAGGCATGGCAACAGACTGAAGAGAGGACAGAAACAAGGAGAAGTCCCCAGCAAAAGCTCTGTGAAAGGAAAACACATGGAGAATAAGTAAGGAATATTATTTGCATTATTCTGATCAAGTTTCCGATATTCAATGATTTCTTGCCACCATATTTAACAAATGAAACCAAGGCTGCACTTACAAATATCAGAGCATTCCAGATCATTTTTTCTCTGCGTGTTTTACCCCCCACGCAAACTGAGGTTCACGTTGCCGAGCGCGACTGGTTCCCATCAACCAGCCCTTACACAAAAGAAACTATAATAATTCTGGCCATTTTCACGTTTGCCAGTAAGAAAACCAAAGTGATTTATAATCTCCTACCCCTACATATGCCTATTTGTTTTAGGGTGCTATAAGCCAATTTTGGCATGGCAAAGGCCGTGTTATCATATTTTGCCTAATACCAGCTACTTCCCAGTGAGGGAATATACCTTATCATTTATAATAAGCCGGCTACCCAAAATCAATGACAGATATTTTGAGGTGTGCATTTTTGACGGATCGAGAGCAGATGATAAAACATGGCACCACGGCAGCTGCCTTTGCAGTCGCATGCGTTTGCAGGGAATCTCTTTGAAACACCCCCCCCGGAGCAAAACACGCTCCGTGTTTTTCCACCAACTTATCTCCTAGCGCTCTCCAGATCCGTCTGTGTACGGCAGCCAGCCTTCCCCAACCCCTCGCCCTCCCCACAACGAAAAACCCCTGCGCAAGAGGAAAGCGGGGTCACAAGCGCCTCTCGCAAAACCAGACCGAGGGAGCCCGTGGGCTGCCTGCTGGCTTCTCCAGCCCAAAAACTTTCCTCGGTGAAAGGTTTTAGAGCAAGAGAGAGGGGTAATTTACAAAGCAACCCCCAAAATTTTCCACTCCACTTGAACTTTCTTTTTTCTGTGGTAAAAGGCAGATGAGTTTGATGTTTATTATCAGTTTTTCCTATTGTCATTGTGCAGAGTTAATGTAACTGCCATGCTATAGTAATATACATCTGCTCTTTGAAATGCACTGGCAAATGTCAGTTAGGCGGTATTTATGTTTTTCCTGGTGTCAGAGTAATTAACATTGCCTTCGTTTTAAGTATGCGATGAAACAATACATTAAAAGTCCCCGCAGAACATACCAGAAAGGGTTTAAACGGCAGGAAAAAAAATAAAAAAATCATAAAGATCAGGGCTGCATTTCAGCACATCGCTTCGGTATGGTAAAGTTTAAACCCGGGGCAAAATCCCACTAATGGGAATTAAGCGAGAGCGCCGGGGCCACGCGCCAGCACGGAGGTGAGGATGGAGGAGCGTCGTTTGCCAAGGCTCTGGACTAGAGACACCTGAGCTACTTGGATTCCCTTTTGCTCTCCCTTTGTCCACCCTCAAGCCTCTCTTGCGCTCTTTTTTTTTATTCATACTGCATTGAGTTTCATTAAATGTTTATGACCCTATTGCAGGATACAGTTTTAGATTACTATAATAAAAGGGAGTTGATAAAACTTCATTATCTGTGGTGACAGAGGAAGAATAAAATCTTATACCTTCAAGTTTGTCCATAACATTGCTTGTAATAACTTTTTTAAAAGCCAAAGCACACAAAAAACCCCTCTGAAACGCCAAATTCACTGTTACTGGAATCAATGTCACAAAGTCACCATTAGAAATCGGTATATCAAGCACATCAGGAAAATTTTACTACAGTAAAGTTTCTTTGTCAATTTGTGACAATTGCTTTGTCACCACACGTATTATTTTAGGGCAACTCCTTTTCGTTCCCTGTATTACTAGGGTGGGAGTAGACAATGGTTAAAGTACAGGAGTATCACCTCAGCAAGGACAAAATGATACCTGAGTCGGGGTGTGGAGCTCGGAAATGCCTGTCATCTTTTCCTTTAAAAAGTAAATTGCTGGTACTTTAATCATTTATCAGAAGGAAGAGAGTGTTTGTTTCAAAGGTGCAGAACGAGGGCTTTAAAATTAAACTCTGCTCATCGTCGGCTTCTGAGTGAATGCAGGAGTAATATGGATTTTATGATCTGCAGAGATGTTTTAATTCCTGTACGGTCTGCAGGTTAAAAAAAAAAAAAAAAAAAATCTCTGGAACTCCCTCTTACCGGGTATGCAAGAAGTGACATTTTGATAAAGTCCCATTCTCAGTTTTGAGTTTTATAAAATAAGAAAAAAATCTTATCGATGCTAAAATGCCGTACTAACAGCCCCTGCAAAATACTCACCTCTTCCCCTCCCACGGTGTTTTAAGAGTCTAATTTTGTTTAGAGGGTGAATTCAGCTGGGCCGTGAAGCAGTGATGCTTAATATCTCTTGCTGGTCTCCAACACCGGCCCTGAGCGGCGCCGTGGGGGGCACAGCCCAAAATGCCCGTGGGGTTCAGGCTCCGACACCAAGGCGCTGCGGCGTCCAAGGCAGGGGGAAGGAGGGAATCGAGCTCCCAGGGTTCGGGAAAGGTTTCTGCAGGGGAACCTGTTGTCCGGGCTCCTGCAGAAGGTCTGCCCGAGACCGGCCCAGAGGAGCGCATTGGACACGGTGTGAAAAACTGGTCTCAAAGGCTCCTCTGACAGCAGAGGGCTGGGTGGGCCACCAGCCACCCTTGAGCTCGGGGGCAACCAGCCTGCCTGCAAAGGGTTGAAAAGAGGCAGGAGGTGGTGGTTCCCCAGCTGCTTCCACGTATTTCTTCTCCTTCCTCCATTTCATAGAATCACTAAGGTTGGAAAAGCCCTCTAAGGTCATCGAGTCCAACTGTCAACCCAACCCCCCCATGCCCACTAAACCATGTCCCGAAGCGCCTCATCTACACGTCTTTTAAATCCCTCCAGGGATGGGGACTCCACCACTGCCCTGGGCAGCCTGTGCCAAGGCCTGACCACTCTTTCAGGAAAGAATTTTTCCTCATGTCCAATCTACACCTCCCTTGGCACAACTTGAGGCCGTTTCCTCTCGTCCTATCGCTGTTACTTGGCAGAAGAGACCGACCCCCCCCTCACTACAACCTCCTTTCAGGTAGTTGTAGAGTGCGATGAGGTCTCCAAAAAAAGGTTTCCCCCAAAAAAAGTTTTCTCTGGGTGGAAGAGCCACCTCCCTTTGAGGGCAGGGCAAGCCATGGCCCTGCTTTGCCAGCTGTGGGCTCCAGATGTGCGGGGGCAGAGCGGACACCCAGCTGGGTGCCTCCCCTCTCCCCACCTGCTCCCAGTCATGAAACCGGAGGGTGCTGCTTGTTCTGACGGCGGTTACCCCTCCCCACCCCCCCGCAAACACGGCCAGGGGCACCAGGGGGTCGGGGGCTGGTGGAGAGAGGGCAAGGGAGACGCCGTGCGCGTGGGGTGTCCCCGGCCCCCAGCACCTTCCCCCGGGCAGGGGAAGGAGGCTAAGCAACCCAAGAGAGAGGCGGGCGTGCAGGGCGAGGAGATGAGAGAAACGGGGCAGGAGGAGGCACTGGATGGGAAAAGCTGCATTTAAGGAGCCGTTTTCGTATCCGAGACGGGCAGAAGGAGCAGACAGCCCCTTCCTCACTCGTGGCACCACGGCCTGCGTGCCGGCCGGGCCTCCGCACGGAGAGCCTCGGCCACGTCTCCTCTGCAACACGCCGGGGGGATGAGGTGGCCTCTGCCCCGTGCAGTTGTCCTAGACTCAGCGCGGGTTTGATGGCATTTGGACGAGCAGCGCTCTGAGTCGCCAGGGCCGGAGAGAGCTGGTTCTCCCTTCTCCCGCCTGGAAACACATCTTCAGCTCGTGGTCCCGGTCCTTGCTGCCACTCCGGTTTGGGCTTTCGGCACGCACGCAGGTCCCACGCTCGGCTTTTCGGTTGGAAGCACGAGGGCTAGAAAAAGCTCTCATTTAAAACCCTCTTCATATAAGCAGAAATGCTGTGAGATTTGGCAAAATCAGGAGCTTCCCGGTTGTCCCATATTTTTTAGAAGTTAAAAGGGAAACTCGGAGCACTCCTGATCTTGAAAGGCCCCAATAACCAACTTCTTGTGCTAAAAAAGCCCTGTTGCACACAGGGGATCATAAATGTGTACAGTCTAGACATAGGATCACGCGTGCGTGCTAGAGTGAACAGCCCCGCTTTGTAAAACCGAAGCAGGTCCAGGCTTTGGCTCTCCTACCCGCTGCGTGTGCCGATGTCCCACTGGGGCAGCTGGTGCGAGAAACACAGCAAGTCAGCACACAAACTTCTGTTCCTGCCTGTGACAAAGACCAGGAGGTGGAAAGAGGAGGCTGGGGAGGAGAAGGGAGATGTTTAAATGGTCTTTGAGCAAGATCTGTTTTCTGAAAATGGAAGCAACCATCTCGTGGTTGTTTCTCGATGATTGGAAGCAACCATCTCCTGCCCTAGAAGAAACTAACCTCAGGTACACCTCGTACGTCAAAACAGAATTTCAGTTCCATGTCTGGGATGTAAACTGCTCGACATGAAAGAGGCAGTTTCATATAGATGTCATTAGGATTGGGGGTTTCTGCCCACATGCAAGAGAGTGGAAAGCCGCTTTTAAGACACTGTTGGAGCAGCCCCATTTGATACATCGGTTTGTGGGACGGACGATGCCTCCGAGGGTTTAGCTAAGGTTTTAACTGAGTGTGGCTTGAGCCCCGGGGGAAAGAGGGGGTTCAGTGAGTATCTGCCAAGGCTCCTCAAAGGTAAAAAATGAAGTTGGTGCCTATTAGTCAGAAACCACCACAAAGCTGCGGCGCCGGAGGATGCTGAAGCCCGGGTGTGCTAGGTAACACCTGCCAGCTTTCAGCGCAACTGCATCCTATGAGGCTGTTTCCACTTGCATTTGTGGTTAGCAAAACCAAACCCCAAATCTTCAGCAATTAACACTTTTTCTCTTAAGGTTTCTGCTGAAAAGGACTGTCGCTTGCGCGTCCGAATCTCGGCGAGGAGAACACAGGTCAAATGCTCGAACTGTCTTTTTTTATGGAGGCTTTGGTTTCAGGAAAGACACGTGGCTCAGCGACGGGGAGAAAGGGATCAGGGAGATGAAAAGACGGCATAAGAAAAGGAGACCGCAGAGAACACGTTGCCTCCGTGGAGTAAAAAAACCTTTCTGCATACTCAAATTCCTTTGAAAATCCAAAGCCATAGGGATAAAGCAGCAAAGTGCCTGCCTTTTAGCTTCTTTTAAAATACCCCCCAGCCCGTGACCATTTAAACAGGGGTTAAGGAGGGGGATTAATTCACACTCCCCTAGAGCAGCCCCGCCTGCCCCATCCCGTCTGGGCTCCTGCAGCCCAGCTCACACAGAGGAACGCGCGGCACGGGGAAGAGCTGCCGGCGTCCTCCCGCCGCAAGCCCGAGCTCCGTCCTCCGCTCGCCCCTTCTGCGGCAGGGCAGCCTGGAAACACGCTCACAGCTCCAGAGATGCTATTTCACTGCGCTCCCCGAATTTTGCCGCCCTGAGGACGGGGTCTGTCTGCTCCCGAAGTGGGGGGGAAGCCTGACAGAGCTGGGCTTGCTGCCAGGGTCAGGGCGCAGGGAGGGGACGAAAACAGGTAACGACTTTTTGAAGGGAGGGGGCTCTGCTTTGCCCCCCTACCCAGGGAGCAGGGGAGCTGTCGGAGGGCTGCTTCTGCGTACGCAGGTCCCTTCTGGCCCCTCGCCCTGCCCCAGAGCCACACAGACTGTAGGGACATAAGGTCCTTAAAAAAACTTTGGAAACAGAAACATTCTTAAACCTGAGTGTCCCGTGGGTATTCCTCTTTAGCGAGAGAAACTGGAGAATCAGGCACTTGGGAGCAGAAGCAAATATTTGTGTACGAGCTGCATTTATTAAATTCCCTTTCATGGTTGACCTCATTTTTTCTTCATTTAAGGGGTTAAATAGCTGAGAAACAAACCCTCTTTGGGTCAGCGTTTCAGGCTGCTCTAGACCAGGGTGTCCCCAGTAATCCTGCTGTTTTAACCGCAAACACAGCTCGTTACAGACCTGTTATCTTAATATCTTAAATGTCCTATACCAAGTATCTTAAATGTCCTGAACGGGATGCCTCACTGTTAAATTGACAAAATAAAACAGGAGGAAAGACACTACCCAGCACCGTCAGCCCCGGAGCCGCCGGGCGTTCAAGAATGGTACAGCCGTCCTCGGTCATTAGCAGGTGGCAGAGGTGGGAAGAGAGGGGGGAGAAAAAAGGAGAAAAAAATATCTCTGCACGGCACTCACAGCAGCTGAGTCTGCTCCCTTCTCCTCCCCAAAAACAGGAGGGCTCGGACGAGACGCCCACATGCTCGGAAAGAGGTGGAAGTAAATAAAACACATTGGTTAAACAAAAACCCAAGCGCAAGCTCACGCACGTGGAGGGTTTTCAAGGACTGGCGTGCTGCACGCGATGCGATGGTCCAAGTTGAGTCTCCGGTGTGATTCTGCGCTGCCTGAATCAAACCAACGCTTCTCCACGGCTGCGGTGGGACGCGCCGGTGCCGTAGGTCAACGGCTGCATGGCTGGTACCTATACATTATCAGTGTGGACAGTGATAGGTATTTACATAAGGCCTTCCTGCCGGAATGAACCATTGGGAAGCGGAAACTCAAACACCGATGAAAGCAGTGATGAACAGATTCAGACAGTTTGGGCCCACTTTGACAGCGATTGATGGTCCCTGAGGTACGTTGATGGTGGCACCTGACCTTCGTCAGCTGCAGCTTGCGGACCGAGCAGGCTGGGGCTCGCGTAGCACGGCCCCGTGGGCGCCTACGGGATACTGTTCAGACGCGATCCTGGATTTCCCATGGGAAATTTTCCCTTTTTCCCATTTCACACTATCCCGTAACCGTGGGGGGTGACTCCAGTGCTGTACTGGGAATGCTTTTTCAGAAAGCCTCCCTGCTTCGCTTCATTATCCCGGCAGCGGGTGGGTGCCGCACCGAGCCGTGACACATGCGTACAAGACCTAAGTCCTGTAATATTCCTGCACGACTAAGGTTGTAAGTCAGACTGCATTCCTGTCTTTCAGTTGTCAGGAGAGTGTGGAAAGAAGATATTTATCGCATTAGCCCTGCATGATCAAGGAGAAGCCTGGCTGTTTAAGGATGCTTTATTAATGAATGCTAGAGGACATCTACCCCTCCTAACGTACAAGTGGCTCGTTACTGAAAAATGCAGGGAGATAAACAGCCAAGTCCTCTGTCTTCTGTGGCTGTTCAGTAGGTGTGTTACACTTGACATGGGTTATTTATGAGTCTCAGATAGTGCCCAAGGCTAAACCTACCATTGCCATTAAAAAATAAAAGCAGATGTAACCGACAGTGTGCTGCTGCTGCTGTGCTAATAACACGAATGTCTTTCGCATGACTTAAAAGGCCCAATCCAAAGTGTATCAAAGTCGAAGGATAATTTTTTCTATCGACTTCAAAGGGTTCGGGATCAGGCTTAATAATGCAGCTGGTACCTCGCCCCCTCTCTCCCACCCTCCTCCCCCCGCACCCGCCTGGCCGGAGGCGTATCGATACCTTAGACAAAACCTAATGGCAAGATTGCCCTTCTTGTTGTAGCAGGATTGAACGGTGTATAATCACCCTATAGCCATTGCATACCATCCTATAGCAACCTTTTCCACACCGGCAAAGGGGAGCAGGGCAGGCAGGGAGGGGACGGATGCTTTCCGTACCTTGCCATCACCCTGCTCGCTCCCTCTCGTGCCAAAGGCCTGGATTTTTACCAGCCAACCTTAATTTCCACAGCAAACCACGATACGGAGGCCCTCCTAACTGCGTGGCTCTGCGAGCTGGATCGTTAAGGCTTCTAATTAAAACCGAAGGCTCTGGTGGCTCCGAGTGCCCCATAGTGCTTGCTGGCTGTGGGAGGGGGCTCTGCTCTCCCCCCCCGACCCGCACAGCTCTGCGGGGGCTCGGGAAGGCCCCCAAACCCCCCCCGGCCGAGGGGGACAGGGAGTTTGCAGGCAAGGAGCCAGGCACGCCATCAGCCCGACCCGAGGCTGCAAAACCAGTAACACCCGCAACGCGCGGCTGGAGCGGAGCCTCTTACAACATGAAGTTAACGAAACTCCAGCTCCCGACGAGCTGTTGGTATTTTAACCCTCCCAACAGGAGGGAAGGGGTAAGGGCACCGAGATCTGCCGAGCTGTCCCCAAAGCGGGGGGCTGGGGGGTAGAACGCCCCGGCTGCGGCGGGGCTGCTGGGGCAGGGGGCTGCAGCGGGGGAGAGGAGCGCGTCCCAGAGCACGGGGGACCGCCGGCAGCCTCCTCGCAGAACTGCTGCTAAAGGGAAAGGACCGAAAGAGCTTCCCCCCCGCCGCAGCGCGCGCCCACTGCTCGCTGCCAACACGTCGCACGCGCTCTGCAAAATGCTGCTCACTTGCGCTGCGGTTGCTCGTGACAGCTTGGTTTGGATGAGAGGAGAGAATGAGAACAGTCTTCTGAAGATGAACAACCTGCAGCCACTGCCACCTTTCCTTCTTTTTTCCTTTCTTTTTTTCTCCTTTCTTTTTTTTCCTTTCTTTTTTTCCTCTTTTCCTTTCTTTTATCCCTTCTTTTTTTCCTTTCTCTTTTCCCTTTTTCCCCTTCTTTTTTACCTTTCTCTTTTTCCCTTTTTCTCCCCTTTCTTTTTTCTCCCCTTTCTTTTTTCTTTCAAAGCAGTGCCATCCTCCCAAGGGCCAAGGCCTCAAGACACCGTAAGCACCAATGCATTTTCAAGTCACTGCGCCTTAGCTCCCCTTTTATCGCACACGCTGCGCGCAGGGAACACGACAGCAAAATAAATGTATCTACGACTCCCACCAGCTCCAGGCCCTGCGGGCACATCACCCCCTTACAAATGACTCCATGCAGAAAGGATAAATTTGCCCTCAAGCCAGCGGTTTCGGCAGCACCGCGCTCAGGTGAACCACGCCGGATTTATCCCACTGTGCAGGATTTATCCCGCCGGGCCGGATTTATCCCACTGCACCAGGTACCAGCCCAGGGAACGGGTTCAACCAAGCCCTCCCTCCTTAAAAGAGGAGAGCACCTTGCTCCCGAGAACAAAACTCCTGTGGCACACGCAGACGCTCACTTTAATGACTATACTTTCTTGTAACATTACCAGAAATTTTAAAGAGCATATCACTCTAGCAGAAGCCACTGCCATCTGTGCTTCCCCAATTAGGAATGCAAGCAAATATGTATTTTACAGTAACATCAATAAAATGTAACGCACAAGTGATGTATCTTTGTTTTGTGTTTTTTTTTTTTTAAAGATACAAATTAGGGAACCAGTCAGTCTTGAAACTGCGGAATTCCCTTGCAGGAAGAATGGGGCTTTTGTAACCAAAAGAACAATCCAGGCAGGGCCTCCGTCGCATGGATTTTAGTTTTCAAAGCAGAATAAATGGGCTTTAATTACTTTTTTTTTAAAATGTATCATCATTTTGAGAACATGGCCTACACTGTTTTGTTTTTTTTTTTTTCTTAAAAACCCTGCTTGCCAGGCTATCCACTAGTGAGCATCCCATACGATGCGCCTGAAACCTGCCTGTGGTGAGCGTTTTCCAAAATCTTGGCTCTTTTTTTCCCACTTCTGGCTTAGATCGGTCACCCGCAAGCTGAGCCACCGTAAATCAGCGATTCGGGGAAGAAAACGCTTTCATTTCCCTGTTACTTGCAACACAAAGATCTGGGTGCTCTGCAGATATTTCTGGTTATTTCCAGAAGGTCCTTTCCCTGGCAGAGCTGGGCCATCGCCCGCCCCATCGCCCCACAGCGCCCAGCTCCCTGCGGAAAGCAGGGAAAGCTTTCAGAGGGCCGGAGAAGAAAACACCGGGGGAGAAAAACCAGCGTTGCAGAGAAATACAGAAGGTGGAAAATCCCTGGTGCGGGGCTGGAGAGCCCAGCTCCTCGGGGGGGCAAGGAGATGCCCGCGGGGGGATGCCGGGTCCCGCGGGGGGATGCCAGGTCCCGCGGGGGGATGCCGGGTCCCGCGGCGTCTCTCCCTGGCGATGCTTATCAGGCTGCAAAGTTGCACGGCGAAGGCTGGCTGCAGGCTGGGGAGGTGTTTGAAGTCGGAAGGGAGCCGTTAGAAACCTCCAGCCTGCCGAAACAGCGCTTTGCACTGCGGTCACTTGCCTCTTTCTGCCTTTCTTCTTCTTTTCTTTTTTTTTTTTTTCCACCCAACTGTTTCTCTAGAGAGCGCGGCCCCCAAAGGGGAGGGGGGACCAACCCAAACAAAGTAAAGCAGCAACAGACTGTCTGCGACTGCCAGCAAGGCATCCCCTCCCTTTCTCCTGCTTAATGCGATAATGAATCTTCCCGTAGGAGCTTTTGTGATTTAGGGCTTACTGAATAATAACCTAACACAGAATACACACAAATCCACATTTTTCTCTCTCCTCCTGTTTTTTTTTTTTTTCTTTCCCCTAAAATACACATCTGATCAAAAGCCAGGCTGCAATTAAAACGTAGCATAGTTTGGGGTTTTTTTCCCGATGCCACTAGATGGTATTTCATCAGCAAACGAAAGCTAAGACAGTGTAAATATTTTCCCCACAATGGTAATGATAAAGGTTATACTTTATAACTCTGCTTTATGCTTTAACACTTAGCCCTTTGAAAAATATTTTATGTTGAATTACTATACAGATAACTAGAAATCGTGTGTCGCACCGAAGGGTTATACCTGCTTCGCGACACAGGGGGACGAGCACGGGACTTGCCTCGCGCTGCCCAGGTTTCCCATTTCGGCGTTCCCTGACCCCTCTGTAACTGTGCCGCACTCACGTCTGCGTCTCCTCCACCAGCTTAACCATGAGTAACTTTTGTCCGACGAAGATCTCGGAGCATCCCTGCACGATGCCACGGAGACCCAGGAGCGACGTGCCTTTTAACGGCGGGGAAAGCCGTCAAGCTGCGGCCATCTTTGTCCAGGTTTTTCAGCAACTTAACAGCAGAGACAAGAACAGAATAAAGTCCTTCTGCGGCCTCTTCCCCTCCCTCTGCTCTCTGTGTGCGTGTTAACGTACTCAGGAGACTCCCTGGCACACCTAAAGGAGCAGAGACAGGGTAATAAACCCCAACCGATCCAAGCCAGGCGAACCCGAATGAGCATGAACGTCTGCGAGTTCCTCACATCTCGCCGTGGGGCGGCTGGCATCAGTCGTGGCATTTGCAAAAATATTTGTGGCACCAGAGCGTTAATTCTGTTTTCAGTCTCTTTTTGCGTAAACCCCAAGTATAGAACATTAAGCTCTGCATGGATGTGCAGAGATCCCTTCTTCAGTCCGTCGGTGAGGAGGGACATTCTCAGGGGGAGCTCCTCTATTTTTATCAGCTTGAAAATTTTCAAATGTGAAAGCAAAATAGGTCACCAAATCTTCACTCTCCGTATACCTTCCTATACACTAATAGTTATGAGCTTCCTCACAGGATACAGATGCAGTATCTCACTTGAAACCCTGATAGGAGTCACTCATATGCATGATTAAAATTAATTACATAGTTGTAGAGGTGTCCCTGAGCCTTGCTAATAAAGAAATAATTCAATTTGATGGTCATCTTCACTTCTATCTTAACCACAGCATGTGAGGTTGGAAATACGTGTGTTTCACTTCAGTTAATTACTGTGGGCACGCACAAAAACACACGTGCTCCCCCATAATTCCTCGGAGCTCTGTGAACTTCGCAGGGACTCCGTCACAGCCAGCAAAACCCTTTTCTCCGCAGTTTGGCCCTTGATTTCCCCGTGCCCCTTGGGGAGCCCTTTGCAGGGAGAGGTGGGCGCGGGGGTTTTTTGGGGCTCCGGGAGCCACGGCCGCGCGAGGCGCGGCTGGCGAGGAGGTCAGGCAAGGGCAGCGCCCGCCTTCCCCCCTCCCGCCACCTCTGATCTCAGCCAAAGACAAAATACCGGGCGAGAGGGAGCTCGGCTCTGGCCAAGCGCAGCTGCTCTTATCTCCTTGGGGAGGAGAAGAAAGCCTTGGCACCAGCGAGCAGCTTGAATCAAAGCCTCTTAAGTACCTCCAGAAAAAGTTTTGCGTGGGAGCCAGCCCAGAGGAGCTGCAGCTCTAGAGAAACGCCTTTGCCCGCGCCGCCTCCCCGGCAGCCCTCGGCTCCTGCCCTCCAGAAACAGCCCCCTTTAGAGTCATAGAAACATAGAATCATTAAGGTTGGAAAAGACCTCTAAGGTCATCNGCTCCAGCCCCTCAATGTCCTTCTTGTAGTGAGGGGCCCAAAACTGAACACAGGATTCAAGGTAAATTAGTATTTAGTATATTAGTATTTAGCCAGGACAGTTTCAGATACGTCCAGAAGGATGTTTGCGTGGCTTCCTTAGGCTATTTCTCCACGGTGTACTGCCTGCCAGACCCCCGGGTTAGAGCCACCTCCTCTCCCGGGCTCGTTCAGCGCAGGACAGGGCAAGCAGGAGGTGCCGGCCACAGGGAAGGGAGCTGGGAGACCGCCGAAGAAAAACCTTCTAGTGGCAGGGGGACACAGGCATGGGAATAGACAACTTGCCTACGCAGGTTGTGGCATCTTTGTCATTAATATTGTCTAAGACCAGGGAAACTTCTCAGGGGTGACTTAAGCAGCATCTGCAAGTCTCAGGATGGATCCAGTCATCTTCAGGAGTCTCTTCTGGCCGAGCTTGCTGCAATTCCCAGGGACCTCCTACCTCCCCGGCACTCAGACGCTCCCCTGCAGCACCAGTAACCCATATAAGAATTTATGACCCATGCAGGAATTTATTTTACAGGCTGATGAAATTTGAATTGAAATTAAGTCCCGGTTCTGAACAACAATCAGGACATTACAATATCCACGACGGAAATTCAGTAGGTCCCATTCAGAAGACGTTTGCTGCTGCATTATGTTTATTTTGCATTTAGAGGCTTGTGCTTAGCGACAGGTTGCCAGTGTCCATCTGTAGCTTGTTTTTTGTTTTCATCCGTGCTGCACATTTGTGTGACAAGACGTGGGCATGTTCAGCGTGGAACAAACCCGCTTGTTTTTCACCTCCAGTCTACCCACAGGGAAGGCTTGGCAGATCCCAAGCCTGGCAGCCTTTTCCCCAAAGGCACCTGGTGAAGCTCAGCATCCCCATCCACCGCCCCAGGCACGCCGGGCTCGGGCAGGAACAGGCTCTGCCCTTCTGGCCAGGAGCAGAAAATGCCCTAAGCCCTCATGCTCTAAAAGAGTCGGGACGGCTTTTTCCCCTAATATTTCAGCTATAAGAGACATTAGCCCACTACACTTCTCATAGCCTCGCCGATGGAGCAGAGGATAGCGTTACCACTGTTATTTAACAGCTGGGTCCACAGGCCAGGGACATTTGGGCGTTAAACACAATCAGTCTCTCCCACGCTTGCAAGATCCCTTAACCAGGGCTTTACACCCCACGTGCATCCCCATCCCAGCGCTGATTCAGCAGGTGAAGCGCAGGGTTAATGTCTGCCAAACCTCTCATGACTCTTCCCATCCACTCCAGTAGGCTCCCTGCAGGCCTGAACCTGGGCATGTATTAATTAGCTTGGTCAGTTAATTAAGCATCCCAATTTTTTTTCCCCCCCCTACAGAGGCCTTTCCTAGCATGTAGGAGAAACATTTAAATGTGCTAATGGCCCATCCCCGAGTGCCCCCAGCCATTTAGACTTCAGGCTGCCCACAGGAGAGAGGATGGGGAGACCAGGCTGGCTTTTGCAGCAGATTTGGGGATTATCCCAGCCCTCTGAGCAAATTCTGAAGTACACATGCGTACAATTAACCAACAAGTACATTTCAGTAATGAAAAAGCCTCCTTTTGCCATTAGTTGAAAGAAAAAAAAAAAGTGTGATGATTTTTAAAGCAATTTCTTTAAGGAAGGGAAATGATGCACGTCATGCAACTGCAACGATAAAACAAGGAAGGAGTTCCGGCTGGTCTCAAAAATAAGCAAGAGGTAAAATTATGCTGGCGTCCCCCTAAGTCACTGAAAGCAAGCTAGCTAACACAGCGCATCTTGCGGAAGCCTGAATTTTGGTTTTCCTTTGCC
The DNA here is from genome assembly GCA_013400755.1 of Pelecanoides urinatrix. Taxonomy (NCBI): domain Eukaryota; kingdom Metazoa; phylum Chordata; class Aves; order Procellariiformes; family Procellariidae; genus Pelecanoides; species Pelecanoides urinatrix. The sequence continues at coordinate 298,952 of VZTQ01006066.1, forward strand.
TGCTTTCTCCTCTGCGGAGAGGAGCTCCCCGTTGGGGCACTGGGGCAGAAAGCCCCGGGAGGGGTATCAGGCACGTGAACCCAGGGCTGGCCACATGCTGCCGCGTCCCGACCGCGGCACAGAGCCTCCACGGTTCCTCGCTAAAAGCCCGAGACGCCCTTCCGCGGGCGCCAGGCAGGGCGCGAGGCACGGGCGGCAGGCAGCTGGCACCGCAGGAGACCCAGAAGTTGTGCTGAGGCTCCGGCTGGGGCGGGGGAACGAAGAAATGGGAAGAAAATAAAACAGTCACCCACGCAGAGCAGCCTTGTTTTGCAGGTTTGCTGGTGACGGAAAGCTTGTTGGTGTGCCTTGAAACAGCACCCGAACATCCTGAAAACGGCAAAGAGAGGAGCCAAGCCAGCGGCTGCTTTGCCAGCTGCCGATCTCGGTTGCGTGGATTTCCCTCTGCAACGTGCACTTTTTAGGAAAACCTTAAAAGCAGCAGCAGCCTCTCTCCCCGAACACAGAAGCCGACACTTTTGAGGCTCTTCTCTTACTAAATGTAAATTTTCACCATAATTCAGCTAAGGGAAAACAAAGAAAACCTCGATGGCAGCACATTTGTACGCGAAACTTTGGCAAAGCCCTTTCAGGCAGCGCAGCCGGCGGGGGCTGCAGCCCGCGCTCCCCGGGAAGGCGTGCAGGAGAGCTGGGGGAGCAGCCCACACGCGAGATGGGTTCGGTGGGGTGAGACCAGACGTTAGAGGAAGCCTACCCGCGTGCACAAACGCTACAGCATCGGTATTTTTAGAAGTCCCCTGGGAAATAGGAAAGCAAGCAAGAATAGGTGAAAAGAGAAACTGTTGACGCAAGATGTCCCTCCCCTGCACGGGTGATACGGGAGCGGACAGCCCGCTCCTCTTGCCAGACCTACGTGGAGCTCTGCTAGGACAACACCCAGCAAAGCCCAGGTCTATCCTTAGCTCTGCCCCGTGCTGTCATGTAACCTGGAGCAACTCCCCTCCTCCCTGTGTAACCCCGCTTAAGAAGTAAGATCTTCAAGGCAGAGACTTTTTTTGGTGTGCATACCACCTGGGAGAAGAGGGTCGGGGGGATACCATCTCAGATATGGTATTTTCCGTAAGGATAATAGTGCCTGGCTGTCCCCCCCCTGCATCCAGTCAGAAGCTCTGACAGTTTGGCCAGAAACCCAATTTATTTGTTGATGTCCTGACAGCTCCTACCTTTGTCACAGAGAGCTGCTCCCTTTGATCTACGCACAGTGGGAGACTCCAGCAATTTCAGAGGCTCCAAGCAAACTCCTCAGAAGGGCAATCAGCCTGGTGCGGGCCTGGAGAAGATTAATGACCTTGTTAGTACACGCAAGGCTTTTTTACCTGGACTGTGACTGGGCTGAGATTGGGCTCTGCGAGTGCTCTGCTGCAGAAAGCTGGGCACGTGGGGCAAGTTGTCTCTTTACAAGCAAGCAAGATAAGAAAAAAAGCCAAACTAGCACAAACAAAGAATATTATTGTCCTTATTTATACCACGACTGGCTGGAGAACAGACCTCCTAATTCCCCGAAGGATAAATGCAACAGAACTCACAACACAGCTTCACAACCACACACGACCAAGAGCTCAGGCTTCTCCCTCCTTCACTCAGGGCACTCCTAAGTGGGGTGCAGAGGGCTTTTAAACCAAAAGTCCTCCTCCCTTAACAAGCTCCAGACCTCAGGTTGTAGCTGATGGTAATTGAAAGCTGTTAATGTGACCACTTTCAGCTGCAGCCAGATCCCAAAGCTGCTCCATCACCAGGCTTTTTGTCAGTACCCCAAGTGATTTCATAGTTTTTCAGGGGCAAATGTGTAGCTCTCATGGTTATGGCAAGCCCTGGTTCAGCAACACGTAATGGGCTCAAAAATCCAGAAAGAAAACAAACAGATCAATGAAAAACCCTGGTTTGGGGTGCTTTTCTTTAAAACCACTCAGTTTCTGCAGGATTTGGCTCATGATTTTGGAATACAGGGGAAAAGCCAAATTCCACAGGTTTTGGCATCCAAACAAGGGCAAAACATTGATAGCACCCCTCGTCCTCGGGTGCTCCCCCAGTTCTGTGCTTCCTCTTGTCCCTCCCGAGCTCCCTGGGGCTCCAGCCGTGCTGGGGGGCTGCGGTTATCAACCCCTCTGCAGGAGCAGGAATAGCCGGTGGGACTCAGGTGTGCTTGCTATTAGTGCCCCACGTTCACGAGGGGATTTGCTTTTGTGGGTTTGTGCCTTTTCTTTTTTTGGTCTAACTTATAAGGAGAAAAATATAAATACATTTTGGGTTTTCTTATAATTATCTGGTTTGGTTTTTTCAATGTATTTGTGGTGTTTATACTTGTGACTTCAGCCTCAGTCTTGGGACATCACATTGTTTTCTAGATGTCCTGTTGGAGTTAGAAATCTTTTTTTTGTGAGTAAAAGCTCACAGTAGCAGGAGAGGTAGGAAAAAAGTGAGGGCTGAGCACCTTCAGCCAGGAAAAGTGAGAATGTGAGCCCTAAACACTGGCAAGAAGAGAGGTGGGGGTTATGATGGACTGTAACATCTTTTTCTGGTTTTTAATGTCTTGCTGCTCAGTCAGTTATACTTTGTTGTGGGTGGTTTTTTTTAATGCCGGGGTTTGCTGTTCTTGGCCAGAGATGGGACAAAGCACGCTACTTGTTTTCCTGCTGCGCATGGAGCCTGACGCTGGCTATAGCCCGAACGGCTCATCAGAGAGCAGCCCTACCAACGTGTTTTATTCAGTACAAGCAGGCAGGACTCCCTGCTTCTGTACTGATTTAGAAGAAACAGCCATCACTCATATACTTCCCCTCCTGATTTTGATATGAAGAGGGGCTTCATCATGGGCTCAAGCCATCAAGTGGCTTGAGATTTTGGAAGCAGCAGAGCCTCAGTCCATGGCCTTGCTCTGACAAGGGAAATCCTGAATTAATTCTTAAAGGTTTTTGGTTTTGTTTGGTTTTTTCCTTTTTCTTTTTTTTTTGCCTAAGGATGGTAGACTGAGCCCCGAGTTTTAAGAGTTTCAAACTTTACTAACCTTTACTCACAAACAATACGAGCTGATAGACTTGCTGCAGGCATTGCGTTTCCATTCCCGAACGCTCAGAGCTTTTCCTCCCAAGTTTACAGTGTGAGGACAGATGGACTTTTAAAAGGCTTTCAGCATCCCCCAAAATCCACATTCAAATGTAATGAGTTGGCTTTTAGAAAGACACCCCAACAACATGCTTGTAGGATCTGCCATCCACTGATGGGAGAAACCCATGCAAGGACGCATCTTGCACTGACAGGCATCTGTGCTGTCTTGGGCATCTTTTTCAGTCCTAGGAATTAAAACTGAATAAATTGTGCTTTAGAAAGGCCATGCTCAGTCTGTGGGGAGACAGCAGAGGTTGTGTTAGCAATGACCCTTCATGCTGCTGAGCTGCAGTGGTGGGACCCCCCGGCACTTCACCAGGGTCAGGGTACGTGCAAAATAACCCTGGTGAATTTATTTAATTTTCTGTGACATGCAGGGTTCCCTGGGCTCTGCAAGCTTGGGGTATCGTGCCCCAGCCAAGCCCAGCTCACTTGCTGAAGTGGTTTTTGTTCACTCCTGCCGATGGAAAGGGGGGGGTGAACACCAGCTCATGACAACCCTCTTGCTCACTGAGCACCATCTGACAGCAGCTGTGTTCTGGCATGCTCCAATTATACTTCATCCACTAGAATAACCAGCAGTTTGATTACTGCCACAGTTAACTATTATCTGAAAAATCTGGCCAAGCTGAAGAGATGTGAACAGGTCGCCTGGTTAGCATTGACACAACAGCTGAGGAACAAAATCCTCTCCCTCCTTTCACCCAACCTGTTCCACTTGTCAGGATGCTCTCCCCACTCCTCCCATGCCCAACCCACTATTCTTCAATTCACACTTCAAAGGCTGCTCTTTCTGAGCCCACTCCCAACATGATACCTGGGCCTCATCTTCTTCACCAGCAAGGTGGTTATAAATGGAGCCTGAGGAGAGAAAACCACTTCATTGGCAATTCTGCCTCCAGAGCAGCTGCCCTCTCCCCATTTTCCTGCCACACCTTGTTAAATACCTGCAGGAAATTGCCTGCTTCCCCCAGGTCTGGCTCTCCAGTGCCTTACACAAATGCAGAAAGAGGATTTAAAAAGTTATTAGTCTAACCTGGCTGTGTTTTCCACCTGCCTGCTCTGGTGTAAGGGACTGCAGGGGGTATAGGGCAACAGACCCAAGGTGCAGCTCTCACTTTACATAGTTTCAATCAATGAAAAGTAGAAACATCTTAAAAAGGTAACCCTGGCTGAGGTCCTGAGCAAAAACCCCCTGAAACAGGCATTAAGACTCATTACTGCCCTCTGACATGGCTCCTGTGGCAATGCTGAATGACAGAGCCATGTTTTATAGGTCATTTTGCAAACATAACTTCTTCTGCCTACACAAGTAGCGCATCCCTCATCCTCCCGCACAATCCAATGGCTGGTGTAATTAAAACGAAGCCAGACTCAACTAATTTGACACTCAAGCAGTTCAGATTTAAAATATTCTCTTGAAAAAATGCACTTTGCTGTTAAGAAGCAGCACATATGTTTATGTATGGATAATGAGCCTTGCTGGCAAGGACAATTAAGTCTCCTGTAAGCATCTGTGGTCATTCTCCACCCGCATTTCATTGGGAGGCTGCCTGTAAAATATTTGCCATTCTCTAAGGTAATTGTACCATCCCTTCGACTTGGCTCTCCTGGCTGCTGCAGCGATTCCATAGAAGACTATTCCTTGCCATTTTCCTGATGCACCTTCCTATCTCAAAGGAGGATGGCATTCGTCGCCTCAAGTTAAATGTATTTTATCTTTATTCTCCTTTTACATCATATTTCTGCCTTGGACCTAGTCTTGCATTTAGTTATAAAATAAGCACAACCTAAGAGACGGGACTGCCAAGTACAATGACAATATATCTAGTAGCAATTCCTTCCACCCAGGTTTTTCCAGCTTCTTGATCTGGCCCCATCACACATCCCAGCTGCCAGTGAAATAGCTCCTCGGGGTTGCGTGGGTGTGGAAATTCAGCCAGAGGCGGATGGGAGCTTTTTCCATGCCAAGTGGGGCTGGATGGGGCCAGCCTTGCTCGGGGACAAGACAAGAGGTCCAAAGCAGATTGCGTGACATCACCCATCTTTGCTGCCAAAAAGAACATTTCTGGGTATTTGAGATTTTTTTTTCTAGCCCCCCCAGGAGGGAAGCTCTTTTCCCTGCCCCTGGAAAAGAGTTATATTGTACTTATTTCCAGCATCCAACTTACAAGCAGCCCAAGCAGGATGCTTGTTGTGTGCTGGCTCCTGGCAGGCAGCGTGCCGGCTGCTGCGGGCACGGCCTCCCCTGCGCCTGCAGCCACACGCAGCGAGGAAATACCGCTCTGCCGGAGAAGGGGCCGCTGTGCCCAGTTTCCCGGCTGCTCCCAGGGGAGGGCAGAAGCCTCATTACATTTAGGCTAGCAGGATGCATTCGCTGCTTCTAATTTTTTTTTTTAAATGAAAACTTTCCCTGCAGCTAGATGGAGGCAGTGCACTGGGGCTTTGCTCAGGCTGGAGCTATTTCCGACACCTTTCTCCATCCAGGGAGTTTGCTGAGCTCTTCTCAACCTTCTCAGTAATTCCCGCTTGCTCTAACCCTAGGGATGCCATAGGACTATGCTGAAACAGCTCACGTTGCAAAGACAATGCACAGGTAGAAAGTTTTATACTAGGTTCTATTGTCATGACAAGAGCCAACAAGGGAAGGCATTATCTTAGGAGCCAGCCCTACCTTTACAGGACTAGTGATCCCCAGTTATCAAGCTATACCCATACCTTACCTAATTATTTAAAGAACAGCTGAACAGAGGAGTAGCAAAGGTAGCCTTGTGCATGTCAGCTCTCTTGCTTTTTAAAAATAATATATACGCACACGCTTTTGGGGCAAAGAATAATCCAGCACAGTCCTGAGGAGTCCCCTTCTGAAGTGTCTTTTCCCCACTCACAGCTATTTCACAGGAATATACTTTTGGTGTTAAATACAGGGTGGTTTTTCAAAGCAGCAACTTGGGAACAATTATTTCGCTCTGGACCCATCCATCTACTTACACCCATCTCCACCCCTTCCCCCCTGTTATATTTTTGGCATCTTTAATATGTGTCAAATTCTCAACAGAAGAATAATAGTCCGGAATGAGAGGCCTGGGAACAGCAAGCAGAGCATGTTATTAAGGGACCAACTCTGCAGCATTGCACAGTGAGGATCTGGACTCATGGAGCGCTGCTGTTTGGGGCATTAATACCAGGCAGCGCAGTTGCCTCCCTTTTTTTCTTAAATTCCTTCTTTTCTAAAAAGAATTCTATTATTTATTCACATTAGGAAAGTTGAGGCTACCCTAAGCTCAAGTGAAAGCAAAAGGCAGCACTAAAATATCATTAAAAGTGATAGAAGGTTCCAGGTCAAGTTGGCTATTGCAGATAAAGCTACTATCATCTCCCGTTAGCGACTGGGACTGAGAGCCAAGTGTTTTCATTACACACCAAGTAAGAAGTACTTTATAAATCACAATAACTCCTGACACGCAATAACATCCAGTCTTATTAATATAAACTGCAGGGATTTTTTTTAAGGTCTGCTGGCAGTAAAACCACCCCTTCCATAAAACGTTGGCATTCACACATGCCCTGCAGCTTCCCACAGCACCTTCAAGCACTAAAGATGTTCATTACCTCATACCCTGAAAAAAAGAGAGTGGGATTTTATCATTGCTGGAAAATATTTTCCCCTACCTCTCCCTAAATATTATAAAGTCCGAAGGTGAGAGTTGTAGGCACCCCCAAAACCCACGGAGATACCCGACTGAGAGCAGCCAGCCCTGGTCCAGCACCACATTGTCTCCGCTCTGCTGATGCGCCCCTGGTTTTAGCACCCTGGCATGCAGGTGGGGCTGAATACTCTGAATTAGGGTAGAAGAGCATTGCTCTCCATGCTTTCTTCCTCTTTCCACCTGGGAGACAGCTGGGTTTTATTTTATTATTGTGTTGGAAAGGACTACATCTCCCTCAAAGCAGCTTTTCCACACAGGCCCTAGTCTGCCCTAGCTTAGGGGTTGCAGGTGGGACCTCCTGTGCTGCAGGGAAAGGGCTGGAGGTTCCTGGAAACTGTCCAAATCCTTTATTTCCCCAAGGAGCTTCAGCCAGGATGACAATGTGTTAGCTCAGGTCCCCACTGCTGAGTGGCAACAGGGTGGTCTGTGGCCCCCAGGACCCCACAGACTGCCCAGCCCCACCTTGCTGGCTCTTGCAGTCCTTCCTCCTCCTCCCTGCACTTACGTGGGAGCTCTCCTGTGCTCAGTGCCCACAGCATGAAGTCCTCCACCCTAGCGAGGGTCTGCAAATGTTTCCCTGAGAAAGGAGCACCATCACAGGAGACATTGCACTCTTGTGCAGGAGGGACACGTGAGCCCCCTGCAAGGAGAAAATCTGAGCTAACCATAAAGGGACAACTGGGATAGAGGCAGCACCATGACCTCACTGGTCTTCCTGCATCCATCCACCAAGCAAACAGCTCTTTATGATACATATGTACAGCAAACATCTTGCAAGAGACAGATGGTGTTGCAATATAAATACTAGGGTAGAGAACAGCTCAGTGAGATACCATTTTTCTATCTTACAAAACAAAGGCTTTTTTTGAGGTCCCCCCTTCCTGATTGAGGAGAATGCAACATTGTTGAAGCAGGGAGAAAAGACATTGCTTCTCCAGATTAGCCAACACCAAAGGAAGCAGGAAGGAGATTTGAGCCTAAATCGAGCAACACAAGGGCTTGTCTCAAGCTCTCCAACATATCAGACAGCCCCACCATCACCAACCTGTCTGAGGAGTTTCTCTTCTTGATGAAGTCTTTCATCAGACAACTTCAGACCAGCTGCTAACCTTCCTCCCAAGAGCCTCACTAAAACCATCACTCCTGCTTAAATACACCTTATATTATAGTTAAAATGCTCATCAGGTGTTGATCTTACATAGTTTCATGCCAATGCACCACAGCTGGGCCTCATGCATACTAACTCTGAATATTGGTAAACATGTGAGAGGAAAAACAAGCACCAAGTTTCTGTTGTTTTCAAGTGACTTTTGATAAGATGCATCAGAAATGGCAGGATCATTTCAGAAGTCTGTTGTACTTTGCACCGATAGCTGCTTGTTGTGCATAATGTCTTGAGGAGATGCTAGCGGGAATGGCTGTAGTACCAATTTATAAAGGAATTAATTACTTATAATTGGGAATGCTCCAATAAGGGCACTCTTAAAAAATGTAATTAGGAATAACTCATCTTACAATAAACTTTTGCAACTTTTTGACGCACAACTGAAAGCCACTTTGCCGTGCGTGGAAACAGTGGATTCTGCTTATAATGTATGCAGAGCCATACACAATTTCTCTGTTTCTATTAATTGCCAGTGTCTCTCAGTATTGCGTTCGCTTTGCAGCTTCAAGGTTTGTTCCTCCCCCCGTTGATGGTTTCTATAATGTGCACAACAAGGGGCTCCCGAACGTCACTTAAATGTTATTAGAGACGCAGTGTTCAAACGCTGCAGCAGAGGCACAAACACTGTTATAAGCTTCATTTGTAATGTTAAGGCCTTTTTTTCCCGCAGTTTATTCTTTCTTGCTGCAGGAAATAAAACATGTTTCCTACCGCACCATGATGAAAAAATAGAAGATTTTAGTACTAATTGGATGAAAGGAACAGTGTAAAACTTAATAGAGAAAATAAATCTAGAAGGGGGAGAGAATTAACGCATAAAAGTCCTGTGGGTCTCCTAAAGAAAGCAAATGTTTACCTGCACTCAGCACGTATATTTTGGAGGTACCTTAGCCCGTAACAGAAACGAGATCAGTGCAATACACCCTCCTATAAATATCTGCACTTCAGGCCGTTCTCCGGGGCTGTAACATCGCGGCGTTAGTTATGTTTCCTGACTTCACCGGTGTGCGCGCTTGCCCCCGGCTGGGCCGGCGAGTCCCGGAGCGCGGCCCGGGCCGGATCCGCGCTGCCGCCAGCAGGTGTCGGCATTGCCCCGCTCCTGCCGCCGCCCGGCCGCCGGCGGGGGGGAGCCGCCTTGGGGCGGGAACGAGTCAAATATTCACGTAGAGGGAAGATGAAACTAACAGGCAGGAGCGTTTATTTCAGCTATTCTGCACATTTCTATGCTTTTTTAAAATATTCATGTTACCTAACGTCTTCAGATGGATAAAAATGATCGCGCCGAGTCTTTTCCCATCAGTTTAATGCTCCGCTGGGTAGTCCTTTAAGGTTTCTTTTAACGATTTTTCACATCATATGACGGTGAGAAAGAGCATACAAGAAATTATTTCTTCATTTGACCACGCAGGGTCTGAGAAGGGCAGGTGGCCTCTCTTCTCCCCGCTCTCCATCAGCGAGGGCCGCACCTATAGCTCTGTGCATCCGCTTTACCAGCCTGGGATGGCTTTCTGATAAACGCCTGCACCTTGCAGGAGGCTGATTGTGCCTATTCTTGAATCTCTGAAAATCAGCGGCTAAAACATCCCCAGCCCCATGCCCCCAGCTTGGTTCCCTGATGGGCTCTGCACCGCCGGGGGTGCAGGGACGGGGACGGAGGCTCTCTGCCCGGTGCAGATATATTCTTTGCTTTGCATTAGGGTGGCAGCATTGGCCACGCAATGGGGACTTGCAGCAGCTCCGGCTGTGCTCACAGGAGCTGTGCATCCTGCATGAGCTATAGGTGCTGAGCTATAAGGGCTGTGCAAGCAGGGGAGCACAGGGCCGGCTGTGCACGGGGACACAAAGCAGTCCGGTGGTGCTCCTGCAAAGCTCCTCCAGAGCCGATGTTTCACCACGCTGAAATTAGAAGTGTTACTCGCTGACAGCTCTGAGATGTTTTATGGCACGAAGCGGCCCCAGGCAGCCCACGCGTGGCCAGCTGGTATTCACCGAGCTGAATCTGAGCATGATATTTGCCATAGTGAGGACACATGTGAGCAACCAGCCTTCTTGTCCCCGCTGTCCCCTCCTGCTTTCAGTGTTTTGGAAAGAGGATGGATGGAGTTTGGGGACAGAAAGTTCCCACTGGGGTAGGGGGCAGTGGTGCTAATGAAAGGGATTTCATCTGGAGGGCACTTGAGTGAGGGCAAGAGAGACAAGTCATCTGTCAACGCTGCGTCCCCCCAACCCTTCCTGTGCTTCCCCTGGTGCGGAGGGACAAAGGGGATGTCTGGCAGGAGGAGAGGAGCTGGGGAAATGGAGGAGAACCAGAGACAGAATATAGCGGTGCATTTATTTACATGGGAGGTTTTAAAATGATGATGGAGTGCAACTGCTAGTAAAGATGAGAAAGTATCATTCATCCTGGAAGATTTCTCCCCTCCCAACTGCTACCACAGCCCCTCTTGCAGCAGATGTGTTTTCAGGAAGGCATCCCTCTGCATGTGGGATTTCAGGCTTTTGGATATCTAAACCTAACACTGTTGGAGAGACTGACACATCCAAAGCCTTGCAGTCTTGCTCCACCAGCTCTCTTGGGATCCTAAAGTGGCACTAAACTATTCTGCCAGAGCTGTGCAGTGCCGTAACACGCTTAAAATTTCATTTTAATTTGCACAGGGTTTGAAAGCGTGGAGCAGCACTGTTCACGAGCAGTGTAGTCTCCTTTCTCTTGCCCCGCAAGGGTTCACTGTGGGAAATACCACTTGAAGATTGTCATTGTCACCTTAAAAATGTACTCGCCAGCTACAATTTTTGGAGCAGGTGACACTTTTTTTTTTGGACTCCAGACTCAGAGAAACCACAACCCTTTGAACGACATGAGTCTTCAGATGGTGCATGCGGTATGAAAACCACAGATGATCAGAATTATCCATTATAATTACATGATTGTTTGGACTGATCACAGCATCCTTCGTTTCTGTGGTAATTACACTGGCCTTGAACGCCATGTACTGACATCCCCATGTCTTTCTGATACTCAGTAACTGCTTCTGATCAATGCTGATGTGAATGAATTAAAGTTAATAATATTGCCTCCTATTAGAGCAATGGTTGCTGGGCTCTAATTCAATCCTGCCAGCTGAGAGCCAGCCTGAGCAGGTGCTTTCACTTTAGATGTGAAAAGAGACATGATTTAAGACCCTGGTGAGCAGGCTAAGATGTGTTTTCTTCTGGAAAGGAGAGAGAAGAGATAGGTGGTGATTGTATGTTGGAAAAAAGCTTTACTAAATATGTTTTTTAATGGATGTTTTAGGCCTTTTTGTTAGCATGATAGATATTAAAGAACGGATTTTAAGATAGAAGACTTTTCTTGATTTTGCCTTTCTGCAATAGAAGGAAGACAAATGCTTTTCTAAATTTGCTTCTATGTTATAAGCGGGTCATGTTAGGATAGGTAGCTTTATAATGAAAAATATGTTTGCATAGTGCATGAAGCCAGCACTAAAATGCTTTAAAACCCCTGTATATGTGTTTATATTACTCTTGAAGCCTAGGGCCTGAGTTCACCATTGTCCTGAACTTTGTTCTTCTTATTGTGAAGCAGAAGCAAAATCTAATTTGTCTTTGCTCTAGATGGGTGAAATTAAAACCCAAGGTACTAGTGTGATGACAGTACAAGACAGCTGGCAATGGCTCTTGTTCCTTGCTGGTACTTTCCTTCTGGTTAGGTCCCCTTGCAAACTGACAAAAGATGTATCTTTGCAAATCATTTTCTAGCCTGCACATGTGTTTAATTAGTCTCCAGCCTGCATAAGGAACTGCAAGGAGAAAGATAATTATGCAGGCTTCATGCTCTTTTGAGCTCTTGTGCTTTGCAATTTCTTTTCCAGCATTCAATTAAAAGTTAAGCACTTTTTGAGGCTATCCAAGTAGACAGCTATTGATTCTTCATTCTGCAGAGAAGCCCTTCTTATAGTTTGTCAATTTGTAAAGTTGCTGGTTGAGAAAGAAACTGGGTAGCACAACATCCTTGGGGAAATACCACAATGACTTCAAGACGTGAGCTACAAAATGGCCTCACACTTAAAACCCAAATACCTGAAAACTTAAAAGTGCCTCACTTCTTTTAAACATTAAAAAAAAAAAAATTCTTGTTAAATGAAAGGAAAATCTGTGATGTGTGGAGAAGTTTTGAAAAGATACTACTGTGTGAACTAGTGCACTGAAAGCTGAGATAAGGAAAAGGGACTTTTAGGTCTGTCTGTGCTTGGAGAAGGTAACCAGAGTCTGAGGATCCTTCAGCTGTTCAGGAAAATTTCAAGACCTTTTACCTATACTGACAAGGCACTAGCGAAACAGTACTTTGTATAGCTGTATGGTAATCGCCCTGACAGCTCCCTGGGACGGATGAGAAACCTGAGTAAAAGCGGTGCTTGGACTGTGCGGTTCTGCCTGGCAGGGATCCCGGCTCCGCCAGTGGTGTTTTGTCGTGTAGCGGATAAAATGCCAGAGGGGGGAGCGGGTACCGTCTGCCTTAACGCACAATTTAACTGCCATTAAATGTACTATGTGCACTGCTTACCTGCTTTGGAGGAAAGGAGTGTTTTGCTGGAGACTTGCTGTCTCTCCTTCAGTTGTGGACAACAGACGTGTCCTCAGTGGCCATGGTTTACCACTGTCACTTTATCACTTGGAAACAAGTTGATGTGACAACATCTGAGAAGATGAGAAGGGAAGAAAACTGCAAATGTTTGATTTTTTTTTGCTATTAATGGGTTGCCTCAATAATGCTTGGTCTGTGGAAATTTATCCTGCTTTGTCAGGAGGAAAAAAGCTTCCACAGGGACCTAACCCAAAGACCATTCACCCTCATGGGATCTTTTTCCTCTATTTTAACAGATCTTGAATTTTTTCCCCTCTAATAAAGGAGCAGCCAATACACTATTAGAAGAACTGACACAGTTGGAATATAAATTCCCTGTGCAGAAGTGAAGATCTTTATGCAGTAATGGCTAAAGAGGAAAGAGGATGGTTCAGGCAATGATTATAAATATCCCCATTAAGGGTCCTCATTTTCACTGATACAATTACAGAAAAAGCAGGGACTCTTATGGACAAAGCCAACACTCCTTATGCAGGCTTTCAGCATTCATAATGGCACATACCTTAACAGTGACCAAGTCAGATGGTCCCTTCTGTAAGTGTTCAGATGTGGAGACCCTCTGCTCTGCCGCTTTTTCGTATCTGATCCACTGGGTATGGGCTGTGCTTCACAGCAGCTGGGTACCAGCTTTGGTGTTGAAACCAGCTGAGCCTGGTCCAAGTTTTGCTTAGTCTTTTCTCCTGGGCAGTTTTAAGCGAGCCACAGAAAGTGGTGGCTATGTCTGGGAGAGCAGGGAGGCTGCTATGGAGGGTCCTGCTTCTTCAGGAGATTCCTCTCGCCCTCCTGTGTTGGGGACATAGGCAGGAGATGGGGATGAGCTGTTTATAACATTAACATTTTACATCTACAATAGCATAGCTCACTCAGTCCTAATTAGCTGTGACCAGTGGAAACATAAAGCTGATAAAGTACAGTGAAAGAAACATAACTGAATATGTGCCTAGGAGGAAGGCTGTTCTACTACAGCAGAAGACGAGTCTCTAATTAACAGATTTATGGTACAGTGGGTGCATGATGAATTGAGATGGTACGGTTAACTGTGGTGAACAAAGCTGTATCCTAACAAACGGTGGCTTCATAAAACTACATTTGCAATGAAATGTCATCATGCTTGATAACTCCAAGGTGGGCGAAGCTGCAAAGCTGAGATCTAGATTTACACGCTTGTGCACGAATAAACATTCAGGTATGGAGACTTTGGCTGAATTTACAAAGTCCATCTATGAGACCTGGACCCTGGTTTCTGGCTTTCAGTATCAGTTCAGACCGGATTTTCAGAATGAAGCTTTTGGTCTGTGTCTATCGGTACTGCTGTCATCCCCAGACACGGGGACCAATTTCATCAATGTTTTCTCAATGTCGAGAATCATTGGTATTCGTTAATATTAATTTACATTAATGGTAGCATTAATCAAATGCTAATTAAGACATTATGTTGTATGTGATGATAAAACAGGCAAAGTGCTTTAATGGTCACAACACTTTTCATATACGGACTGCCCCCTCTTCACTCGAGGGTAGGGGGGAATGGCTGACGTTGGCTCGAGGGCATTCACCTCCATCTTGCAGGTGGAGAACGAGAGCACTGGCAGGGTTGCAGCTCGAGACACCTGCAGTTCTTCTTCAGTTCGGGTGCCATCGTGCCGTGAGCCCAATTTCATACAGGGAGTCTTGTGGTGGATTCTGCAAACTGAGGCAAGTGAGATGCCAGGTCTGAAAACCTCCAACTAAACAGCCTAGAGTTGTATAGAAAACCAGTCCTCTGTTATGCCACTCGCCATAAAGCCAAAATCTATAGGGCTATTTTGCCTCTTATATAATTTAGTGTGCGACGTTTGGAGATTATTCCTGCATTCCTCCTGTGTTTAAAATTGTTGTTCTTTAGGCAGTTTGGGAGGAATGGTAATATTTTTGAGTTAGACCAGCTGATGGTAGTTAGAAAAAATGGCTTTTGGTCATATCTGTCTTCCTTCAAAGATAAAAGGATTTGGGCTAGACATCACAATTACACTGATCTTGTGGCCATTCTCAGTATGAGAAAAGACTGGGGCAAAAAGGTTATGTTTTTAACACTTTTTCATCAGAGTTGCTGTTTAACACAAAATATCTTTTTCCTGTGTAATCTAATTGCCGAAATTTCAGCTGTTTCATTTGCACAAAGTAAGGTAACCCATGGGATATTATACAGATGTAAGAAAGAGGTTCTCTGCACTGTCTTAATATATTTATAATAAACATTCATGCACAAATTAGGAGAAAAGAGACTTAGCCATGTGTTTATGAAGTATGGCAAATCTCATTTAAAAAATGGAGGGATGAAGAAAACATTGCTGACATCAAGTTTACCTTCCTTAGCTTTAGATTTGCTGGGCAATATCATATTGTATCTATTGCTATTTTTATAAGCTTTGTGCAAATCAATGTGCCCTGTGGCTGTTGAAAAGAAAATAACAAGTAGCTTCTAAAAAGCCCGTTTAACTTGTGATGAGAGCCTGTGAATGATGGACATTATGGGTTCAGTTTATTACATCCAGTCCAGTTCCATCTTAAGTTGATAGGAAAACCCCAGCTGACTTCACCGAGGGTCGGGCCAACAGGTTGCTTTTTGCCTTTAGCAGTGAGTAAAATCACTGGGTGATGTCTGCATGCATGGTATACACAATGATTTTTAAATTGTTAATTCTGTAGTCAACATGTCTCACTAGGTTCAGTGGATGCTTGTTAGAGACAGAGCCTTGGGTTGGAAAAACAGACCATGAAGGTGATTATTTCTTTCTGAATTATTCATTGGGGAGTCTTCTGCTTGTAAATGAGATAAACGTCTTTGACACGCGACCTGATGACATGTCAGTCTGAGTAATTGCCGGCTCACTGCAAAATCACTGGCCATGGGCTAAGGGGGTGAAGACTTGGCAGGATGCTCTGCCTTGCCAAGTGGAGCGCAAAAGAAAGGCTGTCCAGGTTTAGAAGTGTTCCAGCCGATGGGACACCAGGGGTCTGACACCATGTGAAGTCTACCAGGACAGCTGAAGACAGACACATACTGTGCATTGTGCCATATATGCCTGCTCCCTCCTGAACAGAGAGGGACAGAGAGAGGGAGGAGGAATTCAGGTCTGGACAGATACGTACTCCTGCAACAACTCCAGCTCACTCAGAACCCAACTTCATGTGTAAAGATGTTTTTGTCCACAAAGTGCTGTTTGTTTGTTTGTTTTTAAAGCAAGTGATCTTACCTTCTGCAAGAGTGGGAATTACAACTATAGTCACTTGTCATGTGTTAAAAAATAATGATTTAAAGGCCCTAGCTTGTGAAAGCTGTTATGTTTCCTTCTACTTTAAAAAAATTTATAAAAAGTGTAGAAAGTGAAAATTGCACATCTGTAATGGAAATGTCAAAAGGGATATGTATGGGCTACTTGGCCTACTTCCTTTTCTTTCCATATTTTCAGGGTTCCCACCATCATATGGAATGGACTATAAAGAGCTACACTCTGACGTGGGGTTTGAATTATGATTCTGGTCCTGGGAAAGGGCAGTAGATAGAGAATTGCACATTGCCCAGCTAGTATTGAATGGTCGTTTCTGAACAGAACCATTTCCTTTCAAGATCAATTCTACAAAGCGGAGCAAAATGAGTTGTGCATCTTCTGTAAGGGAGAAGATTGTCAGGCAGATGGTCACGCTGGCCTATGAAGATACTTGTATTATGTCCCAATAAAATAAAAATACTTGTTCAAAAGTTATTAGAGATGAATTTAGGTGAGGAAACTCTGATTGTTCTGAACCAGCTGTATATTTTCAAGGGTCAGAAATGCTTTTACAGGGACATTTGTTCAAATATCTGGTTCATTAAGAGAGAAATCTTGTAGTCCTTAAACAGCTATATCATCTTAACTTCCACTGGAATAAACTACTATTAAAAGTAAGGCTACATTTCTCTCCCTGACCAGTGGAGTGGAATCAGCAGCCTTCAAACTGCCTTGTAAATGCGTGTGTTAGGCAGCTATCCGCCTCAGGATGGTAGTATAGTAATCAACACACAGAGCAAGGAACTGTCTCATCTGGTCAAAAGGCAGCACTGGAAAGAGTTGTATCCGAAATGACATCCTTCTCGAGGGCTTGGGTGCCTCACCCCGGACTCCAGGGAGGGGACTGGAGAAGAGCCAGCGCATGTACAGCAAGCCTTGCTTGGACGCTGGCACTGCAATTGCTCTTTTCAGAAAGGGGACAAAGCTGGCAGAGCCAATTTTAAGGATTCACTGTCACTGAAAATCTAGAGGATTTTCCTCTTGGTTTCAGGCGCCTGGATCCCTTTAGGCCTCTCCAGATTCCCAGCTTATTTCAGGGATTTGGCTCTAAATTACTGGCAAGATATCTGAAGTATAAAGTGGCATGAATTAGAGTAAGAGTTTATATTAAGCTAAGTTTCTAGTGTGCGAGCTAGCACATTGTAAACCAGTTCGGGCAACGCAGGGTGCCCAAGATTTAGCTTTGAGAGAAACTGAACGACCAATATTTGCTCAGTCTATTATATACCAAAATGAGCAAACGGCTTGATAGCAAAAGTTATGGCTGTGCTATAAGCAAGATGAAGGTAGAAGCAAAGAACTTAAACATAGCATTTTCAGACTTCAATTTTGTGACACTTCAATATTTAAACAAAATATTACAAAAACCACAAAGCAAAGCTTTGACATTTAAGTATAGGGTATCAATATTGTACTATGGCTTTCATCAGAGATACATGAAAATGAAAACCACAAAACGCTTCATCCACATCATGAATTGCAATCAGTGTTGGATATAAAAGACTCTTCAAAAAACCATCTTTTATCCAAAATGTTGGATTTTTACAGAATTGTTGCCTGAAGTCCTATGTCTCTGTTAATAAAAATGAAGCAAAAAGATGGACATAAAGGCTGTGCAGTCTCCATTATATATTAATATACAGAAACCTTCAGTGAGTTAAGACAGATTAGAGGTGGATGATTTGACTTCTTATTATTTTTATCTTCACATCCTGTACGTGAGAAAACGATGCTGCACTAAGCACAACCGAAATAGGAGAGAGGAAGTTAAAATTCCGTGCTCAGTCTTGATCAATGCAACTGGCCTTAAGCAGTTAGTGAAGGCTTGGCTAAATAGTAACAAATGCTGCTTTTGGCTACAAATCACCTACTAGTCCTTGCCCATCTTGCATCAAATTCTGTGACCTCTCAGATATTTTTTTTTTTTAATTTCCTGGTTGTTTTCTTGGCACAGGAATACACAGTATCTTCTAGGTGTATCTCTGAAAAGGTATGTGTTGAAGAAATACCCAAGGGTTGTCAAACTTGCTAAAAACACAAATGGGAATGGTCAGATTTCAAAGGAGGCTGGTCAGAATGGGGGAAACCCAAGCAAAAAGCAAGCCACGAGTCCAAGTAAGGAAAGCAGCAGAGAGCAGGCAAATGTGTTTTGGGGCAACAACGGTAAAAAAGTGAAGTACTCTGTGCTGAGCTGATTAAGATACAGATAACAGAGGGAGGACTGGGTGCAGGGAGAAAACTTAGACAATTTTGTTGAAGCACCCAGCAGTTTTGATTAATTTATGTTTTTGCTAGATATATTCCTTCATGTATATTTTTAATCTGATTTTGACAGAGAACATTTGGTCATGTCAGGTCTTAATGTGTGCACATACGTAGTCTCTCAAAAAAAAAAAAAATTGAGCTGGAAACCAGCTAAAATGATTCTGGCATGTGCTAATTAGTATGAGACTCAGACTTCCAATGGGAAGATCCATTACCTGGGTAACAAGTAGTGGATTACTTGGAAGCATGGTAAAATAAACAAAAGAAATAATGTCTGCTAGCTTTTCTGTTGCTTACCCTTTAGTTTATGTGTTTTCTGACATGCTAGCATCTCAATTTTTGCCTCTATTACTAAGATAAGGACAATACAGCACTTTGTTTTCTCTGGTCTTTAGTGTTAAGAATGGTGGCTTTCCCTTTTACAACTGTCACGTATAATTATAAAAAATTTTTTTTAGCTTGTAGTAGGAGTCTGTTAGCTGCTTTGTGGTCAAAGTTACCTAAATCTGAAAAGCATATTAGTTAACTTTAATTTCAGAGAGGAGAAGAACATATGAAATGAAAAGCCTCTAATTATCAGGAACAGATGATCATTAGTTACTATAAACTGTATAAATAACTTTATGTTCATAAACTGGAGTTTAGAAAGAACACGGGTCACTTACACTGCTAAAATAAAAAATGACTGTATGCCACCTCTTTTCTCTCTCTTAGCCCAATTTATTCTTGTCTGATGCAGAAATACTCCCAAATTTAGTACATGGAGAGCCAAAATGTACCATCTGTCCAATGCTCCTGAGAATTTTCAAAGGAACCACAGCAGAAGATGGGGAGGCTGTCGTTCTTGGAAACAGCAGCATCAGTGTGGATAGAATAACTCTTACTATACATTACAGTGTACAGACTAGACTATATATATTACAGTTCCGGTGTCTGTGGTGGGAAACCTGCACTTCCACAGTACTGTGCCCTGTAAAACCTGTGGTGTGTGATCACACTGTACCCATGTCACTCTGTATTACTGACAAAATGCTTGGCTGTTTGCTCCCAAATTTTTCTGTAAGTGGACTCAAACCTCTTCACACTTCTGTTTGCGCTTGTATCGTTGGTTTTTGAGCAGAGCGCTGTCTTGCACTTTCTTTCCTGGGAAAAAGCTGTGTAAAATTGAAACCAGACTAAATTTTAGAAATTTATCAAAGAAAAAACAGCTTTTGGATTAGGTGATTAAATAGTATAACTAGTATTCCAGCCACTGCTAGTTATGCTTTTAATAAAATGCTTAGGAGAATGAGCATCAGCAGAAGTGCTGATGCATTGGGGAACTGATGTTCCTGTTTTCATACAATCTCATCCCAAAGCCTTCTTTTCAGGGACTTAGTATAAACTAGACCGAATCTATAGAAATATCTGGAAATGTAGTGGAAGCTTATACATTGCATGTTCTTCTGCAGAGTAGAGACAAAATAGTACAACATTTCATAACTTTAGCTTAACTCGGAATGCCTAACCTCGAGCATTTTAGTATTGCTTTTCCTATCATTCAAAAAAACCTTTTTTTTCTTCTGGATTTGCTTTTTTTAGGTTTAAATTATTTGAGAATCATATGAGCACCAACACAGGAGGAGGTAGAGTAGAAGATTTGTTGATTTTTTTTAAGCTGTCATGGGATCATCTTTACTGAAAATCCTACTCCATTTTTTAAAGCACCCCATTCTATTACATTTAAAGCCCAGCAAGGTTACTGTGGCCCCTAAGCTTCGAGAATGTGACCTCTATAAATAGGAAGACCTGGCATTACACTGTACTTCATACTACACTTATACTGTATTTGGCAATATTTACATTTTTAGATGAGATTTTTGTCAAAGTTCCATCTTTTTGAGACTTTGTGTTGTTTGTATTAATAAATTCCTTTAATTTGTTTCCTTTATCAAAACTAGCTTTGGAATACATCATTACAGCAAAAAAAAAAAAAGAAAAGCCCTGCTCCTCTCATTTTGGAAAAGTGAATGTATTTCCATAGCATGGCAAAAGTGTTGATAACCTTCAAGAACAAATATTTCATTGTATACAATGTTCACATCCTTTGGGAAAATTGTATGGTCCCCCTCTCCCTTCCTGAAATTTTTATGGGACCTCTGTAAAATAAATACATGCAAAATATAAGGATGTATAACTTCCCACTCCCTGTTACCCACCTGCAATACTCTGTGCATGTAATGCCATCAGTTAAAGAAACTTTCCTTGTAAGCCTTTTTTATTTCAGCATCTCAGCGTTGCAAGTACCCTTGATATGATTCTAAGAATAACTGTTAGCCAAATTCTGCATGTTACTCTGTTGTTGTACAAGCAGCTGCCAGATGGTAATATGGAGAAAATACACTTAACGTCAGTCACCTAACTGGAAGCCAGATGGCATAGCAGAAGTTGGAACAAGATGTTTGCCAACTCATTCTGGCTTCCAGCCGTGGTCCTATGCTCCACCGTGACCATGTGGACAATGGCCTCTTGACTGTCACCGTGATACTGTCTGTATAGTGTTCCTGGCCATGCTATGTGCTCATTCAAAAAGCTGAATCGATGACATTCCCTTGTCCCTTCTCCCCAAAAGCTGCACTGAAGAACAATCAGAAATGGGTGTGTAAAAGTCAGTGGGGCAGACAATTCTTTGCTGGCTGCTTGTCTGTCGTGATGAAGTGCATAAACTGGACCTTTTGGATGTCTTCCTGCAGAGGAGGGAAAGTCACTGGAAGTAGCTTGGATGGATGTTCTGGTTTTCTAACTGAACTTGTCAGGATTGTGGTCAGTTTGCTTGTTGAATTCAGCAGGAGGGGATATTTTGCTCTGAATGAGAGGATAGTCTCACAATCCTTCAGTCAGTGGAATAGAGCTGGAAGAGTATCTGGTCCTTAGGGCTTGGGAGCATATGCAACACTTCCAGAGTGTTCCAGTTTACCCAGTTTTCAAGAATGATCTCTTTCAAATACTATAAGTTGTCTGGCTGATATATGTGGCTAAGGTGCATGGCTTAGTCTTTGCTGTGTGAGAAAAGTAGTCTGTCTAATGAAAGGCTCAAGCTACAGCAGATGCTGCTTCTGTGTCTTTCTCATGAGAAGTTATAGGATACAGTAACAACATTGGTTATTGCCATTTGGGAGACGATCATCACTTATAACTCAGACTGTTATGAGGCTATAAAGCAGGGTGAATCAGGTGTTTGGAATTCAGCTGAGCAATAACCAAATATAATGTATTTATGGTAGGTGGCTCTGAACAAGGTAGAGAGAAACAAGCTGGCTTGTTATGCCTTTTGAAGGGAAATTATTGTGCTAACAGGTCACATATATAGTCACGATGGGATGATAGAAATAGTTTAGAAGTTGCCAACCAAACACTGTTTGCAAACAAAGCTTTAAACCTTTCAAAAGTAACAATCAGTGACCAACTCATTCTTCTTAAAAGCAAACAAATTCTACGGGTCCTTTAGGATACTGGCAAATCTCCACATATGGTAGAATGGGTTATCTTCTCATTTCATTTTTTTTTCATAGAGAGTATCATTGCAATGACCATATTGACTTTTTTGAAAATGTAAGTCATACGACATCCTGAACTAGCTGGTGTCTGAATGTAGAACATAACTTCTATGAAGAACTCTGTCATTGCTAAAATGCTCCAGGAACAGTTTCCATTATACTTGGAAATAAATCAAATAGTTATTTGTTAGATTTGCTCTTTGGTTTTAGTTGTAATTTATTTCGATTTAATTCTTAATGTGGTTGGATATGTTTGTATCTTTGTGTAGCCTTTCTTAGCAAATCTATTACCTGTGCACTTTGATCAAGCTGTTTAACTATTCCTTTAATAAACCAGGGAGACTGAGATCCTTTTGTCCTTCACTATTAATTGTTTTCCAACCTTAATCTTCCCTGAAGCATACCTCTGAGCCCTTTTTAAGCTGTCATCAGCCTTCTTCAATTGTGGATACCATACATTTCCATATTTTAGTGAGACAGGGAAGTCTTGTGAAAAATTTGTTAGGCCTGTAGAGGCAGAGAAAACTCTCAGCGAAGTGGAGAAGGGAGAGAAAGGAACTGCTTAGCATTTTCTTTGTTCAACTCTTTGTGTAAAGGCTATCAGCAAACCTGTTGCTAAGAGTGAGTGGTATTAACTTACGATGTTAATCAGCTGTGCTCCCTATACGGAATAAGTACAGCTATACTTACTCCGTGATTTCTGGTGGAATTGGGAACTTCCCTCAGAGAGAACGAGGCCTTCATTTGAAGCCACCCTAACTGCATTATCACTTTTTTTAATCCTGCAGTTTTGTAAGCACTGACTCATGGGTGTTGTGCTTTATGATGCCACTTCTGCTTATTCTTTGTTATTTTTTGAGATGCTCTGCTGGAGTTCAGGACTGCTCTATTGGGTTGGATATGGATGAAGTTGTTCTGGTCACATCACTTTCCTCTGAAGGGAAAAAAACAACCCTGCAATACAAAAAGAAAGGTATGTTGGCATTTGCCCTCCATCTCTGGAACCCAGATGAGTTCAAGCCCTGACATGTATCAAACTCAACCCAGTGGTGAAGCTGACAATAGAGAATTTATGAAGGAATACAACAGTTACTACCGCCTTAGCAGTGCTGTGACGATCTTGCGCCAAAACACTGTTCTTCTATTACAATTTGGAGACCTTGGCAGTGCCAAAGTACTCATTGTTTCTCAAGAATGTGTCTACAGTGGGAGAGGAATGGCAATCCTGAGTGACAATGTCTGGAAGGAAAATACTACAATAATAGCTGCACAGGTAACAGGCCCTCTTGCAGGCTTGCATCTTGTTTTTTTTCAAACTGAAGACTGAACTGAATTA
Organism: Pelecanoides urinatrix; assembly: GCA_013400755.1. Classification (NCBI taxonomy): domain Eukaryota; kingdom Metazoa; phylum Chordata; class Aves; order Procellariiformes; family Procellariidae; genus Pelecanoides; species Pelecanoides urinatrix. The sequence continues at coordinate 322,085 of VZTQ01006066.1, forward strand.
TATAGTTCAGTTTCCATCTTCTCTGATCTTCAGACTGTATTTCAATTGTTAGTTTTTAAAGCTTGCAAACGAAACTGGTGCCCCTTCTCTCAGACCAGCTATTAGCACTTCCTTTTCGATTTTTTTTTTTCCCCCCCAGACTTTGGGCATTTATTTTCAATTACTTTACATGAATTAAAGCACTGATTCTGAATTCTTATTGCATCAAAGCCCGTTAACTCAACGGAAATTTAGGACTGGGACCTCTTAAGCTTATTCTAAAATAAAAAAAGGAAAATTTTCTGTTGCATCCTGCAACCTTATCTCAAACTCCTAAGAGCCATAACATGTATTCTCCACAAGTGTAGAGGATATGGTATGCTTCTTTCCCAAACTTTTGCCTGGGAAAACTCCTGCTCTTAATTAGACTTGAACATACTGCAGGAACTGAATTTAAGCAATCAGTCCCACAGGACTGAGCTCAGGTGATCCAGCAAACACCTGTTTGAGTTACAAAAATGTTTCCTCTAAAGGAGAAATTAGTCCATTCTTATGAGATTGGAGCAGTTTTCCCCTCCCTTCTCCTGCTGTTTTTCCTTCCATTTAAGAAAATGCAGCCTATCCTAGTCAGAAAGGTCGCAGAAGCCAGCGGGGAGGACCCTGAGGGGTCACCGAGGCCCGCCCCGCCTTGGAAACCTCCAGAAATCTCCTCACCCTCGAGCAACTCCCCTCACGGTTCCCGCCGGCGCCGGGGCCGCTCCCTCGCTAGTAAAATGCGTGAGAAGCTTCGCCTCGACTCAAAGACAGCACCCGGTGGGACCAGAAGTCCCACAAGTGTGGGGGCGAGAAAGTCAAGCGTGAGTAACGCTAAATTAGACTAAATTAAATCAAATCGCCGCTGGGGGTCTGTTCCCGCCACCGCCCCGCGGCTGCTGTTCGCCCTGCGACGGGCGCGGGCGCTTCTTCTCGCGAGAGGCCGCCCCCGGCAACGGCGCGGCGCGACGGCGGGGAGGCAACGGCCATGGAGGAGGCGGCGGGCTCTGAGGCGTCCTTCTGCCTGCAGAGTATCCTTCCTCCTCCGGAGTATTTTCCTCCTCCTCGTCTGAGGCGGGCGGCTGGGGGGTGCGGGGCGCCCCGGGGTCCCGCCGGTTCCCCGCCTCAGGGGGCGAGCGGCGCGGGCGGGCCCGTCGCCTCAGCGCTCCCGCTCTTCTCTGCGGGCGCTTGTCCTCCCCAGGCGGGGGGACCCCCGGGGCTGCCTCGGCGGCAGCTTGGGGGGCGAGGGCAGGGCGAGGGCAGCGTCCAGCCCTGCTTGTGCCGCTGGCTGGGAGCCGGGGCAGGACCGTCCCCGCAGGAGACCCGCGGGCTGCCAAGTTATTTCACAGAGTAAGAGGGGGTAAAGCCAAAAAAACCCCCAACACCCTCTTGCTGCTTTCTGTGAGTTATTGCCCCTGGAGGCTAAAAAGGGCTAATATGCGGGTTTTTTTTCCTGCAGAGACGGTAGGATCTTACTCGCTTCAACGTGATGTGTGTTTTCTTGGCTGTTAAAATAGCCCCTGAGTGTCCCTTAGGAAAAGCAGGGTGACTTTACCCTCCCCTGCTGATGGGCAGTCTGAGCAAGAGTTAAAATTCTGAACTGAAAGTCTCTTGTTGCCTCTTGTTTTGGTGGTTGATCAGTCAATGCAAAATATCTGCGGAGGAGTGAGGAGATGTGTCTGTCGTTCAGACGCTCAGTCCCAATGTGCTGCTGTAAAAGGTGCTCCTTTAATTTCCCAACGCCTGCCACAGACAGTAACTGGCTAGATAGTTGTGGGTTTTTTTTAGTACTGTGTATGACCAAGGTATAAAGATGATGATACAATAACCTAGACATAATTTTATTTGCCGTGGCTTTGAGAGGGGAAAAAAAAAATTTTGAATTTTTTTCACAACTGAGTTGTGGCAAATTATGTTAGGAGTTTATGGCTTTTAAATGTGTAATTTTTGATCAGGTGACGCAAATTCTAGTTTTGTCACTAGGTCAGACTAGCTCTATCTGTTCTGTTTTGTAGCTGTGAGCTGCCAAATCAAGAAGATCTTACGACCTTTGTTTTAGAGGCTTAAATAATCAAAGCTAAAGTGTGCCAGTACCTTAGATTTTCCTGCCTTGCTAGAATTAAGATGTAAGCTGATATAAAAGCACTTTAAAAAAAGTGGAAGATTGGCCTTAGTGAGCTTGTGCCTCAGTTTCTACCTCCTTGAAACTGCACAGCTGTTTTCATGCTATGTGGTGTGCTTAAAGCACTGCATTGGTACACATGTTAAAATAATCAACACAGTGTTTGTTACAATAGCTTTAAAATCAAATTCCTCTTTTATTGTGCACCTGGCTATGATTTTTGGAAAAAAGAGGAGAGGAAAAAAAAATCAGGATTTTTAAAGTAATGTTTTAGTCTGTGCACAGTGTTTGCAATGACACATTAATTTAGACCATAATGGATCACAAGGATGGTCAGATCAGTAGAAAATTCAGGAAAAAAACAGTGTATGCTGCTGTGGTGCTTCTATCTGCATTGAAAGATTTGATAAATGTGGAAAGAAATAGTCAAGGTAGGGGGAAGGATCATTTGTAGCCCACACAAAAGATAGCTTTAGAAAATATAGCCTCTGATCGAATCACTAAACATGGTGTGAAAAATCACTGGCTACAGTATTTTATTTAAATGTACTTTATTTACATTAATTGAAGTTGATAAATACTGTGCTATAAAGTAATGAAGATGTTTTGGGGTTCTGGAGAAGTATGCAGATATTTAGTTCGTACATAGAATTACTACATATATATGGAAATTGTCCCCTGCTTCATACAAAAAATGTTGTACCCAGGTATTCATGCTGTACAAGCATGACCACACTTCTAAAAGTCTCATTCTTTAAACAGAGAATGTGTAGTCAGCTAGCTGGTGCTTGGATATCTTAATCTAATTGAAAAAAGGGGCTTTGTAGAATGTTACCCTAGCTAGTCAGTTTAATATTACTGTCTTTTTATCTTGACTTGCCTGTTGCAAGCATCCTCCTTGCTTTTTCAAACAATAGAGGAAACCTATTCCTCCTGCTTTGCACTCAGGCCTTGCTGTTGTTCCCTTTTCTTATGTAATCTGCAGTTCAGGTGAACTTCGCTCCTTGTGAGCTAAAGAAATGAAGTCCAGGAATTAGGAGTTGTTTCATTAGGACGTGGTCAGACGCCGATGCAAGGACCAAAACATTCCTGTTGTACTGGGGAGCAGGCACAGTTGAAAGGTAGCCTCGTGCCCGAGTCCCTGATCACTGTCGCAAGTCTGTTGGGTCAGCTCTTGAAAGTCACGTCAGCTCTTGAAAGTCAATAGCACGAGCTATTTTTCATCTCTGTTCTGTTTGCTTACCTTGGTGGACCCACACGTGGTCCTGGAGTACCACGTTGAGAAAAGGTGCATTCGTTGAACCACACAACTTCTTTGCCCTTCTGTTAAAGTCATTAATCCAGATTTCTTCTGCTGTGATAGAGAACAGACTTAAACCTGTTAAATCTAACAGTTTGGGGGTTCCTTCCTTCCCCCCCTTATGAAAGAAAGCATAGTAAGCATTTTTTTGGAGATGAGTTTCTGCATAGTTCAGGTTTTAGAATTAAACATTCCAGAATCAGTAAGGTTAGAAAATGAAGCTTTTGCAGAGAGCGAAATTTGAGATGCAGAGAGGTGGTGACTTGAATTCAAGTCCTGTGTTCCACATCTGCAGTAACTTGGGCAGTAAATTTGGGGGCACACATATCAGAGGCATTTTCTTTCATGTACTAAGCCTAGATAGGAGGTTCTTAAGAGGCGTTTGTGCCAGTTTCCTATTTACATATACAGTTTTATAGTAAGTGTGTAGTGTGGTTGGGCAGTTGGAGGTACACTGATGTGCTTTGACTTGATTGTTGAAAATTATGCCTTTATTCACTCAATGACTTCCCTATTTGTTTTTTTAGTTTAGACAAGAAAGTGACATCTCTCCAACTTTTATCTCAAACCTCATGTCTCCATAAAACAAATGGTTCTCCTTTTTTGGGTCATGATCTTCAGCTGCTAGCCTTCTGGATGGTTACACTTTTAACTGGTAGTTTTGTTGATGCTGTGATGCTGGGGTCTTGAATGCAGATGATACTTTCACATATATATATTGTACTGTGAGAACTGTAGGAAAAGGACTGTTTTTAGGAGAATTATTCAGATTTGGGAAACCTGTTGCAAAGCTGGAATTTTTTTTTTTTCCCTCTTTATATGTAAAAGTTACCATTTAAATTTGATGTGTGTGAAGTACTGAATTGCCAGCTTTTCTTCAAGAAGTTAATTTCTGGTTTATTTACATGGGTCATTTGTAGGCTAACTGATTTCCTAGGGAAACTTTCAACAGAGCATCTTGCAAAAAGCATTTTTGTTACACTTTCATGGGCTGTGAGGCTAGTGGATGAAAAATGTTTATTTGGGTTTCATTTTATGCCATTTTTAGTTATTTTTAATGAAAAGTTTGACTCTAAAGCGTTTGGAGGAACTGTAGATAATTTTCAAATGAATTTTTACATTTTGAAAGTTCCTTTTTATAGTAGCTGCTTTGTAATTAAGGCATTTGTATCAGCTTCAGTAAATGGTCCTCTAGTATTCAGTGTTTGATCTCAGATGTTCGTGTTTGACCTCGTACATCTGAATTTGATAAAAATGCCATTCCCTGAGAGCATGAAGTTACTCAGGCTTGGAGGCATAAAGTCTGTGGAAGTCTCAGTGCAGTAAGAGCCCTATGAAAACTGATGATTGTGTGAGAGCAGAATTTAGCTACTGTTTAACTCTGAATAGTGCTTGACTTCTAACTTTGATGGATCTTTTGAGGCAAATTTTAATGGTGTTTAAACCTACTATACAAACTTTGAATCTAAATTCTGTCTCTGTACACATAGTTTTCATTGGAGATGGGCATGTTCACCTGAAGGCTGAAAGAAACCTTGAAAGTTTAAGTCTTCTGTCAAAAAGAACAAGGGCGAAGGTGGTGATGACAGATTTATAGATGGTTGGTTTATGATACTTTTTTTAAGTTGGAATTCATCACATGCATCAGCTGTTTCAGACTTAACAAAATCCACAGAATTTACCATAACAGACGACTCTAAAGATGATTATGAATATGAAGAGGTAATTTACTAAATTGATAATTTTCTGATATATGTGATAAGAGTATTCATGTTTCATTCTTTTGTTTTACTTCATCAGTCACAAAAACATCCTAGGAGAAATGACACGAATCTCCTTTCGTAAAGTATGATCATGCTAGGCATATCTTTATTTTTCAAGAGAAGATTTAGTGTCAGTTGATTTGTTATGTTTTACTTTTACTTGAATGTTAAATACTTTTTTAAAAGATACAGGTATTTCTATTTAGATGTTTCAGCTTATTTATAATGAATATTTCAGTAATACAAATTCTATTTAAATATGGCAAAATACTATTTTAACAAGAATGAGATTATTTTCAGTAGTTGTACTGGGAGTGGAAATGGTTGTATTCTGAAAGAAAGATGTATAAAATATGTTGATACCCAACTTTAAATAATTTCATTTAGGTTCCAGCAGATGATGAATTTAGTATTCAGGAAGATGATGAGGACCTGTCAAAGGCTTTGCAGACTATTCAAGAGCAGGCTGAAGATGCCCAAATTCTAGTAAGAACTTCCTAAACATTCTGAGACTCGGTCTAATTCTGTTGGCATTAGGGGCTTAAAATTCATACATCATAATTTATTTTACTTATGAAAAATTTGTGTGGAAAAGATTGTTTCTTATTTTTTAGAAGTTTCTAGGGGTAAACATATGCCACAGTGGAAGAGGCAACTTATGTTTCCTGGGTTTCATCTTCCTTCAACTTCTGTTCATTTCATGTTCTGTAAACAACCTGATATTTCAAATACATGTAACAAACATATAGATAGATTACTTAAAATATATTAATATTATTACAATGTATCAGTACTTTAGGGTTTGTTTCTTTATCTGAGTAGATTGAATGAGAGTGTGATCCCCGACACAGGAAAGAAACTGCATATGGATCTTTTGACAGTGCTCTTGTACTCGAATACTTCGCGAAAGAAGATGATTCATATATTGAAAGTAAAGAATCGGCTGTTAAATTATGTTAAATCAAAATATTGATGAAATTATCAATCATTTCACACAATTAGTTTTTGAAACTTCTTACATTTACAGTTTGTTTTCAAAACAGTCATGTAATAGTTGAGTTAAACAATGGGGTTGTTATATTGCATTTTCCAAAACGTGATTTACCTGAATTTACTTGCTTATAACAATCTAATGGAAAAGTGCTTTTCCCTGCTGTGTTTCTAATATCACCGCTATTATATAGCCTCATCAGTAACCTATTGTCATAGTCTTTGTTTTGCAAAAGCAAATGATTAATAATGAAATGATTATTTTATCTGAATGTTTCTTAACATCAAATTGGAGGAAAAATGTGCATTTTCTTCTGCACTAGTGCGTATCAACAGATCAGTTTTGTATTTTAGATCAAACTTTGAATGAAAACTGACAATACCGGAGTATTATGTGTTTTGAAACTGAATATGCCTGAAAATTAAGGGAAAGATGGCAGAAATTTTAAAGACTGAACATGCTTAATGTTAACCAAGTAGTGGAAATTCTTAGTTTTCTTTAGGGATGACGGAAGTTATGCTTGTTTTACTGTGTGAGTTGACATTCGAATAAAAAGTGAAACAAGGAAGAATATTTTTAATCGATCTTTTGACAGTGCTATAGTTAAATAATCTTTTACCTCTTAGTTGATTTGTTGAACTTTGAGTAGTAGGAAACAATATGCTGATATCTATCCCATTTAATCAAACTGAAGAAGGTGTTACCTTTCCTTAAAACAAAAGAACATGTGTGCTTAAACTCAAATTGTCTTTGATTTTGTGCTAGTAGACGTCTGTCTTCTTGCTTCTTGACTCATTATTTGGAGGTTTCATTTTTCCATAATTTTGAAACCGAAATAATGTTTCCAGCCTTTAGACAGAAAAACATGAATAGAAAAATGTTTTAATATCGGTGACTAGATTGTTTGATGCTAATTCACTGGAAAAAAAACAAGTGCTGCAGTGAATGCTTTTGGTGACCCAAGTTAGAAGCGCTGTTTCCTGTGAATTAATATCGAATCAATATCCAAACTCTGAGCTAAGAAGCACAGTAGAAGGCTGTCTTCACATGATCAATATTTGGTACACTTTTTCAATTATTAGCTTCTAATCTTGGCTAAAATAGGTTAAATTAGGTAATAACCATATCCTGTAATAGCTACTCTGTGATAAATATTTTTTAAGTCATTATGTATATTTGCTGTTCATAGTAACTTGTATACCTAATCCTGTATTAAAGATTGCATTTCAATATTAGATGCAAATCTTTTGGTTAAGAAAATAAAGTATATAGAGAAGGCACAGATCAAGTGAGCATCTGAAAAATATTTAAGTGATTTGCCAAATGCAGATACTCAATTTAGAAACTATGGATATTTATAGTAACTACAGTTTCTTTTACGCTCTGTAAAAAGGTCAAGTATAACCAGGAAAATCTAAGAAAAATGCTTATTTTCAAACTTCCTTCCCAAGTAATTAGCCCTAATTCCTAAATGAAGAAGAACAAACATAAGCAAATGAGAGCTGGTGCTGTTCATCTTTTTTTTTTTTTTTTTTTTTTTTAAATAAAATTGGTGTGTAGGAATTAAAGCTGTGTTTCTACAGGGATATTGAGACATGTTTTCTTTCTTTCTGGATCTCTGCATAGATGCTGTGAAACTACTGGGTTTTAAGGAGTTTGGTGAGACTCCCTCCCCAGTTACAGTTCTTGTTTGGATCCCAACAGGGCAATGAGGGTGATGGAGCTCTAATCTCTAAGTATCATTTTCCCCTAGTCTGGAGGCAAAATGGCAGCTGATTCAGAATCCAGCTGCGCTGGGCAACACATGCTTTGGATAGCAGTGATTCTGCCTGCTGTTCCTGTTCTAGTCATCATTTGTCCTTTCCAGTTGCAACTCGTGATTTTTTTTTTTTTCTGTTGTCCTTGTTTTGAGACATTGTAAAGTAATATAAATTATTTTTAAACATAAGCAATAGAATATTTTGCATATGAAAGAAAATCTTCAACAGATAGGGACCCTAGGAAAAGGATGCAGAACTTCTGGAAAACCACACACACAACAGAAAGCCAGCTGAAATACTTTCTTCAGTAGTTACAGCTATTACACTTCCATTCTAGGATCTTTATTTTCTTAATATCTGAAATGATAATCTGAAGTTACTTTGTTCTTCATTAACCTTGTATTTTATGTAGGTTTGATTTTTAATTTTTTGAATGTGTTAAAAATCCTTGAATTCCCTTTTATATTCTTTTTAGTTTAATAAGTTTTGCAAGAACATCTTATTTCCCAGAGAAACTATTAATTTATTTGGTGTTCATCTTTCTTCAATTGACGGAATTCTTGCAAGTATTGTGGAAGTCCTTAAGGTTAAGCTCTTAGCAATTAATTTATTTTATTGGCCATATTTGCAATCCTTACACTCAAAATGTTTTGAAGATTTTAATTAAAAAAAATTAACCAAGAAATATTTAACAAATATTTAACGAAGCAAATATTTGGTTTGTTTATTTTGATTTAATGTTCAGAATCCTTTAATAAGGTGGTTTTTGTCTGTAAAGCTACTATAGGATGTCTGTTTGCATCACATTAATTAATAGATTGTATTTTCCTCCTTTCTAAATAGGTAAATATATACAAAAACTTCCTGTTATGCCATTCTATGGGTAGTCATCCAAGGTTAAGATTAAGTAAAAGTAAGTGGTTAGCCTAATATCACTCTCAAAGTCTGCAGAAGAGCTAGGAATTTAGTTCTGGTTTCCTGAGGCCCTGTTCCAATACTGTGCCTGTTAGACTGCATTCATCTTCCTGTGTATTGTTCCCTGCTTGTGCTTCAGTTCCTGAAATGGTTCTCAGTGCTAGTATCCAGCTAATAAATTCTATTCCGCACGGATGAAATGAATTCCTATCATATTTCCATTTATTAAGGGAATCAAGCTGTGTCGTTTCTTCTGAAGACTGGCTTTATAGATGTGTTTGGGAAACTACATGCAACAATATTAGACATTTGCCTCACTTAGAATAAAAGATAAGAAGCAAGAAAAGGGATGCAGCTACATGTCTGCAGACCTCTCTTTGGTTCTTGTATTACCACAATTAGAAAATAGACCTGTCTGATGTTCTGTATCTCTAGTAATGAAAATCTGTTAAATATTACATTGCACTTGGCATATTGTATTATTCATAATACAGTGTTACATGGCCTTGATAATACATGTGCAATTCTTTCTGTTTGTATTAGATAGGTTGCTTGGATTAAACACAACATTTTCTGTATTATGCAACATGGCTATGAGACTTTCCAGTGTAGGGAATGCTGCGTGTGTTTATTTTCTCAAAAGAAATGCCTTTATCTCCAGGAAACTTATGCAGTCATGTTGATATAGATCCCACTAAGGACATGAATAAGCCATAAATAAATGGAGTTATCAAAAATCCCTGTCCTACAGATTCTTTTTCAAATGGATGAAGGAAATAATTTGCAGTCACAGCCTTTAGCATGTCTTGATTAATATCTCACTGGAATTTTTTTCAGTTTTGCTAGTATTAAAATGAAGAAAAAAAGGTAGGCAAGTATGGAAGCTGTTTCTGTTTCTCTTCTCTACGGTGTTTTTTTTTTTTTAATAGTACATAGCTCACATTATCATAGAATCTGAGTTTCTTTCAACATAGTTGTGATAGTTGTCAAGCCAGGTTTGTTCTGTCATCCTGTCACCAGGAGGACAGGCGTGTGCAGTATCTTGTCTTAGCAGCCTGTGTTGTTGCACAAGTCCATTGTAGCGTTGTGCCTGTGTGGAGTTCCCAAATGCTGAGAGCTTCACATTTTGGTATGTCAAGTCGCTGTAATCCATTTGAAGTCTGAATGAATTAAGGCAGTCTCTTTGGCTGCCAAGTTGTGGCAGTCTCTCTCATCTGGTTATCTTTAAATGCATTTTGCAGGGGTCAGACTGGGTCATATTTTACTTTTTTCTTATCACCTTGCATCTTGAAATCTCTGTAGGAGAGCTTAATATCAAGCTTTGTACTGAATGGGCTGAGTGAGGTTCGGTGCACGTAAGAAACTTGCATTGCAACAGGAAGCTGTGAAAGGGATTTTTTTCTCTGTAGTAGGATTGCTCTGTTTTGTTTTGATTCTCCTTTTTGCAACTGTGCTTGACCTATGAGCTGATCTTATGTGAATAGCTGTCGATCTTGATGGCGCTGGCGGAGCTGCATATGAAGCCTTGGTACACCATCTGTATCCTGCTAACACTTGTAGCGATGTTGTCTGGCAGCTTCATTCAGTGTCTGCATATGGATGTTGAGACGAAAAGAGAGAATTGATCTTTGAGACTGCCTAAGAGATCTAACGATGGGAGATGCAGTTCTTTCAGTCTCTCCGTTGCATGCACGATTACAAAGAGAATATAAGCTGTTTGGACTTTGGCATTTTTCATTAGATGAAGTACTGATTTTTCTCATCAGTGGTTTTGAAGGTTGCTGAAGGGTGCAGGAGTATGAGAGCTAACATTTTCTCTCTGTTCAGTGCAAGAAGATCATCCATCAGTTTAAGTAGTTTCAAGTCCATATCAGGTTATGTCAGGTTCAGAATACTTGCTTAAATCAGGTGGGTTTTGAGTTATTTCTCTATAACCTTTCACAGACCTTGACATTAGAAGGGTCAGTGATTACAAATCTGATCAATAAAGGCAAGGATAACACTCAGCTGTACTCCAGTAGGTCTGTGACTTTAGATTACTTCAGAAATAGAAGGTATAATAATTACATTTCTCTTGCAGGTTTGATAACAATTATCAAATTTTAATTTCAGGCTTTGCAATCAGTTCTGACTTCTGAGAAATCGGTGTCTGAAATACCTGAAGCGATGGATGACTTCTTCTGCAATTTCCTTGTCAGATTGGGAATGTCCAGAACCCTTGACTGCTTCCAAACTGAATGGTAAAATGTTTTAAGTGACCATATTACTTTGAGAGTTAGGAAGTAGTTGCTCAGGATTCAAATATTTCTGGTATTTCAGGATATATTTCCAGAAAACTTTTCTGAGTACAAGTAATTCTTAAATACGAAGTGTTTTACCAAATAAATATTTTCATCTTGAGAATGAGGATGCAAGCTATTGTTTTAAGGACAGACTTGAAAGAAAGCTGACTCCAGGGATCTCCTAAACGGGCACCGTTGTAGGACTGTATGCATTTCACCTAAGCCTAGACATTTACAAGCCTCAAGTGGTCACCTGAGGCCTCTTTTGTGACCAGTGAAGAGAAATACTCATCTTAGGATGCAACTCATCTGAGTTGTTTAAGCCATGTCCTTTAAGATGAAAGGAATGAAATTATATTTTTTCAAGTGTATTCTGCTCTCCACTGACTACCAATGAAAACTAGAAACCAGCTGCAGTGCAGAAGTCATCACTGGATCAAATGAGTCCAATGCAAAATGACCATTTCATTTCAGCAGTGCTGAGAAATCATGTGGCTTTGGTAATTTTCTTGCTTTCCAGAACCTCGGTGCCTGCTTAAAAAGTTATGTTTTGCGGTATGGTATAGTATTTTCACCTTACTTGTTTGGGTATTTTTGGACATTAATCATAGGTACCTTGTATTTCAAAGTAGAATAATTACAATTTGATACTTGGTAATTTTTGGTACATCAGTTAAAATAATATGGTTAGTTATTTTTTTCTTTTTAAAATTTAATTCATATAGTAATCAGAAGAGTAAATTTGAGCTGCTGCTGTCTTCTTTTCCCAAGCTTTTATAGATTGCAGAGATTTTGTCCCTACGTCTCACAGAAGTTTAAAAATGCAGCTTTGTCTAAACACTCCACTTCCTCCACCACTCTCTTCCTATATGGAATCCCACAGGGGTGTATACTTTTTTAATACTTAAAAGAATGATGTGGTAGGAGTGCTGCAAAGCTTGAGAGGAGAGCTGTATTATTTTGGAGCAAAAGATTGTGCTTGTCATCAAGTTCTACTGAAATACTTTCAGTTACAAGCTTGGTTTGAATCTGCAAGTTACACTGGAAAGATTCTGAGAAGTGGAAATACCTCCCTAAGTTTCCTTGTAGTCAGTCTTTAAATGTCAGAGGTTCAGAGATTTGTTAGTAAGGTCTTTTGGAATTGTTTAATTTGAAAAGTAGTAAATTTGAAAAGTTAGAAACATATTTTCTTACAAAAGACTTGAAGCTTTTAAATTTTCTTAGAAATGTTCTCTAATGAGGAAATCATTGCTGTTGTTTGCAAGCTGCGGTCTTATTAGCATAGAGCTCACCAATCAGGCGTTGCCTTTGGAATTAATAATGATCTGGTTTTTGATGGTGTAACAGTGTGACTTAAATGATTCCTTTAGAAGGAGCACTGTAGTTCTCTATTTTTCAACAGAAGAACTGATATAAATAGCATTAAGTTTGAAGAAGTTTAACAGTTTTTATGGAAAAAGATAATTAATACTAGGCAGATATAAATAGCGACCTTTTTATGAAACTACAGCTTTCTTTGAAGCACTTAGAGTTGGAATTTATATCAATGGCAAATTTCAAATTGCTTTTTAACAGAGCAAGAGCAGATCTTAGCAGGCCCTATCTTGTAAATCCTTAGCTATAAATATTTTTTTCTTCAAGTAATATTTTTAATTTCAGTAACATTACAAATGAGCTCAGCATGTCAAGATCTAAGCTTACTGTATTGAGACTTTTTCTGCATTAATACCTTATTTCAAAATGTTTTGTGTTGGTTTGAAATAGATAATTTACAATATTAATGAAAATGAGAGCAGATTAGTGTACCCAGGTTCCTCATTATGTATTGGGACGACACACTTGCTCTCATGCTGTGGTGATTAAGTACTAATGGAATTTAAAATGAGAAATTAATTAACGTAGAGAAAATTTATCAAAAGGCTTGCTTTGAAATAATTGTCTGTCTGAGATCTAAAGGTCACTTAAATTGGACCAAATTATCTGTGTTTATTTCGGAGTTTGAGAGAATATTCTGTTATTCTGTCCAGCTGTATAAGATGTCATGGTTTGGTTATGTTTTATTTTGAGCCAAATACACTCTTCTTCTATGATGTAATGAATAATTTTATCACTCTTGTAGTGATTTTTTTAGCTTATGTAGTTTTTTGTATGTGCGGTTTTTTCTTCCAGTAATACTTCAAAGAACTTAAAATTAGACTTAAATTATTTTTTGAATATCTAATTTATCATTAAATTTTCTATTCCTTTGATATACAAGACTTTATAGTGCTTTCATTGCTTATTAAAGGTATTGGATTGACAGCTTTGGAGTATGAAGTGCAAGGGCCGATCAACTGTAAACTTGTGCATCTGACAGTCTATACCTCCTAATCCCAAAGAGCTCACTGCTGCTGGCAGCACGTTGCCAGTCTGATGAGCAGATGAATCATTTGCTGTTCACACATACGCATGGAGCTATCACTGTGATTAGTTAGTACACTCATTGGACTGGTAATCTCTCAGTGTTCCTAGAGACCTGGCAGTGTTTCAGCTTGTGACTAAAAGGAGAGCTGCAGACTAATTACAGAAACATGATTTGAAAATTCTTTTCTGTTTGATGTGGTTAAAATTATGAATAACCTTACATGACCAAGCAAGGTTAAAAGCCATGTCTGTCTTGCGTGTGCCTTGCCAAGATTGTCTGGGTTGTGTGTAAAAAGCACGTGCAATAAAGCTACTATGTCTTCTCTGAGCATAAAGGTAGAGTCATTAAAAAAAATTCCATTTTGCAGAATGAGGAAAATGAATATAGGTTGTGATACTCCATATCACAACTCCCTGAAGACAGTGGAAACAATCTTATTTCAGGCAGACCTAAGTTTCCTCTGCTCTGTGTCCTCTTTGGCCTGGAAATCATCTGATCACATTAATGTATGTTGTGCTCTGAGTTCATAAATCCTGAGAGAAACTAGGGTTGTCAGTTCCAGGACAGCATCACACTAAAACAGATTCAGGTTTTTGGCTCAGAACACAAGTGAAGTAACCTCAAGTTCAATTTGCAAAAAGACACGTGGACATACCTACTTTCTTGCCTACATAACAAGCATAACATGATAATATAAACTTTCTACTTACATGCCATAATAGGTTGGAGGCGTACACTAGGGAAAAAAGTGCTTTATTTTTCTGTGCTCATTTCTTTCGTAGCCTTCTGTTGAAACTGTTTAAGAGGTTATAAGTTGGAATACTTTTCAGAAGAAGTTGTAAAAGCTAAAACTTAAAAGTTTAATCCCTGAATACATCTCTAGGTGAGTTATCCCTTGGTAAAGGATTATCCTGAGCTACATATCAGTTAGCTTATTGCAGGGCCTCTCTACAACCCGATTCCTTTAGAACTCTTAGAAACTTGAATTTGTGTAATAGTGTATAATTTTTAGTCGGTCTGCACTGGGCTTTGATCATAAAATCATAGTTGACAATCTGTTCCTTAGGTTTCCAGATTCTTGGTTAATTTTAAATAGCGATTCAAGAATAATAACTCAGTTGTTCTGAAAAGCTTAGCAAAATGCTTGTGTGTGCGTGGAACTAACTTATTTAATTTGCATCATGGTTTCCCTTCTATAATGGAAAGAAGTGAGAACAATAGGTATTTGGCAGTCAGCTAGGTATGTAGGGGTTCTGTAAGTTTTACGGGACTAGGTTGGTGAAAGATAATGAGACTTCATAATGCAGTTTTGTGGTGTGGTTTTCTATTCCATTTCTACTACGTGCACAAAAGCCTTCATTTTTAGTAGTGTTCTTAGACAAGGGCATAGTGAACTTAATGGTATTAATTGTATTTCATTAAAATTGTCATTCAGAGTTCTTGGCTCTGCTGGAGGCTAAGTTCATCAATTATCCATGTCTGATGTGTCTTTGTGCAGAAATTTGATGGTTTTCATGAGGTGCAGTTAAGGCATTCAGTGGAGAAACTGCTGGGAAATAAAGGAGTATGTAGAGTTGTGATCATTTGCAATGAGAAGTGCCCTTATTTTCAGTACTTCCAATAGGAATTGTATCTGCTCATCAGTCAATGTTTATTTGGGGGGGAAAAAAAAAAAGACTAAGCTGCTTTCTTAGCATTAAAGCTTGTTGCTACTGTAATTTGCTTAACAAAACAAAGTGATCATAGAATGAATTTTGCTTTGGACATGTTCAGTTTAACTTTTCAAAAACCTTTCATCTACTGGTGGTGAATGTGAGTGACAGCTTAATTCATAGGGATGAGCATTCCTAGAAGTATCCACAGAATGCAGATAAGTAGTTGACTGTAGGAAGTCATTTGGACATAACAGTTTCTAACATTCCCCTTAATTTTTTTGGAGGATGTTAAGTAGGAGTTGCTTGTCAAGCAAGAATCCCTTATTCTACAAATGCTTTCTGTTTCTGCAACATGTTTTATTGATCTAGGAATGCTGTGTTTACTGTCTTCAAACTTCAAATCTGCTGATTATGTCCAAGTGCAGGAGATAGCATTTAATATTTTTATCTAATTACTGCTGTTCTTTTCATACTTCCTTATCACTTGGGAAAAAAAAAAAGCACAGATTCAATATATTTTTCCCTTGAAATGGCAACTAATGTTCTTACTATTCCTTCTGGTGAGTCCACTCCCGGAATGTCTTCCAGCTGCAGTCAAGATCAGCAGGGAAGAAGGTTGTGGGCCTGTAGTCTTGATCTGATACAAATTATTTATTCTCCATTGAACTGATGCTGAACTGATATCATGGCTACCATAGTGCACAATGTCTTTGTGTTCAGTGGGTCTATAAAAGTTCTTACCAACTGAAGGTTTTGCTCTTCTGTCTTGTGGGACAGAAGTAAATGAAGAAATAGATATTTTGTATATATACATGTACTGGACTCTGGAATCACCTCCACAATGTCTGCTTGCACAGAAGCATCTTACTCTCTTATATGTAGACTTGAATCTTGATGTCTTTTGAAATACTTCAACAAATACTGATGCCTTATAATCATTCCTTGAACAAGCACGATTCTGCAGAAGCATTTATTTTGTGTGGTGACAATCACATTTTTTTGGATCAAATCAGGCTTTTCTGAACCCTTTCTAATATCACCGCTTTCTTTTTTTTGTATAGCAGATACTTAGGTACTTTAAGTTGCTCTTTATTTAAATGCCTTTAAATTAAGCCTGAAATGAACAGTGTCAATGCCTATGTCCTTTTTACTGCCTGTTAGAGTATTCCTAGCTTTCATCGACATCCTACCAAAAGGTGGATAGTCCTAAAAGATAGGAGGCTGACTGAGTAGACTTTATTGCCAGGGGCTATTGAGGTTCCTAGGTTGCCACACAGCATCACATGCTGCTCCAGATTCCCTTTTGCTTCTCAAAATGCAAGTTTGTCTGTATGCTTATTTAACTAAAGCAGCTTTCAGGCTTCTGCATCACAGAATCATGTTTTTTTGGGGGCTGGTAAAATAGGTAAATATTGGTAAATATAGTTAAATAAGGAGAGGGCAACATAAGTAAACAGGAAGGAATGAAGAGATTTCCCTATGTGAGCTCTGTATTCCATGTTGAAGATAGCTCATAGAATTATTCATTCAGGTTATCCACAACTTTGTCATCTTGAGTCCTCAGAAAAAAAATTCTTGCATACACTTGAGCATATGAGATAAAAAGTACTGTGAGTATATACAAATGTTATTTGAACAAGAATTTCTTTATCTGTCCTTTATTTAAGCTATTTGGAAGAAAGGAAGGAAAAGAACAATTGTTTAAATTGAAGTACTGTGTTATACAGGACATGTTTCTTGACTGTTATGAAGAATGCATTTCAGAAGGAAAAGCAGTAAAATAGAGCAGTGTGGTAGGATAGTACTGTTGCTAGTTGTTAATGATCATAAAAGGTAAATGCCTTGAGATGATAAATATCTTTGTGATTCTAGTTTAGGTAAATGCTAGCATGGGAAGGAAGACATCAGTGAGGTGAGAAGAAGGAAACATGGAATAAAATATCTCTCTATTTATTTTCTACTAGGTATGAACTTGTGCAGAGAGGTGTGTTCACAGCCAAAGATATTGGATTGGTCCCAACTGTGTATACCCGCAACCAGCAACTTGAAGCTGAGAATATGCGTTTGAGGAAAGATTTGGAAAACTGTAAACTTGCTGCGAAGTATGTTACTTGGTCTTAATGAAACTTTGATATGCAGTAGTAAATGGCCAGATACAGTAAACCCAAGTACTTAATGGAAATAATGAGTTCCTGTTTGTTATGCTGGCTGTGCATATTTTTATTTCTAGGTGACATGTATAATTAAAGCTCAATTTTCTCTGAGCTCTATTAGAAACCTAAATCTTAATTTCTTTTATTTATATTTACTGGGCTATAGAAAATAATTTTCAATATCCAGCGATCACAACAAATTACTACAAAGAATCATGAGAGTATAACATGTAGAACTAGATAAATGGTTATGTGCATTTTGTATTAAAATACAGTATTATAAATTACAGCTACCACAAAACATCAACATAGGAAAAAAATCACTATACATTTATCCTTCTTTTTTTTTTTAATTGGAAAAAATCTATCACTCTGGCCCTAGTGGTAAATGATATGTCATTGTAAATTACCATCATTGATTATACTTGTGTGTACGTTGTAGTAGCTGATTTTACAAGTCAGTTGTACTTCGGTCATAAGAGTTAAAACATTTAGCCTATATAATGGAGAGATGCAATAATGAATTACATGTAACATAACCTTTTCTGAAGAATGGCACATCTGCACATGTATGTGCCTCATTAAGAATTTACCCCGAGACCTAATAATGCACTCACTTCAATTTTGCCAGTGCTTACTTGTAAAATACGGAGCTGTAAAAAAATGTTGACTCCATCTCTTTGGTTTTCGTCAAGATTGCTCAAGCTACTAATTTTCATGTATGTTGTTTCTTTATATGAAAAACAGCTACTCAGATCTTAAGTAATAATTGCTGCTGATAGTAACTATAATCAAATTATTTTCCAATGATAACGATTTATTACACTTCAAATTAACAAATTAATTGGCCATAGTCTAATAGTTACATAAACAGCTTTAATAATCAGTCAGATATTGTACAGTCTAAATATAGTGTTGCACTGGGAGATGGGCCATATAGAAAACATTCCTTTATTTTCATCTGCAGCTTCTTTGGACAATGGGAAGTTAGGGATTGTCTCCCCCTTGAGTGGGAGAGTAAGCAGTAGTAATGCATAGTAAAAGATGACAAAATCTGGTCCTTCTGAAATTTATTATTGTTAGTAGTAATTTTAATGGGCTTTACTTTTTCCCCCCACCTTTTTTCTTTCATTTTTTTCCTCTCCATGAAGCAGAACGTGCTATAACAAGGTGATCTGAGCAGATTATGACTTGACATCCTGCTGTATTCAGTGTTGGTGTGGCCTCACCTTGAATACTGTGTGCAGTTCTGGGCCCCACAATTTAAGAAGGATGTGATGGTCTTTGAATGTGTGCAAAGGAGGGCAACAAAGCTGGAAGAAGGGCTGGAAGGCATGCTCTGTGAGGCACGGCTAAGGATTTTGGGTTTGTCTAGTTTGGAGACAAACTAGAGGGGCGACTTCATTGCTCTCCATAGCTTCCTGAGGAGGGGAAGTGCAGAGGGAGGTGCTCCCTGGTATCCAGTGATAGGACATGTGGGAATGGTTCAAAGCTGGGCCGGGGAGGTTTAGACTGGATATTAGGAAGCATTTCTTTGCTGAGAGGGTGGCCAAACACTGAAACAGGCTTCCTAGAGTGGTGGTGGTTGCCCCAAACCTGTCAGTGTTTAAGAGGCTTTAGACAATGCCCTTAATAACATGCTTTAACTTTTGGTCAGCCCTGAATTGGTCGGGCAGTTGGATTAGATGATTGTTGTAGGTCCGTACCAGGTCACGGCCATGCCATTGGAGTTGACCTGGGCTTGTTGCAAACATAAAGCTTAAAACTGTTTAACCATGGACATGAATGAGTTGGGTTTTTCTGATAAGAATGTCTATACTCTACGGGGTGCCAGAAAACTTCTTTTAGCATATGCCTAATTAAAAGACTGAAAGACAAGATGATAATGTGCAACAGGAAGAAAGCAGGAGAGAGAAAAGACATTGCCAATATGCTAGGTTCCTACAGGCTATCTGTTAAATAAAACTCCCAACGCTCACTTAAGAAGTGAACTGTGCTAAAAAAATAGATAAATCCATGAACTGAAACTGTGCCCTGCTTTTTCACATACTAGTGTTTGCTGAAATGTAAAATAGGAATGCTCTGGCGGTGAACAAGTGAGGTGTGTCACCTGTTCGGTGTTCCAGGGAGGC
Source organism: Pelecanoides urinatrix (assembly GCA_013400755.1). NCBI lineage: Eukaryota > Metazoa > Chordata > Aves > Procellariiformes > Procellariidae > Pelecanoides > Pelecanoides urinatrix. The sequence goes on from VZTQ01006066.1 coordinate 341,574, forward strand.
CAGTGAGATATAGGGGAGTTCTGTATGACACAAATTAGAAGTGGGTAAACTCTATTCATTAGCATTTACTGTTAAGTACTACACTTATTCTGCATGTACCTTGCTAAAACAGTATTACAATTAGTCCTCCTTTGTCCACTTGTAGGGAGAGCTTATTTTCATAGTCTTTCTGCCAATATTAGAATGGAGTATATGTAGATGTGAAACTTGGTTTGTGCTAATGGTCACTACTTCATTTTTCAACCTTTTTATTTCAAATAACTTTCAAAGTTTTCATTGATACTAATGTTAAAAGTTCAGCACTTCTGTGAAATTAATTTTGCTTACTTTGTTTTGAATAACTTATGAATTAAAACAGTACTGTTTCTGGAATAATGGGTGAAATTGAGCGTTTCTGCTGTATGTACCATGAATGACAGTGGTCCTTTGTGTCTTTTGGGTAAACCTTGGTCATAATACTCTATCCCAAATCCATTTACTATAGTGACTGTTAACAGCATTTTTTCTTGTTCATGCATTCAATAACTGTAGTCAGTACCCTTGCTATGATAAAGCAAATATTGCAGCAGGAGCCAAAATTACCTGGAGGACAATTTGAGTTTTCAAGTATTATGAGAGAGAATTCACCAGATTACACAAAAAACAGAATGCCTAAGAGCACTGAAGAAATGCTGATTTGACTGGTTAGAAACCAAGTATCTGTGAGCAAAGAAAGTGTCATATTTTGCTCTGTGGATTAGTCAGAAAACTTTCATTGTGAGATACAGTGCTATGAAGTGTATTTGAAGAAAGCTTTTAATTACATTTGGTGTTTCTGAGCTTGGTACTCCTGACAGCCATCTTGCAGAAAAGAGATGCTCTTTGGGACTTAGGCAGTATGGGGGCTTAGAATAAATTACTGTAAACCAATTATGTCCTGCTTTAATGTTGTTTAGCAATTGGTGGAAGAGATTCAGTGTCTAGAAGTGAACTGTAATTGTATTTTGGGTATTTCAATATGATATTTACATGATTGCATGGCAAGCAGGTGGGCAAGTAGAGTAGATGGCAGGCAGTTGGTTACATTTCACTGTGGTGTTTCATTATTTAAAGAGACAATCAGCTTCACTTCCTGTATACAGTGAGTATGTATTTTTAATAGGTTGTCCAATGGCTAAAGGCACTTTGAGATGTAACAAAATCCCTGAGTGCATATATTAAAGAAATAAACATCAGCATAATTATTTTACTCCAAAGCTAGTGATAGTTACTACCTTGAAGTTTAGATACACTACTAATATTTATTTAAATATTTCTAAACACAGACATTGTGTTGTGATAGAAATCAAAATTAATGTTACGTTGGTTTGCCATGTGACAGTAGTTAAAGTATACCTTCAATGTACTCCTTTTCCCTTTCTTTTATCTGGAAGCTAGAGTTGCGCCCTGATTGATTGATAAAGGATGTTATCTGCTGCAGTATTTCTCGAACAGAAGCATAGATATTCTTTTCAATTATGCATGAAAAATTTGAAAACAACATCTCTGAAAATTGTTAATTCTTATGGGAGACTAGTTGAGTTTAATTCATTGTCTTCAGTGATGATTGATATCATTCAAGCATTTAATATTCTAGTAATATTTTCTTGTGAGTCGAATAGTTTTGTAGTACTATTAAACTCTCCCTATCTGAGGACTTAAAATAGCTTGAGTCCCATATATTTTGGTGTTTTCCTATGGTCAGACCCTTTGTATTGCCTTTTGTATTTGAACATGTACAACATAATGGTATATCAGGTTCAAGATTGTGTTAATCACAGGGACTGCTAACTGTGATATTTGTAAGTTCTTTAAACATTTAGGAATTTATTAGGTAGGTGGAATGAAAGTTGTGTACAGCTTTTGTCTGAGGTTTGTAACTGTGTTTGTAACTGTGTTCACAAACATCACTTAGGTGGTTTAAATACTTGCAGGTATCTTTCTGTCCTGATTTTTTGAAGCATGCTCACAAATATACACCTAGTTTACAGCCACAGTAACAGTCAAAATATAAAGCAATCCTGGAAATCATATTTATTATTACTGTTAGTGCTATCACCAGCAATGAAATCCCCAGCTGATTGCCTATTTCTGTGTGAAAATCCAACCATTCCTGCACATACTTCTCCACTTATATCATGAAAAAAATAAAATGCACGCTTTTTGTATTGTGCGTCATATTTAAATGCATCTGTTTAATTACATGGTACATCTAGCATCCTTACTACTAAATGCTATGTAAACTAGATAGAGTAAAAGCATGAGAGTATATGTTTTCTAAAACTGTCTTTATTTCAATTAAAATTTTAGGGCTATGAATTTCAGCATGCTGGGGAGTAAAGTCCCACCTAAATTGAGTGGGAACAGGGCACGTAACTCGCCTTTGAAAATCCCTACTTGGTTTTATTGGACCTTGCCCTCTTCTGCTATTTTTATCAAACTGCTTGAGAAAAGTTTAAATGGAGAGACCTGCAGTCTTAACATATATCTTAACTAAAAGAAATGGATGTTTGCTTTGCTATGGCTGCAGCAACATCTTTTACTCGTAGAATAAGCCATCTGCTTAGCTCTGAAGGGGCAGGTTTTTTATTCAAGATCTTACGGCAAGTCAGATTTTGAGTGGTGTCATGATGGAGTTGTTTCACAGAACTATCCTGAGACCACAGATTCATTTACCTCTCAAATCTTTTGCTGTTCATAGGAGCTTGAGCAGAATCATAGTCTGTACTTCGTGTCCCAATACCAATATCCTAAGTTACTCTGTTTCACAACTTGTGGTATTTGTGCAGGTACATACACAAAGCTATGTGCATGCCCGCAGCTCCTCCGAGCTTTTCACAGTGTAACTGCAGGGGCAGCCCTGCCTGTTTTCATTTCCCTGCCAGCTTTTTCTCAGCTTTGACTGATACATCTAGTGGCATTAATTCAGTGTGCTCTTCTGCAGGTCTTTCTAACTGTTCCTGCTATAAGCAACAATTCACATATAAATGTACACATAAAAATATGGTAGATTGTATAGGTAATAAATATAGCAAATGCATAGATAGTAAATATAAATTACTTGTACAATTAAATATAATGCACTGGCAGTTATGGGTCTTCTTTCTGGACCTGTGATTTTGGCATACTCCACTGTCATAGTGGTTTTCCTAACTCTTCAACTTTCGTTAGAGTGGAAATGAGCTTTATTTTTGCAAAGAGTAAATATGTAATTTCTGTGCAAGGTAATTTCAAGCTTCCTTTGCAATTTAACAATTTATCCTACTAATCTTTCCTGTCAAACCCTTATCAGTCAAGACAAGGAGAAAATGTAGAGAATACATACAGAGTATTTTCTTTTATGTTTATGGAGCTGAGTATCGCAGGGTGTCGCATGACTGTGTAGAATGTGCTTAGAGAATAACAGGTTGTCAGAATGTTTGCAATTAATTTTGAAGTGGATTCCTTTTGCTTCCTGCTGTCATGTACAGGGGATACTTGGGAACAGGCTGCAAACATGATTGAATAGAGCCTAGAACTTTCCTAGCACAATTTTTTCCAGAAGCTCTCTAAATGCATGTATTTGTAAGGCAACAATACAGTTATCTGTGTGTGTCCTTCTAGGATGTACCATTTTGTTGGGCTCCACACACGATGTAGATGTTAAAAAATAGGTATTGCAATATATTTTCATGTAGAATTTTAAACCCACAACAACAGTATTGTTTTCTAATCACCGGTAATTTGAATGTGTATCTCCACAAGACCTGTTGTTCTTAAAGTAAGGTTGACATCTGAGATATATAATGCCAGAATCCTTATGGATGCTATCTAAAGGAGCTGAGGAAAGGTAATGGTGAAGAGTACCCGTGGTTTTGTACATCAGCTGGCAGCAAAAAAGACCTCAAAAGTACGTGTTCTCCACCACAGGACATAGTACCAAAAGCTTCCAAATTGGATACAGTAGGCATGTGCATATCTGAAGATTAATTCTGTGTATATTCAACATATCCTGATGAGCAATTAATAGGAGGAGACTAATACTTCTCTCTTACATTTTCTTTTTACATATAGCAAAGCAAAAGAGGCTTTCCTAAACATGCAGAAAGAACGTGACTTCCATCGAATGCATCATAAGCGAGTGGTCCAGGAGAAAAACAAGCTTATTTGTGACATTAAAAGGTAAAAAAAGATTTTAATTACCATACATGTAACATTAAAGGTAATGTCGTCAGCTGTTGCCTAGTAATAAGATAACATTGTGGAATTTAAAGTGCTGAAGTAAAGCTAGCTGCATTTAGTTAGTGTCCTGGTATATAGCAGTTCCAGCTGACCATTCTGCCATGTCTCTTAAACAATGGCTAATGTTTTTTTAAAAATGTTTTGAGTCATGTGATGTAGCATTAATAAATACATAGTATTTCTAATAGCTGAAAATATAAATAAGATTTTCTTTTACCCAGATCTTTTTCCATAAATATGTAGTGATTTCTGGGTTTAGATCCTTTGTCCATTTTATGGGTAACTGGTGTCACACTGAGTTCAGAACCTTTGCATTCATGATTCCCATAGCTGGTGTTTTCTGCCCTTTTACATCTTGAACTTTCTATATGAAATTTGCTATGTGGCTTTGGTTGCTAATAAGCTCAAATAGTCCATTGGTACTGAGTTAAAATAGTTTATTTTATAATTTTTAATTCCGTAATTTCATCATTCAGAAATTCTGTAAGTTTTCTATTAACTGTTGTGCTTCTTTCCCTCCATGAATAGAACTTCTATATTGTCTATCTGAAGATCACTGGGCCAGGTGAAAGAGTTGAGTTTAGAACCTCTTCTTTGCACTTGTTTATGCCAGCACTTGTTTTAAAATAACATTGGGGAGTGGCTAATAACATCTGCAGTTCCAAACAAGTCTCAAAATTTTGGCTTGTCAATATTGCTGTCAATAAATGCATGTAATAGCAACTACATGTTCTACATCTTTAACCTTGAAATCCATACATACTAATGCAAGAGAGCACTATTCACTAACTTGTCCTTTGTGTCAGCTTTTTGCAAAACACAGTATTTTTGAAGCTGTGTCCTGTGTTTCTCTTGAGAGATTATAGATCTAACTTTTAGTTGTTCTGAAGAATTAAAGTGGTTAAGTATTCTAAATGTAATGTGCAGTGAAGAAAGAAATAGTAATTGTATTACAACTATTTTGCCTAGGTTAGGATCTTAGTTGGTAGTTGGCTAGTAGCTGTAATTGTTTCTTCTGATGAAATGTCATCTATCTGCAAGAAAACAGAAATTAACAAAAATTAATGTGCAATATGTGTATGAAGGATTAAGAATAGGTCAAAACTGGACGGATTGTTTTAAGATATGACTAAACAAACTATGAAACCTCTTATTGGTCTGACTTCTCACTTTCGTGTTTTTTTTTTCTTGTGGTATTCCAGTGGGTGGTTACATACTGAAAACCTTTGTTGTCTCCTCTGTGTTGACCTTTTGGCACTTTTATTCTTTTATTTGGGGAGAAAAAAGTTACACAGGCATAAATCTCTGATTTAACTCATCTTTGAGGAATCATTTGTCCTCTTGTTCACAGGCTGAAGGCACATTATGCATCATATGAACCAGTGCTGAAGCAGTTGACTGAAAAATACCAGACTACACTGAGGCAGAAAATGTTAACTAGTTTGGAGAGAGACAGAGCAGTTGGGCAGGTAAAACTATGGTGAACACCCCTTGCAAAGCTGTAGGGAATGCTTTTGGTTTTTTACTTAAGATGTTTCTATTAAAGCAACTCACTTATGCAGTAGTTCAAAGCAGAACATTTTAGTGAGTTTCATGTTGTTTGGTGAAATGTTAATATTGAAAGTGTATGAAACATAGTGCCAAAAAGTAGTAGTTCTCAGTGCTGCTCTACATGAGTCAGCAATGTGCAGACCCTGTAATATTTATTCTGGCGACAGCTTGAGGAAAGGTGTGATATTCCCACAGATTCATATACTTCCATCTATGCCTTTAGAAATCTCCATTTTAACATTCTTTATTACAATTTATTATTTTATTTTTTCCTAAATATATCCAGGAATGACCTATTAGTTTAGGAAAAAATACATTAAAATGTCAGAGACAGTTTTTCTGTCTTGTGGGTGGAATAATAAGAGTAGTATTTTACTCCTATAATCTTATCTGATGTATAGGTTGAAATACATGATATTCTGCCCCTTTAGCAGGAAGTACTATAAGCACAGATAGGATGGATGAAGAACAGAAAATTATCTTGCATGTATTTAACCAGTGAGTTGTTTGTTCAAAAAAAGAGGAGAGAAAAAAACCTCCCAAAATGCACTGCACTTCAGCAGTAGCATCAATTGTATGTGGGTAACGTGAAAGGAATTTACCATGCTTGCACTTTCTTCTCATAGTCCTCATCTCTCGTTTGCTCCTTTCTTCTGCCTCAAATTTTTCTCGGGTCACCTGAGAGCTTACTTTTAAAAGACTGAGGATTATATGTTTGGAATTTCAATAAGTAAAAAAAAATGTCCTACGGAAAAAGAAAGGTTACTATCCATATACAGTTATGCTGAATCAGGGCTACAAAACATAGAACAGTTCCAATGCTATGAAATTTCAGGAACATATATAAGACCTATCTAGTTATGAACTGTGTGCATTCTGGAGTGATGGCTTTTTAGTAATGCATAACGCTGTATTTTGTGGCATTTTCTAATGACAAAGTTGTATGTCATATTGTGCCATTAAGTTAAAGATCAGTGCAGTGATAGCAGTGGTTAAAAGTTGATGGTGCAGTAAGAGCCCTAGTATTCTATGTCTGCATTGTTTTAATAGAGCTGTAAAAGTATTTTGAGAGATTCTGATGGCTTGTATTTGTCACATTGTTTCACTGGGCCTTTCCAAAATCTTGAATTAGGAATAATGTTTATAACTTAAAGGCAATAATCAGAAAATTCAAAAATCATAGATGGAATTTATTACTCAAATATGCAGGTATAAATGCTGTGTGTTTTGAACACACAGTTCAAAAGCAACGTTTTCATATTACCTGTTCTTGTTCTCTCCTCTCTTTAAAATTAGGTTACAGGTTTGCAAGCCACATTACAAAATGTAGAGTCTGGACGTGCTATTCAGATTCCTGTGACAAAAGGTAAAATACTCCCATTACCAAGCTCAGACTGGTTATGGATGTTTTGTTGGTGTGATGCATTTCAAAATTTGGTGTAACAATAAATCAAAAATACTTGCACTATAAACATTTTATCAGCTGTCCTGGTGACAGAGCAACAATTATATTATTTAAATATTTATTCTAAAATGTATCAACTAAGGACAGTGAGACTACATATGGAATATGTGAGTAACTATGAAAGGACTTTGTCCTGGAAATCTATTTTATGTCTGATTTTGTTATTTGATCCACTAATACTCTTTCTTTAATGTGAGTGTTCTTTTTCAGCTCACTGTAAGAAGCTATATACAGTGGTCTGTAAACATTTTGAAAATACTGGTGTTATGAAATCCAGCCTCTTATTTTAGCATGTCTCATTTTTACAGGAGGCTGCTAAGGTTATATAATACCTGCTGGAATAATATCTTTATCTGTATGGTACTACACTACTTCCCTGGTGTTTTGAATAAATGCATAATTAATAAATTATTTTTCTAACTCCATCAGAAAAAAAACTAGTATCTCTGGTTTCCTAAGTAAATGAAGCCCATGCTATCACATTCTTTTTAAAAATCACTCCTACTAATAATTTTGAACCTATTTTCCAATTTTGACTACATTTGTCAGTGAGGTGAGTCTCAAACCAGGTTTCCAAAAGACTCCTGAAAATAGATGAAATAATGAAAAAGGGAAACAGTGAGCTCTACTATCTTTGACAACAGAGTATTCACATGAGAAGGGGATGTTGCACCTGTCTTACTCATGAGCAAAACTCCAATCAGAAATTGCAGTTTATTTGACATTAGAGAATCCCAAATTCCTTAGCCACATAGGTGACCAGGTATTAGATATTATCCAATTTCCAGGTGAAGCATTTGTTGCAATTAGAACACTTCTTTATATCTGTTTCTTTTGTGTTTTTTTCCCCAGTGTGTTAAAGGCTTAAACTTCTTTTTGCACTTGTAATATACCCCCAGGTAAAAAGCCACTGAGTTACCCTAGCCTTTGACAATCAAGCTTCATTAGTTCCCACATTCATGGAGTTAATTCCATTGTGTAAAATTCCTGTAGAAAAGACAAGGCTGAGAAGAAGAATAGTAACCACATAAACTTTTTTGGTTTCTTTTTGGATTTGTAGTTGAGTGAAGAGGATAGCAAGCATTTCCTTGACTATTAAGATGGCTTATTTACTATTAATGCAGACATTTCAATTACCATCCAGATCTTTGCTACTGCTTGCCTATTATAAGTATAGCACATTCGGTTTAATTTTTTCCTTTGAATTCTATCTAATGTAGGTTGAAGCAGTTGGTCTCCTAAATTGTTGTGAGTTGCTATTAGCACTGGACTGAGATCTAATTATCTGAAAGATGACCCTCATCCTAGCTCAGGTCTTGGTTTCCATGCAGCAATGGGAGGCTTCCATAGCTGAGGAGTCCCTTAGAACACATCCTACTACTTTTCTAAACTACTGCTTAGTTAAGAGCATAGCTGCTTTCATTTCTGGGAGAACCTGGAAGGTTCTGTAGTCTTACCCAGTATAAACTAAGCTATAATTTTAATTCGGTATTCAAGCAAATAGCTACTAAACTAACTTCTGTAAATACAGACTTCAGATGTGTTAATATGGTAGAATACTGAAGTACTGGCAGCAAGCCTCTTCAGTGTTCACAGTGTCTTTCTGATTTTTGGATTCCGATTCCTTTTTTGTATGAATTAATATTGTACTCCTCAGCAAGGCACAATTTCAGGCCCCCAAAATACCTTTCTGTGACTGTATGTACTAGATATGCTCTGCTGTAGTTTAAACCTTGTTACAACTAAAAGTATAAACCTCTGCTCCCCCTGAAGGGCACAGTGCTCATTTTCATCCCACTTGAGGTAGGGAGGTAGAGAACAGGCTTCTTATTTTATGTTAGTTTAGGGCATATAGCATTCAACTTTTCATTATACTCAGACTTGAGGATATATAGTGTGGGTTTTTCCCTCATGCTAGTGTTTTACAATATAGCTGCCCCATCTGTCTCTTTTTTGTCTTTCACATACTTTCATATGTTTGAGTGATTCTAAAAACCACTTTCCGGCTGTTCACACTACTTTTTTATTCTCCAAAAATCTTGAAAACAATTTATAATACCAAAAAGTAACAAGCAGTGGAGCACTTTATAAATAACAATATTAAAAAAAAAAAAATCACATTTGTGTCGCCAACACAAATTAAGCTCATCAGCCACCCACGTGCTTGTATAAGCCTTAATTTGCTTCATACTCTGTGTATCATAAATTAAGCGATATTTCAGTTCATTTCTTTTCAGTGCTTTGTCCTCTGGTACTACATAATTTTTATTGCCCTCTGTAGGTCATACTCGTGTCTCAGTGGGTGATGTTGTCTCTTGTTCTGATACTTTCTGCTGCCTCTTGAATTCTTATTCATGAGACAGTGTAATCGAAACCTTGAGAAACAAGCAGTGTGTAGATGCTGGAGAAATGTTTGCTGCATTTCTCTCTAAATTTAAGTTCTTGGTTTGGAAGGAACCAGTGCTGTTGCACTTGCAAATCTCTGCTGTAAGGAGACCTACAGCTGCGTTTTTTTCAGTTGCTGTCTCTTCAGGGCTGACTTTATGCATTAGTACATTGGTACATTGTAATCTTAAGATATTGAATGTTCAGATTGGCAAATTATCGTTTGCCAAGGTAAGATGCCTTTTCTGGCCAGCTTTCTGCTTTCACTGCAGTGCAGAGCATGGAAGAACGAGAATGGCTCTTCCCAGCAGCAGGAGATTGCCTGTCACTGCGCCTGGTGCTGCTTCTGTCCCACAACCTGACTTGACCACACAACACCTGGAGTGCTGGCTTTGGCTAGGGGGTACTGAGAGGGGCTTTTATTTAGTTTGGGGTTTGCTGAAGTGTTTGAGGTTTTGAATAGTGGCAATGAGGTCCTGCACATCCAATCCATTGTGGGTTTGATTTTTTTGGTTGGGTTTTTTTGAGGGTGTCGTATATGAAGAACATAATGAAAAACAAAGGGAAGCTTTGCAATATTCATAATGAGTTTGCATTGTAAATTTGTATCTGGAGGCTAGGTAGAAAAAAAAATTAACAGTAATTAATGTTATTTTTAGGACAACTATTCTGGACTTACTACTTAAGCATTTGATGTAAAAAATTTCAGCCTGATGCATTTCAAACAATTGAAGAGGATAGCATCCACAACATAGAGAGTGTAATTTATTTACTAGGGTTTTTTTGCTGTCCCACTGCCAGGCTGCTGGTTAGCTTTGCAAACAGTGCTTTGTACACGAATCCTTCAAGAGAAAGTTTTCTTTAGGTGTCTTAAAAATTATTAGAAGTTTAAGTCTTTATTTCCTATTTACTTACCGTGCTTGTTTAAAGTTGATATGAAGGACATTTAATAGTTGGAGAGGAACTACTTAACAGTCAGTTAACAAGATTGTACATAGAGGGATCTAATTATCAAAGAGAAATAACTGATTTTTTTATTTAGGTTATTGGTGTATATTAACAGAGCACTTGCACCCTTACTTATGGATCAAGACACAGTGTTAAGTGGTGCTCTGAAAAAAGACCACTTTTGCCTGAAGGAATTAAACAATGTTGATTGTGGCTTGCTTATAAACCTAAGTGAACGCTGCTATAACAGTTGGTTCTAAAAACATGTTATAGAACTGTTACTTGCTCAGTCCATTTCTTGTATTTTCTAAAAACAACAGCTTATTTATTATCCAATTATATTCAAAAGTTGAACTCAATGGGTTTCTTTACTCATGGTTGAATTAACTCATTGCTAAGCCTGTTAACTCTGCTTTTCCTTTTCTTGGTCTGATGTAATTGCTGTTGGAAGGTCATGCAAAAAGAAATTCAAAATGCACCAGTTAAAGTACTTAAACCTGGTTGTTCCCATTCCATGTACAATGCAATCAGAATAGAATATCTGTAAACACAAGCTGTTGACATCTTAGTGCAATCGCAACAGTTCTTTAGAATTTTTTTCTTGCTTTTTTTAAATGGTTACTGACTTCTTAAGCACTTCAGCTGTCATAACTCTCTTGGCTTATGTGTATTTCGAAAGCACCAACAAACCAAACGCTCCATGAGCAACGTGCTAGTGGGTAGCAGTTACTGAGTGAGTTAGAAAGTGTTTGACATATAAAGCAATTTTGCAGTATAGCATTCCTTGGAGAAGGTTGTTATTCAGGGTATCTGTGACAGCAGCTTTAACTTTTAAAGCAGTAACCTGAATATCTTTTTATTTAAAGTGGTGTTTCTTTGAGAATTTCATATGTCTGTCTAATATTAAGTAAAGAGATATCTTCCAGAAGAGTAACTAAAAAATGCATTCTGATCATATTTTTGTTGGTTTTATTTTATAGCAGGCCACGAATATCAAAGGAAGAAAGGGTTGGAAGGCCCTACCCAGAAAGCTCTTCAGGAAGCCAGGCAGCAAAAAATCCTTGATGCTAAAAGCTCTTCATATGATCCAGTCAAAGACGTAGAGAAGAAGATAGGCAAGAGATATCCAAAGGTATGCAGCATTCTTTGCAGTTGCTCAGTATCTAATCCAAAGTATAGTTTAAACTTTTACTAGGCTGTGGTGAAAATCACTTGTCCAACATGACTGAAAGAAGTCTGTCATGTAGTGACAAATGCTTAGTAAAAGTAAATAGGACAGGTAGGTAACACATCTTTTATTTTTAATATGAGTTTCTATTGTAACTGATTTTTCAGGGAATAATAGGAACTTTGATTAGTTGAAGCTAGCAGGCTACTTTTCAGGAGTCTGGTGTAATCACCCTGCAGAGGAAGAGCACTGGCTATAAATGCTTGTTGCTCTGTCATGTTTCTTTTCTAACTGGAGAAATCCTGACCTATTGTGTAGTGCTTGCAAACTTTTCAAACACTTCAGCTTGTTTCAGCTGGGTCTAAAAGGTATCACATCTGGGAGACTAAGGGCAATAAATTGGTGATTTCTTAATAGTCAGTGAAAGTTTCTAAACTTGAGTATACCAAAAGTGTGTTGCTGTTTCAGTTTGGAAGTTGTGCAAAATCAAAATTAATTCCTGATTGAATTGTTTTTATTGTTGAAAGGAATTTGTTTTCTTTGCTTACTTTATTCTACTTGGTTTATTTACTGAGATTGCATTTTGGGACTGTATAACTGCTTTTTATTTTTCTAAATTAAGGTAAACATTCTAATAGCTAAAATTTCTTCAGCTCAAAACCGTTACACTGGCCTATTTTTGTTTGAGAACCACATTTAGTTTAAACTGTGTTTTTTGAGAAGATAAACCTTTAGTTTACGTTGATGTAGTTGGCATCAGCTTCAGTTTTTCCTTTCCCTGTCTCCACAAGAATATGTCCATGGTGATTTATTTTTTGTATGTTTCTTTCTGTTTTTGCAAGGGCATTTCTTCTGTCTGACGCTGGCAGTGCACTTCTTTGACAAACATACCATTTTTTGTTTTCGTCCCTTTTCATTCTGCTGAACCTCCAAATAAAAATATATATATAAAAAAAAAAATCTGTATTCTGTTGCTTTCTGAAACACTTCTCACCACATATTGCAAATAATTCTCTGTAGTGTCTCCCCACCTATTAGTATCTGAGTTTTACTGAGGCACCTGCCAGTCAGTCCATCTCCACTTTCCCTGTTCTTCATTCAGTGGTTAGAAACTTCCATCTTAGACCCTTATAGGTGTCTCTTCTTTTCATTTTGACTTGTGAACAGATGAGTATTTCGTGGCTTAGGAAATTTCTTTTTTTTTTTGTTCCTGTTTCTACTGAAGTAATCAGGATTTTTATAGTGAACTTCAGTGGAGATGTTTCACCCCCAGAATATATAAACTCTACATAGGTAGTATGCCTGTCTGGCTCTTTCTTGTTCTTTGAAATTCATGAGCACTGTTAGTTGACTGGTTCTGGCAAGCATCTGTGTTTCTGCAGATCTTAGGTTTCTCAAATGAGTCCTACCGGAGGCCCTGATGTCTTTATTTAATCAATGGATTAGAAAACTGGAGTAGCTCCAGAAATAAGACATCAGAAAATATGGGCATGTTTGAATGTACTAGACTTTACCATGGCTAAGCAATAATCTAAAACTTTTAAGTGTGAGACTAAGATCTCTTCCAACAATGGAACAATACCTTTTTTCACTTCAAATTTCCTGGATCTGTTATTTCTAAATATTTCCTTTCCCCTAACAAACGATACCACCTTAGATACTGCATGTGAATTGTCTTATCTTTTTAGACTGTTAAAACAGAAATGGCAGAGGAAATTATGAGTCAGTAGAGGGTTGAAGGGATGAGCTAAAATTGCATTTAAAACAAAGATACTCACAGAACTGGGTCCTGTAGTGCACATGTATTGAACTACAGTTCTAATCTAAGTTATTTTTTTAAAATAGTGCATTCTTACTCAACAGTTTAGTTGTCTGAGTATTTGTTCCAGTCAAAAGGATTAGGTATAAATGAGTGCCTTGCCTTCCTTAAAACATTTTATGTGATATTTGGAATCAAACTTCTGTGTGGTGCCTCATCTCCTTTGACCTAGCTCAAAAGATCTTTTAAATTCTGCTGTGTCTTATGTGACTTATATTCTTTCTTACACTGATTCAACATGGCAATGTCTTTATTGAAGAGTGTACCATAAATAATAGTCTTGTTCTCATTTACAATAATGAAAATAACACTTCTAATGTTTTTTTGTGGGGGGTAAAATTGACTTAAACATATTCAGAGTAGACTACACTTCATTTAAATTATTTTCCTACCACAAAGGAAGTAAGAGTCAGAGCATAAATTGCTCAGTTCCATGGAGTTCAGGTGAGGAATATACGGAAGAAATAAAGGCAATTAAAAATCCTGTGTTCAAACAGTGCATTTATGACAAAATAGAGAAAAAGAAAACAGAGTATGGGAAATACAGGTAAAATTCACTGTCAAATATTGTTTAGCTCTTTTCAGTAAAGGTAAGTGAACATTTAAAGCTTACAAAAGTTCCGTGAACAGTTTATCCATTTTTAAAACATAGGCATTTGGATTTATTGTGTTCAGTAAAAAGCAAATACATTGTCATGAAATTGTATCCTTGAGAAAATTATAAATGTTTGTATTAACAGTACGGTTACATAGGGGTGAACTATGGTGATGAAAATGATTTAAAATCCTTTCTGTATCTTGTAGCTAAATAGTGATCTAACAAATGCCTGTGCTTACTTTTAAGTAGATGCAAATATGACTCATAGCTGAGCGAGAACATTTCTTCAAGGACAGACATATATTGTGTTATTGTAATATCCTGTAAAAGCTGACATATAATTTAAAACCTAAGGTCCCTTTGATGTGAAGTTTATCACTGAAGCAGTGAAAAAACAACGAATTTTTCTGAGAGAGAAGGTATTCTCTTGATTTTAAAGTCTTTGTTACAAGACTCAATTAAATTATAGAGTAACAGGCAATTAGGCTAAACTGTTTACATATCTAGCCCTTAATAAGCCAGTATCAATAGCATAAATATTCTTAGATTAAGAATGTGTGCAGAGTACTGCTTTAAACATTTAAATTAATTAAAATGCACTCACAGGTCATTAAAATTGTAGAGAACCTTTGATAATGTGATTTTCATTATCCTGTTGAAATATACTTTTCCTATTTTTATACTTTTATTCTCTCGGGTTCCTCACAGGGTACCTTCTATGTTTGATTGCTTTTATTAGTTACTAGCATGGCGATTACAGCTTCTTTATGTTTGGTAAATTCTATTTCCGCATATAATGTATTACAACACAATTTCATTTTCTGAAGTTTTACTTGGTGTAAAACCTAATCAAAAGGTGCATTGGACATTTCTGGAGTTGATGCATTACCTGTTTCTGTGGAAAAGGTTTTGAAATTATGGCCAATGGTATATTAAAAAAATACAAAAGTAAAGTCCAATGATCATACAAACATAATAGCTTTTGTAACTTAAGACTTTGGGTCAAAATATCACAAAACTTGTATAAAACTCAAGTTTCTCCTCAGTTCTGTGGAAGAAAGTGTACAAAATTTAGAACTACTGGTTCTGTGCTCTCAAACAGAAGGAAAGCTAAAACCAAATGATTGCTTAATCAGATTATTGAGCTTGAATATAAATGAGCACAGGCATATTGGGACAGAATTGGAAAGATAAGGTCCCAAAATAGTTAGTAAGGGTTGTAAATGAAATAGGCAATCATTTTGTGTTTTTAGTAAGGTTACCAAGAAAACACTGATTTGACATTCAGTGGAGAGAAGGTGACCGACAGATAATGCTGGGAATACTTCTTTCTACAGTCTTTCACTGGTATAGTAAAACTCCAGACAGATAGCTAAAATTAATACCAGTTACAAAGATATATAAGACTGCAGTCTAGAGAAGGGAAAAGAAAATCATAGAATCATAGAATCACTAAGGTTGGAAAAGACCTCTAAGGTCATCAAGTCCAACCATCAACCCAACACCCCCATGCCCACTAAACCATGTCCCGAAGCACCTCATGTACACGTCTTTTAAATCCCTCCAGGGATGGGGACTCCACCACTGCCCTGGGCAGCCTGTGCCAAGGCCTGACCACTCTGTCAGTAAGGAAATTTCTCCTAATGTCCAATCTAAACGTCCCTTGGCGCAACTTGAGGCCGTTTCCTCTCGTCCTATCACTTGTTACTTGGGAGAAGAGACCAACCCCCACCTCACTACAACCTCCCTTCAGATAGTTGTAGAGCGCGATGAGGTCTCCCCTCAGCCTCCTCTTCTCCAGGCTAAACAGTCCCAGTTCCCTCAGCCGCTCCTCAT
>VZTQ01006066.1:357742-393608 GCA_013400755.1 Pelecanoides urinatrix
TGGCTTGTGAGCGCCCTCAAGATGAACCTTTCCATAATCTTCCCCGGCACCGAGGTCAGGCTGACCGGCCTGCAGTTCCCCGGATCCTCCTTCCGGCCCTTCTTGTAGATGGGCGTCACATTGGCGAGCCTCCAGTCGTCCGGGACCTCCCCCATTAACCAGGACTGCTGGTAAATGATGGAGAGTGGTTTGGAAAGCTCCTCCACCAGCTCCCTCAGTACCCTCGGGTGGATCCCATCCGGCCCCATAGACTTGTGCGGGTCCAGGTGGCGTAGCAGGTCGTTAACATCTTCCTCATGGATTATGGGGGCTTCATCCTGCCCGCCGTCCCTGTCTTCCAGCTTAGGGGGCTGAGTACCCTGAGGATAACTGCTCTGACTATTAAAGACTGAGGCAAAGAAGGCGTTGAGTACCTCAGCCTTATCCTTGTCCTTGGTGGCAATGTCTGTATTTCAATTGAGATTAAAAGTAAAAGCAAAGAAATTGTAGACTAGACAGCGTAACTTAAATTCACAAAGAATTTGTAATGAATAAATGAAATTTTACTGAACATCTGGAAGAAACCAGGAAAAGAAGTAATAGTGAAAATGGATTTGCAAGGAAAAAATGTTTTAATCCAGTCTAAATTGCATCTATAACAGGTCTCATGGACAGAAGAGGAGCAGTAAATGTTGTAACTTTATCCTACTCTTAAGATAAAAGAACTCTTACCTTTTTAATAAGGCTTTGGATACTGTCTCACAGATCATTCCTATTAGCAGCTGTGGAAATCTGGCCTGACAGAAACTTTCCTAAATTAATGGAAAAGAGATTGGAAATTTGCAGATAGATTGAGTAGACTTTTGCCGGGATATGTTGTCATTAATGATCTATAAAATGGAACAGAAAATATACTGACTAAACGTGCAGACCAAGTGAACTGGGTTTGGTCGGGGTGGGACTGCAAGCGCAGTTGAGGACAGGAATACAATTCAAAACTTGACCTATTGGAGAATTGATCTGAAGAAATAACATGCAATGTAAGAAAAGGTGCAAAACTCTACCCTTAAAAAAATGATCAAATGTACAAATACAGAACAAGAAGATAAGAAATAGTTGATCAAATAGCTTTTATTTAGAATAGGCTCTAGGGTTTGTTGTATAAAACAGGTTTAGCATGAGTCAACAATGACATCATCTTGCAGAATAGCTGAACACCATACTGCAGTGTAAACCAGGAATATTGTATGGAGTATGTGGAATATTCTTCTTGCTTTGTTCAGTTGGCATGTAGCTTTGGCTGCAGTATTGCGTTCTGTTTGATCACAGCTCTTCAGGAGACATCTGAAGTGGAGCATCTACAATAGAGCAATAAGAATGATTAGAAGGCTATGAAACATAACTGTCAAAGAAAAGGTGAAAAGTGAAATTGTGTGGTCTACAGAAAACACTAAGGGGAGACAGGATACATCCTTAAAATCTAAAAAAATTCTGTTTTAAAAAAACCAAACAAACAACAAAACCTGTTAGAACAAGTAGTAATAAAGTAGAAATCCAATAAGAAAGATTCAGACTACATATTAAACAAAATTCATGGTAGTAAATATAGTGAAGCACTGGAATAGAATGCCTAGGGAGTTTGTGTTACTGGAATAGGACAGACAGACTCTTCCGAGGAATAACATAGGTGCAGTGTCCCCTTGGGAAAGGGGATGTACTGGTTCACCAGCAGAGGATCTGTTTAGCTGCCTAGCTGTCATTATTAATTTGATTTCCCCCAAAAAATTATACTTAAGGGAAGAAGCTTTCTGCCTTGCCTTAAAATAGCAGGCCACTTCTAACTTTCTCTTAAAGAAAAGCAGTATCAAAGTAAGTTTTTATAATTCCTGTTTGACTTGATGGCTGGGGAAAGGGGAAGGACTCCCATTCGTGCCTGCAGATGGGAAAGCATTCAGAAGATAAGCCAGCCAGCAAATGTGTATTTGTGAACTGATGAGCATGACTAGCTCTAGAACAAGTCCAGCATGCGCAGGTTCTTGTCCGGTGGGACTGTCATCAGATACACAGTGGGAGCTGGTGTTATTGCGGTGATAGTGGGTATTATACAGCAAAGAATATGTGTCTTTAGAGTAAGATGCCTCTTTCCTTCTACTTCTGAAATAAATGTTCTGTGACTTAAATGCTAAGAATATGATCCAAGATTACCTGGATGTAAGCTAAAAAGTGTTCTTCAGTTGATTCTGATAGAATTTAATTTAAAAGAATTACATATTTCGTTAGGCGATACTTCATTTTTTTAAAAACTACTATAGACTTGGAAATGGTAAAAATAAAAAAACCTTTCTTTTTAGATGAAATCTGTGCTTTTGTTTTAATTTGTGTATGTTATTCTGAATGTAATAGTTGATGTGATGATGGTGCATGTTTAGGCTTTGCCTAAACATATGTTTTGAAATGACAAACCTACCTGGAGAAAACAAGAAAATGTTTAAGAATGTTAGCTACAAATAAAGCTGTGTCTAAAAAAAATTCATACATCTGTAAGAAAAATTTATAAAACACAACATAAATATAATTTTCTATCCATCATTGTAGCTTTGTTAAATCAAGACACCCAAAGCGGTGCATTTCTAGAAATATTGTTTGGTATTTGAAGCTATTAGTCCTTGATAAAATTACCTTGCAGAGCATCCAAAGAGTTTCTGCATGCTAAAGAACATTGCTTATTTTGAGTCATTACATGCTGCTGAGAATAACAAAATAACAGGCCCTTGAAACTGAAAACAAATACGGAAGAATGTTGGAAAGTAAGATGCATTTGATACTAATTCTAATTGTAGATATGCTTTGCATTTTCATATATTTCTTCCTGTAGTTGAGTGTAAATAGTGGCAGATTTTAGAATAATAGCCTGTCTTCTGTGAGACTGTGGATCTCACTCTTTGCTATAATCATTTGCAAAAAATGCTGATAAGAAAATTGCTAATTTTTTATATGCAGATGCTTCAAAGGGACCTACTGAAATTATATTTAATTCAAGAAAAAACCTTTCAATGTTGCTGAGAAAATGTAAAAAATGTAAAGAATTTATGTGAAGATAAAAATATAAAGACTTTAAAATGTTTCTTTTTCTTTATTTTTATTGATAGCTGTTGCCATTGCTATCGTCCTCAGCACAGACAGCCCTGTCCAATGCGGGGAGTTGAGAATTTTGTTGTGCGTAAGGATTTCCTTTATCCCACAGGAGTTCCTGCAATACTTTCCCTCATTCACTTTGGGCTTTATGATAGGATTTGACTTTGCATGATTTAAGAGGGAAGTTGACAGCAGAACAAGAGCCTCCATACAAAGCACACGCGGCAGGTGGTGGAATGATGCTTGTACAACTATCAGTAATGTCAGTGTTGTTTGGCATTTGAGATGGTAATTGAGTAATTTCATTAACTCTGGAATAATGCTTTGATTTCCCTTTAGCTAAAGTATCAAGACCTTAAAATTCCTCTTGGAAATCGTTTGGGAATTTTGGAGGGGTCAAGGAGAAGAATGGTTCAGTTGTGCTTGTTCCTTCACTAACGAATGTATACAGTGCTTACGGTACATTTTTTGAAACATGCTCAGGTGAAATACCACCAAATGGGATTCTGCCAGTACAATTTCTCTCTGTAACTGTGCAATTGTAATGCTCTTCTGAATGTTCAGCTTTTGCCAAGGTGTCTATTCTTTTAAAGGAAAGAGAAATCACTAAGTGTCATTAGAATGCACTGCACAAGACAAGCAGCGCACCCTTGCTTGGGTACCTTGGTTACGATGTTATTGATGCAAAGTTCATCACACTTGAAACATGTTGATTGTTTTTAAGAAGGGATTTTTTCTTTATGTGAGGAGAAAAAACTAAATTCCACAGAAGTCTATTTCCAATTATAATTCTTCTGTTACTTAAGGTCAGTTTCATAGTAAAAAATTTATAATGCAAGAGGTGGGAAGAGTTATGTAATAATTTTGGAATGCTATATGCATAGCTTGTGTCCAGTACAACAAAGCAATGATCTGGTTTGGTATTTTTGGGTATTGATAAAATACATATTAAAATGTTAATTAGTTAATTGTAATTGATATACCTTTACTATTCTGAACAGTTTGAATTGCAATTGTATTTGAACTGTGGGAATAATCACCACTATATTTTTAAATAAATATTGTTCTAGAAGAAACATTTGCAATATAAAATTTAGCAGTTAACTTACATTGGTGTTCAGGGACGTGGTTAAAAGGAAGGGCAATATGAGAACTACTGCATGATATACTTACAGGAAAAAAAGATTGAATTAAGACAAAGTTAACAATACTAATTATTTTTTGTTTTTCCTTTTTAATGTAGTTCAGCTTAACTGACTCATGCATAAAACTGGATCCCTTTCAAATTACTGAAATGTGATTGAAATATGAAATAAGCACTCAGACCCCTAGAATCTGGAAGGAAGGGCTCAGGTGCTCACTAACTGAGGTATTTATATTTTAAATTAACTGTTCTATACTAAGTTATGGATTTTGGTGTTTCATTCTTTTTTTCCAATATTTAAACAAAGCCTTTGCATATGTAAATATCACTTTAAGGAAAATTTAATTCAAAATTAGCATTTAGTTTGCATGGTAACGAATCTGTCTAACATAGCGTAAGTACTCTCGCAGGAACATGCACTGCACATCATGTTCAGGGTTGTTTGTCTTGTATATACAAACAGTACTGCTGGGAGTCGAAAGTCTTAATTGTTTTTGTTTGAATGCAATGAAATGAAATAAAATGCTAAGACTGTATTCCAAACAGTTTATGAATTAATAATCAGACAATTTCCTCCAGAAAATTTAATTATTTTTCATTGGAGTGCCACATACTAAGAAGATAACGTTAATGGACCACAGGACTTTTCATAATTGGATTTCCACTTCAAATCTAGGCCTGACAAGTTTGATAATGATTAAAACTAGTTGTTGTATAATGATGGATTTGTTGATCTTCTCTTACAAGGAATAACCCATGTGAAATCTCTGTCAGCAGGGAGACTGAGGTCTGACAGAGTACTGAAAATTTCTAATCTCTTCAGTCTTCAGGAGAAACATGAGTGGGATGGAGAGAAGCTATTGTTGGCCTTTCTCTGTTGTCTGAGATCCTTTGAGGTTGCTGCCCTCCACCCCCAGTCATATTGTCTTTGTCCTTAACACCAGCTCATATTTGTACAGATCACTGAACAACTGTCAAATGGTAACACCTTCACTCCTGTCAAGTAAGGGTTTTGCTTTCCTGAGGAAAGGTTCCTTGGTGAAGGATTTCTGCTGGAAACTAACCTGTAATGGTGTATATACAGGTGGGTTTTTTATGCCAATGGAACAGAAATAACTTCAGAGTGATGTTTAGACAATAAAGGTGGATCAAATCTGCTGCTGCTAAATGCAACCACTTCTGTAAAGCACAACTGTTAAACAGCGCACACTCTGCAACAGGAAACAATTTTGTGGACACATTAAGAATGTTTTTGTAATATATTGCAAAAATATTTGGTTTTATGTAAGTGCAGTCTGTTGTCTTACTGCAGAGTTTGGCCCTGATCTCTCAGAGCTTTGTCTTTTGGGGAAAAAGCACAATGTATTTTTTTTTGTACTCAAGTGATTTCACATCTCATCTAGAAGAATGTTTTTTTTCCGTTTCCTTTCAGTCCTCCTTTCTTGTCCCTAACAGCTCCCCTTCTCTTTTCTGCTTCTACTCTCTTTGTAAGTACTCTAAATTCTTTCAACTAAGGTGCTGAATTGAAGTAATTTACACAAGTTTGAAAGTCTAGCATAGAATTCTGTTACTCAAAACACAGGCCAAAACATGCTGAAGTGATTGCAATGTTACCATATTACTCAGCGGATGGTTTCAGTTTACATGTCTCTTGAATACTTTGTAACATTTGTCTGTATTTATGTTTACAAGTTTTTAATCATCTTGTGTATATACAGTTGAGATAATGTGCTATATATTGTAAATCATCCAAAGCAGATCAGCCAATCAGACTTTTAAATTACTACACATCTGAACCTGCTTTTGTTTTTGCAGGAATGCTTCACTCATGGTAGAAAGCAAACCTACCCTGTTTCTGGAGCACCTGTAAGGAAACTGTTCTCTTGAAGCAATACAACAAAAACTGGGATTGTTTCTGTGATTTAAATCTGTCGAGAGCAATTTCCACAAATTTTTATAAAAAGTAAAAGAACAACTAAACAAGAAAAAAAATAACTATACATAGTGTTTTTTAAAATTGTCATGTGTACCAGTGGTATTTGTTAATGTGAGAATTCTGTGTACACTGCATTTCTACACTTCTGATGTATACTGATTATTATTTTTTTAATTTTGTTTAGAATACTTAGCTTTTGTAGCTAATTTGGGAACAATGCATGTAGTTGTGATGTCGGTCTCAGCTGTTTCTATATACATTTTTCATGCCCATAGCCTAAGAAAATGGCCATAAAAGGATGCACGTAATAGTAAAGAAATTCACAAGCCTCCTTCTTCACACTTCATGCAAAAATTGTTGTTATGCTATACGGTGTACATGCCCTGGCTTGGACCCAGCAGATAAAATAGTCAGAAAGAGCAGCACACATCCATGTTAATGTAATAATTAAGGAAAATGCCCCAATGATGTGTTTTGGCATAGACCACAGGATTGACTAATGTGAAGATATTGTCCTTGGTTTTGCATTATTACAAATAAGAAAAATAGTAATGAAGATAGCTCCTATTTAATCTCTTTACCTTCTAAAGAGTATCCTTTGGAAAAACAAACAAATCCTGCTTTTTGAGTGTATTGTACTTGGAATTTTTGATATACAGTCAGTTGTTAAATGATTGTTTTTGACCAAACATAGTAGTAATTTGAAAGAGGTGTTCTCTTGAGTTCCAGGATATGAGGCTTTGGCAGCTTTTTCTTCTGCTGCTCCTGTTCTCTGTTGTTGACTAAACTTCCCCTGTTCTGATCTTGCGTCTCCAGCTTCCCTTCTGTTTTGCAAACTAATAGTTCATGGCTGATTTGTGCCTGCCACTAAAGCTTTGAACAACCAGTGTATGTAGACTTACTTTGATCTCACAAATCTACACAGGCTAAAATAGTTTTGGAGATAACAACGAAGAGGAGCTGAAAGGGCTTTGTTGGCACTATTGTTTGTTTAGAGTGTTTTGTTTTATTTTAATGGGAGACAGACTATTGTGTACTAATTAAGTATTTTAGAAACTGTGTTAAACATAAAAGGAATGAGGGGGAAGGCTGACAATATTTGCAACACATTTAAGGTTAATTGGATGTCCTGTGTTGTATTCCATAACTCCTGTATTCTTCTAAAACCACAACCAGCAAAACTAACATACTTGCTTATATTCTTAATCTTGGTGCTAAATTAACTATTTTTAGTCTGGGAATCATAGCAAGGAGCAATTTACAATCTGTGTGTAGTTTATTTCTGTTTTCGTCAGGATACACAGACACAGTAAGCTTCTAGCCACCATCTGGTAATCTGTGAGCAGACTGCCTCAGTGGCAGTAAAACAGGCTGCGGGTGCCAAAGCTGTGGTTAGGAGCTTAGTCAGAACACGCCAACACCTGTGCATGAGGCTATTCTTATTCAGCTATATCAGCTACTTAGCGATGCTTTAGGTTGTCTTAAATTTTATAGCTTTTGAAACAATCCTTTTCTGTTTCTTTGGAATAAAAAGTTTTGTTTTCTTAAATAATTTATGAATGTCAGGAAAGCTTTTAAATGGGAGATTTGGAGCTATAAATGTTGTTCCTAATATTAAAAATCCTGTTTTTATTACTTAAAAAAAAATCTTTTTACTAATTGAATTAATTTATCATGAATTTCATATCAGAAGTTACTGTAATGAAAGTAATGAGAGGAAACAAGAAAAGGGTAACCTTGTTGTTTCTCTTCCCAGACAAATGTATTTGAATATCATTTTAGTATGTCATTGGATTGTTCTAGTCAATATATTAATGGCACAGCTGAGATGTGACTTTATTAGTGCTGTCTCTTTGGTGAGTGTGCATCAATTTTAATTTGGCTATTATTTTTAGCTACACAAGTATATGCCTGTGGTTTACGAATGAGAGGTTGATCTACTTGTAGTTTATATCATCTTAATATGCTTTAGCTGCACCCAATACCCAATTTACCAATGGGTTTTAAGGTTTTCAGTTTTTCTTCTCAAAATAGTGTCTATACATTTAGCAGCAAGTATCTAAAGCTCTGCAAAGTTGTTTAAGTTCCCTGTCATAGCAGTTAGTAGGAGTGGATGCCTAAATGCTTTTGAGAATTTAAGGCTTATATGCTGAGATTGGGTTGATATTATTGTCTAATAAATTTTCTAAGTATGCTAAAGAGAGTGAAATATCCATCTTCTGTTTCAAGTCAGCTATCATTATATGATGTTGTACTGCAAAGGTTAATTTTCTGGTTATCAAGTATCTTAATAATCAGTTAAACAGATCTAATGGCTTGTTGCCACTGACAGGGTTCCAATTTTCTGCCCCTCTTTTCTCCCTTCTTCTTTCATTCTTTGCGGAGAAGAATCCGTTTTTCTGGTGGTGGTTGTTTTCTGCTGGTTTAATTAGGTGAACAGGATCACCACGGGATCAAAGTAATGCTATTGAGTGCAAGGGAAGGTGAAGCTGCATTAGCATGTGTGAGGGCACAGGATCATCTCTATGGCTGCTAGCTGTTAAGTTCATTTCCTATTCAGTGTAGAGTAGGTGACACTTTCTGGGGGGAATTTCAAGTTTGATGGTTCTTACAGAATCCTAACAGGCTTTCTACATCTGAGACAGAATTCTGCTGAAGTTGTTGAGGAGTGCGTAAGCTAATACAACCAATGATGAGAGTTTGTCTAGTTGTAAAGGGGACTTTATACCTGTATGTTTCTTCTATAACTTTCCTCTGAAGGTTACATGTTTGAGTTCTGTCTGGTCCTATTCAAATAACACAGTAGGGCGTGCCTTGTTTGGAGTTTTTTTTTGTTTGAGAAAACTGAAATTCTGGCATTATGATAAAGACTTACTCCTGTATGAATCGCTGCATTTTACCTGTCTATTGAAGTGTGCATACAAGCTACAAATATGGAGACCTTGTATCAGTGCAAAAACCATATTGGTTATATAGTGAGACCTTCTGTTCAGTGTCTTTTCTGTAGATATTTGAACTGCTGCTGAAGGCTGCTTTTTACGGTTGTTTCTCCCCCTGTGCCCCCCCACCCTGAGGAATATCCAGGTAATTCTGCGCTGTTTTATCCCCATGTCCTTTATGCATTATTATAACTTAAAATTTTTAAGCCTTAAATTAAAAAGAAAAAAGATCTGAAATTAAGTGTTACTCTTCTGAGTTTCTATGATGATAATTTATCTTCTGCTGTGTTCTTAACATTCTTTTTAGATTCTGAGTCAGAAAAGGAAATTTTTGGAGAGAATGTACTCATCAATTTTACAGAAGCCTCCAAAAAATGTGATTAAGGTAGTATTAAGGTCACAGGCACCCACAAATAGTGTGAGTTTGCATTAGTACTAAAACCTTGCATGAAAAAAATCCCACATACCTTAATTTAGATGTGGAAATGCAGAGTTAGGATCCTGCTTCTCAAACATGGTTATGTAACCTGTTTTAATTATGCCCTTGCGGCATATTTTTTCTTCCTTTTTTAATAAAAATGTGGTCATATGCTGCAGAAAGTTTTTTCCCATAGAAGTTGTCATCACTGTGTATACTAGACAGTGATGACAATACTTCAGGAATCAAGTTGAACTTTCACTTCACTAGCAAGAAGGAAAAGAGGGTACTATGATCTGACTTGAAAGATGAGGCATCAAAAAACCTGAATTTCTATATAGGAGCCCCTCAGTGCAGTAATGTGTCTGACTTTCAGTAGGAGACTTGGCACCAATGAAAAGACCAGAAGTATTTTAGACTTGCCGGTCTTTCTGGATGGTGTATTGATAATTGAATGTAGAGTTGGTGTTTGTGTAAGATGTTTCTTAATTTAAAATGTGTTTTCTTTTAGATGTTTTTGCTTTGAATAAATAAGATACTATTTCAAGAAGCTATTGGTCTTAAGATAATCCTGAGAGAACAGAATCAGAGATGCTGTAATCTTGTTATTGAAATTCATCACCTGTATATATTTAACGTAATTTTTTTTTTCAACTCCAGAAAAAGGAGAGTATGCGTTTAATTGTGGAAATGATAGAAATTGAGAGGAATGTTTTGTTACGTTTTAGTGAGCATTAGTTTATGTAGTTGAACTGCAATCCTGAACGTGTCCTTTTTTTTTCTCCATGGCACAAAAAAAAGATCTTTATAACAGCTAAAAAATTGCCAGTGTGATTCCAGTAAATTTCTGAGTCTGATCTGGTGGCAGAGTATTACAAAATTTTTCATCAGTTAGGGGCTGGAAGTTGGAGACTTTATTAGGGTTTCCTTCCAGGCAAATACAAAGGGGGTCCAGAGTTACAGTATATGGCTGAAACATTACAGGCCTTTTATCTGATGTGCAGCAATGGCTGTGGTCACATAGAAGAGATCTTTAAACATACTAAATGCCTTTAGTAATTGCAGTTCCTTTGAGTAAAAGTTGTGTTGGTTTTTTCTAGTTTTACTGTGTGGAAGCTCTTGCCAAACATTGCCTTCAGTGCCTGCAGATTTAAGGCAGAAGCACAAAAAAATTAAAATGATTTAAGGTATTGGTGTGACAGCTGAGGGTAGAAATAAAAAAATGAAATTACAGGTGAGAAAGACAAGGCAGCTCTATGAGTAAGATGACTGGATCTTTGGGGGGTTTGAAATAAAAAGGCAATTTGCAACGTAATGCAGAAGTTAACGTAAGGTTGGGGAAGTGCAGAGGAGAACAGGTGAATGTGAATCTTGTGTTGCAGCTGAAAAGTGGGCTGTAACAATTCTGTTTGCTTGAATACCAAGAAGTGGAAGTTTGCAATCATGTACTCTAGATCAGAAATGAGAAACTGAAGAAGACCTGCCAGCAGAAATAGATTTTGCACCCAGATCCAAAAGGCATTTTCCAGAAATGCTGTTTTGCTGAAACTATTCCTGTGCGAATGTTGTTGTTTTCACTGTAAGAATACTTTGAAATACATGCTAATGGGAGTAGCACTTAAAATGGGAAAGGTGGCAGTGCAGGTGTCTCTGCATAACTGGAATAATTACGTTCCACATTGTTTTCCACATACCATATAAGTACCTAGGAGTACATGGAAGCTAGAAAAAGAATAATAGAGTGAAAGGTTGGTAAGAACATGGCAGATGACTATCAACTGCAATAAACAAAGAATGAGGCAATGATACATTATATACATAAATATAGATGATGAAGATAGATATATGGATGATAAAAAAGATGATAAAAGATTATTATGACTTAGAATTTCAGAAGACAAAAATAGAGCAAAAAAGCTACGGTTAAATTTGTGTGTGGAAAGGCGTAGTGGAATTTTAGTTGTGAAATCAATAGAGAATGAGAGAACTTCGATATAGGTAGAATAATGGCAAAGAAAATCTAACTTGCCTACTCCTATCCACTTGGGTTTACTCTGAAGAGGAATGAGTTAAGGTGGCTTGCTATCCTAAGGCTTTTACTGAAGTCGTAGAGAAAGACGCCAAGAAGATGAGGTAGAAGATGGACTTGTAGTAAAATGTTATTTCATAATACAAGTGGGAGCTAGCGTTGGGTTTTATCTCTGTCTCCATTGTACATTTCTGGTATTGACTCTTTAAGCATTAGGCTCAAAACTGTGGTCAGTGAACTCTGTGGGGTTTTACCCACGAGTATCTCGTAACTGGCTGTACTATTACTTTCTGAGCCCACAGTTATATTGATATATAGCGCTCTTAAAAATTAACAAAGCTAATGCCTATGTTCTTCATACTCATCTGGTGCTGTAGCTACTGATGCCTGAAATTTGACATCTCCAATAAAAGCTTTGAAACTGTTAAGGCAGTGCCCAAGTGGCTATATTTAGAATGAAATTGCAAGTTGTCTTGCATCTGTCTGTGGATGAGCAGTTGTGGAGAATTGGTTTTAAATATTTTCTCTGACTTTGTCAGAGTGGACGGAACAGAAAACTGCGTATGAAAGGGTATTCTACACTTTGAAGAGGGAGACCGAAAAAGACAAATGGAATCCAGTTCCATTTCAAAATTGAGTTGGTTTTGAGGGGCTAATGGTAATAAAAAGCAATACGAACTGTTACTTGCGTTCTTACTAAGGGTATGTGATTTTTGAATACAAAAAAAGAACAAATCTATTGGGTAAACCATTGCCATTTTTCTGAGTAAAACTATTTAGGTCCCCATGCCATCTGTCCTAACCCACATAAACAAATTACCTTTCTTTTGAGAGTACATGGACTAGGTTTCAAGACTTCAATAAAATCTTGCCATTTTTGATATCCCACACAAAAGCTCAGTCTTTCAATTTTGTGACTTAGGAGTCAGGTGGTAATAAACTGATTTCATTCTTTCATCTCCTTCTGTACTAAGAAATTGTCTCAGCGAGATTGTGCCAGCGATTTGTGGATACTTCCAAAACTATCTTTAAGATGTAAAAAGTGACTTGTGAAATGGAGAACTAGAATAATATAGAGAACTAAAAAGTGTATGTGATTAATACTAATACAAGTTATCCCACAATTGTAGAAGATAGATTTATCCACATTAAGCAATTGTACAAAATCAACATAAATAACATTGCTAATATGATAAAGTTTGACATGAAGCCTTAAATGGATAATCATCGGATGTTTTGAGAGATGGTTTTTTTTCCTCATAAGCTATTTAGCATTTTTATATGTGATTTGGAAAAAAAGAATCTTAAAAATCTGATTAGGATTTGATTCAGAGCTACTGATAAAGTTAACAGATGACACACTGGAGAGGTCTTATTTCATGAAGAGACCAGGTAAATGAGGGAGGGGAAGTCTGGATCACTTGGTAAACTAAATAGAAATAAAAATCTGCTGTTTACTACAGTGTCTGTTCAAGTTCATAGAATCATAGAACAGTGTGGGTTGGAAGGGACCTTTAAAGGTCACCTAGTCCAACCCCCCCTGCAATGAGCAGGGACATCTTCAACTAGATTAGATTTAAGTAGTTCATCATTGAAGGTGAAAAAAAGGAACAAAATAGATTCTTAATAGGACTGTTTACTTAGCAGTCAAAAGTAGCATAGGATTTAGTAGATGAAAAATGAATCTAAGGACATTCTGGGTTAGAAATAAAGTGTTGCTTTTTAACAGAGGATGTAGTTAGGCATTTCACAAATGTACTGGCAGTTACAGTAAATTATTCAGTCTTGAAAGAACTGACAATTTCTAAATAATGGCTTTTTTCAAGCTATGTCTAGCTCACGTAGAAATTAATTCAAGAAAGTGGAATGGCCTGGGTTTTATGTGGTCCAAAATCAATTACAGACATTGTCTGATCTGGCTTTATAATCTGTTTTGATGAGTTTAGAGCAGACTGACTTCCTTGCACCTTAAGGCAGTTTTTAGCAGTTTCAGTTTCGCTGCTGGCATGTTTGTGAAGTCAGTCTGGCAGTACCTCACATACATAAGCTGTAGTATCCACTTCCTGCAGTGCTGAAAATATTTATGCCAAGTTTCCGGGATAGATAATCAGCATTATCGCTATTTGGTATAGTAGTTATTGCTAGCAACTATAGTAATCAATTAATTAGCTTTTTGTTATAAAGAATCCGTTACTCTCCAGTATTGGCAAGTTGAATGCTTTGTACCTGCATGTCAAAGTACTCTTACAGCTTTGTTTTCATTATTTATCATTATGTGGAGCTTGGAATAATGGTTACTATCTCTCCTGAAACTGAATCAGTATGATTAAATGCAGAGGGGAGTAATACGGACAGCATCTGTAAAGGATAATTGCAAATAAATCAATAACTAATGGTTCCTGAATGTGTTTACTAGTTCATTGTAGTGATAGATGGACCTTTGTAAACCCTATGTGCCCTATAACAGTTACTGAAATGATTACAGTATGTACTTCAGTCATGTGAAAAATTAATGTATACTAGATAGTAAGAATATAAGTGCAATTTTTGAGGTTCCTGACATTGCCTTAGAAATGGAGTATTAATTTGAGGAAAAGTGAAACTTGTTTGTTAATATTTGGAAGGTTAATATAAGAATGTCAAAATTTAAAACTTACTTGAACCTCTAGCATCAATATTTGGACATTACTAGTGCTAGGAGAATCTAGGAGAAGATACTTTTTTCTCTTATTAGAAGTGCAAGATAGGGTCATGTCAAACTAAATAATAAAAAAAAAAAAAAGAGTTTTTCCGCCCTTCTTTACAGTGCATGTATTAGAAATGAAATGAAAACAAATTCAGATGAACTGTACTTTAGAACGTACGTAAATGAACGTATGATCCTGTGTTAGCTTCTAAGTAATTTTGTCCTGTTTCGGCACTGCTGTTTCTGTAAAGCTTTAATTGTGATCTTTTGGACTAAATTTTATAATGACTTAAGAAGCCTGTGTTGGGAAAATATTATAAATTAATCTTAGTAATTATAAATCAGTATTTGATATACCAGCCTTAAGCATGACAGGACCTTTTCATTTTCTGTTTCATTTAATCAGTGCTTATGTCAAGTAGCAACATATTTTTTCAAAGAATAATTATTTTTGTTTTTCTAATTTGAAGAAAAACAACATCCACTACATGCAGTAATACTTAAAATTTGTGAATTCAGATTCTTCCTTTTGCTTCATGTCTTGCACATTGGTTTTATATATGGACATATAGGTACAGATGTGTATAAAATTCATGTATATATTCTGTACATATACAATACATATAGTCTTTATATATAATAGCTATTATATAATTAAAACATTTTATATTTATTATAGAGCAATGCATTTGTCCTACTGTTACATCAAATAAGCCTATTTCTATAAACTGCATTCAGAGATATTTTAGTGCAGTCTTGCTATATTTAAAGAACCAATGTTTGCCTATGTAAATCTTTCATCTTCCCAGCCTACTGTGCAATTACAGTATTAGTTTTCTAATGTGCATTGGGGTTCTGTAGACATGGAGATAGATTTTATATTATCAGGTATTTGGAGGTCCTGTATATTCCTCAATGGAGAAAAGGGGGAACTCCCTCAAAAAAACCCAAAACAAAACAAAAAAAACCCCAAACCCCCAGAAAACCTCCCCAGAAATCCCAACAAAAAACCAGAACTGGTAATGCTTGGGATGAACTGTTCAAAATGAAATATTTCAGTGGAAAGAGAATATGGAAGAAATAACCTGGTAATTCCACAGAAATGTAATACTGACATTATATTACACGATGTTAAAAAAAAAAGTCTTTAAATTGTGTTAGAAGTTTAGAATTATTTCGTTGCTTAGTACTTCTGATAGAAGTAGATAGGAGCTAAACTCTTAACTGTTTAAAAGCACCTAGTTTAACTAAAAATCATTAAGGCAAGTTTAGGCCAAAAGTTTCTCTCCTGAAGATGATTTATGGATGTGATAGCTGCTTGTTAATGCTATACCTTAAGAAGAGAGCTTGCTTACCTTGTTTAGTTATGCAGGCTAGCCCCTTGGCGGTCGCAGTCCATGGCCGCCACTCAGGCCACAGGGAGCTTGCACCTTTTAGGCTGCACTGACATAGCCAAAATCTTCCTTAGCACTTGCTTCAGCCCAATGCATAGCTCAGGTTTCTTGTGATGTGAAAGGGAAATAAATGAATGCTGTCAGCTGCTGAGAGAGAAGGGCCAGGGATGACAGCGGTGGTGTTCAGGGTTGGGCAGCAAGGTTACGTCCCCCCGCCAGCCTCCGAGGTAGCACCAGCAGCAGCCTGGCATCTTATGCTGACTGGTGACAGATGCATGAGGGGAGTAGTTTACACGTGTGAATAAGCTCATTCTTAAACAGAGTTCACATAATACAATGAACTATCAAAAAACCCCATTTATTTGACAAATATATAAGTGGCTCTGGGCAGAAAGGAAAGGTGTTTCTGCTGAGATAGGAGTACAGGAGGGGTGAAGTCCTCATCTGTGGTGGATTACCTTTGCATACTATACTCCATGGCTATGAAACTGCATTAGGGCATTTTGGTACCATCCCCGTGGCAAGCTTCCTCACCTTCCCAGTGGAGGCCATGGGGTCTCTTAAGCAGTGTCAGCAAGGAGGTGGGTACGCAATGACGGTCCTGCCTGCAGCTCAGAAACACAAAGGTGCAGGAGGTGAGGTTGTGCTGCATGAAGCGTGTGCCAGGCTGCAGGCTAGGAGAGGCTCAGCTCCTCAGGTTGCCGAGTTGACCAGAGCTCCCCGCGTGGCCTGGTGCTGACACCAGGCTGCATAACTGGGGACAAAGCGGCCCATATAGCTTACAACTTCGCCTGTTTCCAGGGAAGGTGAAGGGCGTGCTTTGTCTTGGTGATGGTGTGAATGCATTTTGTTTTCACAGCACACCTGCACTGTGCTAGAATGACATGCAAAAAAGTATTTTTCAAATACAGAGCTTGGATGAAACAAAATTTTATTAAGCACATCAGAAAGTTGTTTTCGTTAAGTATGTTTTCTTTTTCGCTTTGACAGGTTAGCAATACAACTATTTTATGGTAACTTATTGCATAATATGTACTGAATTTGAGAGTCTCTTTATTCACATTTGTTAAATATATTTGTTCTTTTAACACTAGGTTGCCAAACAGTGGGCAGGAAGCGAGCTGTTACTAGCTTCGAAACCTAGGATCTTTAAATCAGTTTGAATACTGCAATGGGAAGAACCATACATGAAGCATGGGTTTGATGTAGGCTGTGATTTAATAAAAATGATACCATGGTATCTATGATATTGTACCATACATCAATATGTATGATCTAGGGGACTTCTTATACATTTAGATTTGAACATGCGATGTTTAATAACTAATTTCTTGATTCATATGGCAGTTCCAAGAAGCAAACTGAAATTAAACTACTTGTTTGAAAAAAGCATCTAAATTTGTTAATTGACTTTACTGTAGGATACTTCTGTAGTAGTGAAAATTCATATTAATCACTATGAACAGTTTTTTAAATACATATTAAAAAAAGACAATACTGCAACATATTTGGGAGTATGTCAGAAAACTGAAGTAACTTGATGTCTATCATATAGTAAGCATTACCTCCTTAACATGCCTAATTGAATTGTATGGCATATGCAGCATGTGCTGCTGTAACTTAAAATATTGCTGAAGTTTAATTACACCATAATCAAAACTTAAATCTACAAAGTAAAATTATAATTGGTAGAAGTTTCTATATTTTATTGCACCGTTGTTTATTTTAACATTGATCATAAATATGGTAGCTTTTTCAAGCTTAAGCCTTTTAAAGGAATGGATAAGGGAATATCTTTGGGAATAGCACATGGTTATTTGTGACTTAAAAAGCTGCTGTGAAAATCCAGGCAACCAAATGCATGCCTTGTATCATAATAACTTACTGCAGCATTTTCATTAATGTTATTTTACTTCTCCTTGGCAAATGATCAAGCTGAGTTTTGTAACTGTTCTCACTTGTTTATGTAAGATTAAGTTATATATGCAGTTGTGCTGTGCATCTATACAGCATGAACATAGATATTGTTTTGCGCTTTGTAGAAGGTTGATTATCTGTATGATAGATAATACTATTTAGAAAAACAAACAGGAGTATGTTCTGTTGTTATGGTGTGGTGATGCTATGACAACAAGAATCAGATCAACGTGTTCAGAATTGCTACCAGTAAAATAGTACTGAATTTATTCTTTCATGTGTGATAATTTTATATTCATAATTCCTGTTAATGGTAATCAGAAGTAGATATTTAAAATCCAGGCATATCACTACCTGTATCTTAGAGTTGTAATATTGAATTGCATAATTCTAAATTAAGAAATTAATTTTAATTGCATGTATTAAGTTAAATTCCCACCATCAAGGAGTAGTAAATTAAAATTTGAATGATCATTATATCATTTTATTGAGACCGTAGCTGAACTCATAGTACATTCACGTACTAGAATAACTTCACTGTGACTCCTCACTCACCTTATTGACTGAGCAGAGACCATTGGTCATGTTATATCCTGTAACAGACTGGATCAAGTAATCAAAAGAAGGGGCTAAAAGTACATTTGATGAGGTAGCTGGGATGGTAGAAGTGATGGAAGAAGCTGCATGTAGTATTTCTGCACAGCGTAGGTATCCTTTCTAAGATAGAACAGGTCTTCAATGAATAGTTTATTTTGAGAACTGTACCTTCTCTGGAAAAATAATCTGTTCATCTTTATAAAGCTTAAATATTTGTTTTCCATTCAGAGCATCTTAAATCTACTAATTGTTCTATGGTCAGTCTTGACCAAGCTCAAGGAGCCATTCTGTGGTTCTTGGCTCTTGGTCCTGAGACTCCAAGCTCTCAGTTCTCTAAGCAGCTGTGCAACTCATTGGGCTGCAAAGTCACTGAACGTGCTGGCTTTCTTGTACATTCATATGAATCTGTGATCTTCATGAATGTTGTGGCTGTCTGTGACTTCCTTAGATCAGTTTCTAAAGCAAAATATTCTGAAACACCCATGGATGCCTGTTGTGCCAGTCGAGTCCCTAATCTGTTTCTGTGCTAGACTTTGGTTTTAAATACTTAAGTGAATGTTTTCATTTGTCTTTAGTGCACAAATTATGTTGCAGTCCCCACATTTGAGTGGCGTGTTTATCCTTAACAGCATCATCCACAATTGTGTTGCTTTAAACAGCGAAATGTGATTTACTGAGGTGTTTGCTGAGAAGTTTTTAAGTTTTAGCAGAAGCTAAAATGTTAGTTGTTTTATTTCTGTAGGGCTGGGCAATATGTTTTGCATGGAGTAATTTTTTTTCCTTTTGTACCGTTACTTTCTGAAATAGTGACAATAAGTTAAACAAGCTGTAGTGCTAAAAACTGGAAGAAAGTGATTACATTTCAGTGATGGATCTTTTTGTAATTGTTAGCTTCTTCTTATTCTTCAAATCTCTGATTATTAATCATTGAGAAATATGCTTTTAATAGCCACAATAAAAGAAACAAAACACTGGTGAAGTGCAGCAGCTTTTAATCTTCTAGTTTATCCTTTTTATAGTA
Source organism: Pelecanoides urinatrix (assembly GCA_013400755.1). NCBI lineage: Eukaryota > Metazoa > Chordata > Aves > Procellariiformes > Procellariidae > Pelecanoides > Pelecanoides urinatrix. Next base: position 376,938 of record VZTQ01006066.1, read on the forward strand.
GAAAATGATTTCTGTAATCTTATTGATAAGTGCTAATAAGAGCTCTAGTCAAAAAGGTATCAAGTGTCTGTGGTATAGTTATACATTTATAGTAGTACTGCTTTCTAGTTTCTTTATTGCATAGGCGCCGGCTATAGCAAGACTTGATTTGGCAGACCCTCAAAACTGACATTGTTAGGAGCAGTTTCAAGTTCAAATTTACTGTTAGCACCAGTTTGCAAACCGTCTGAAGAGCTGCATGAATACTCTAGCCCTGAACACGAAGACAGAACAGTTTTACCATTGCTTTTTTTAATTAATCTGGCTTTTACTACCTATTACATATTATCTCTGTGGGTTTTTTGTATTAAAAAAAGAAAGGGAAAAAATGTCAGGGTTATAAACTGAATAAGGAGGATTTATGTGGCCACAACCTTTGTAGGTGATTTTTATGGCTTTTATTAGTAAGCCAAGTAAGATGTAGTATGCAATAAAATTTTTACTATGCATTCCAGCTATTGCTTTCAACTTCCTTTCCTTACGTTTCAGGTGTTTGTAAAATAATTGTGGTCATGATTAAAATAGTAAAATAAAGTGCAAATATGTTGTAGTACAGGTACTATAGATACTGGAACATTTTGAAATTGAGTTGTTTCAGTATTAAGAATCATACAACATTGGCCCCTGAATATTTTGCTGATGGCATTCTGTTCAGTGGATACACTAAATATGTTTTTTTTTTTTTTTCATAGCCTGCTAAAAAAGGATACCTTATTCCTTCAATTACAGAAAACATGAAAAAGAAGATAAAATAATGCTCGGCTACTATATTTTATATTAATTTTCTGTCATTCTTGCAGCAAAGCATGTAATACTAATTCAGTAGTTTCCTGCTTAGTGTTTGGTTCCTTTTGAAGCCACCTATCTCCATTGCACCGTAGCCAAGCTACTCGGAGAACAGATTGGGGTATCAGGATTTTCATCATGGGAAAGAAGGAAACAGGAACAGCTTTGAAGCTGTCATAAATTTATTTTAAGGTTCAAAGTAAGTTTTTAAGTAGTGTCTTATGTCATCTTAATAGTGGTCATTGTTCACACCTTTCCCCAGGAATTGTCTGATGCTTGTAAAAACTAAAAGTTGAGGAAAATTAAAATGGGGTTTGGAAATCTCATACTCTAGTTTGCTTTTTAAAATGTTTCAGCATATTTAACATACTTTTTTTTGATAGTCTGGTGATGAAGATTCATCTATCGTGAGTGATTACAGCCAAGACTATTTTCATTCGTATTTATATATTTGTATTTTAAAAATTTCTTTTGTTTACTTCCACTATTTGAATGTATGGGTTCTTAGTAATTGTTAAATTGTTTTGAGAGCTGTGAGAGTTCAGACAAAAACTGAGATACAGTGTAAAACTAAAGTCCTATTGTGAAAACTATATATTTAATATGGACTTTCTGAGTAGGACTACAGATTTCCATGGGACTGCTTTGATAAGATCTAAAATATGGAAAATCTAATGTATTGAAATTTTTTTAATCTAAAAGCAAAGAAAAAATACAAAATATATCCCCCATAATATAAGTATATCGGATTTTTTGGGAAAGTTACGCAAACAATTATTAACATTAATTTTTTCCCTTCTCTCTTTAACTTTGAGTAAAAAGATAATTTCAATGGTATGTAAGTGTAGCTGTCAGTGATTAGTGCAGTACTTTTCCAAGTATAGAAAAGCGGAGATAATCCTGATTTTTGGGTGAGAATTGAGAATAGAATATTTCCTTGAAAATATTTAGTGATTCAAGACAGGATATCTTGCTGAATCTTGGACATACACAGTAGCTATGCCCTAAGAAGAATGATTTGGGTGTTTTCTGTTTTGTATTAAACTATACTACATTTTTCTCAGCTGTGGGATGATTTATATCAGTTCCACTTATCTATTCATTGCCTTCTGTATATTTTGACAAATTAGTCTCCTGTGTCTTCCTCAAGGAAAACGAAAGCTGTAGACTTGCTCTGAAGAGCCCTGCTATCAGAAGTGAAAAGGCAGTCTTACTGTAAAAATTCAGGGCAGGAAAGAAAAGAAAGATTTCTAAGAGCTTTAAGGGTAAATTGTCTTAATTGCATAATGATTTCCATCAGACAACATTTGTCTCTTATTAGGGGGAATTAAGTAATGGTTTGAGACTCTGAAGATGTGAGTTTAGTTTACAAGCTCTCCTAGAGAATTTCAGCTTGATCTGGGGTAAATCACTAAATCCTCATATGGTTCAGGCTCTTAAATTAAAAAAAAAAAAAAAAAAAAAAAGTGAGCTATTCCTCATGTCTTGTGGTTGGTTTTTGTATATGAACCTGTGAGGTCTTAGGGCAGGGAATGCTTTTATGAGTTCATGCAATCCTGATTTCTATAAGACTCTCTAGGTAAATCATAAGAATCGATAATAGATCTTTTTATTACTTGGGAGTCTAGGTGGGTTTGCATTATTACCTTTGCCAAGGATCTAGCATTGGGATGTCTTCCTCTTCCCTGTGCCTATAGAACAGATGGAGATAATGATGCTTACTCCCTTCTGCTAATATTTTTGAGAGCTATGGAAATATTATGTGTGAATGGACTAAGAGTCGTGGCCAACTTTTTATGAGTGGCTGACAGTGTTACACCTGTAACTTTAGATAACAGTGATAGTGTAGTTTCTAAATGACAGTTTGGGTGGATACAATGCACCATTTGCTTTTACCATTGTCAGTGACTGAGGACATGCATTCAGAATGGTTATGGTTCACAGAGATTCTTTCTAGAATGCTGTTTGGAATATAATGTTCCTTGCCTTTGATGATAAAGTAATAGGATGTTTAATTTCACAGGTAGGAAATGCATTACTTTCTCTTTTATACTGATGTGAGGAAAAACCTTAATAGCTTTTCATGTTTGTCATAGTACAAATGTCTAGTACATTGCAGATACAAGAGTGAATAAAAACATAATGTATTGCTTTGGCTCCTTAGCACTCGGTACATGCATTTCTTGGATTTTGGCATGCACATTACTGTTGCTGATGCTGAAGTAGCATCAGACTTTGCAATCAACGTTTGTAATAAATGTGTTTCACAGGGCCTTGTTATGCAAGATCTCAACTTATGTCATGGATTCTCTGTTACTTTTGGGATTTAACAATTGAAAATATTAGAATAAGGATTAAATAATTGACACTTCATTGCCAGAATTTTTTTGGGGGAGGAGAGCATCTTCGTATGGGGGGGGGAATCTATATTGACCTATTTCATAGGTAGCTTGTTTGTGTTCCTTTTGAAGAGCTCAGAAGCTACATGCCTCACATAAATTGAAGTTCTGATGAAAACTTGATAAATCAATACAGTAATATATTTTGGAAATGCTGTGAGAGAACACCTTAAGCTGGTATTGCTTCTAAACTCCTTGGTAGCTTTCTCAGGCAGGAAATCAACTCAGCAACAGACTTGATGTGTTTAAACTGTGGCTTCTACCTCGTGTGTACTCTGGGGAGCTACTGAAATCAACATTTCACCTGGCCATGACAAGTGATACCACTGTTCATGCCATTCAGACCCTGAAGTATGAACCACAGGTATGAATTATCTGAACAACTGAGGCTGAATCTCATGTTCTAGTAAAACTAAGGATTACCATAGCAAAGGAGGTAAAAACTGCAATTTCAGAAATACTTCAGAAATTCAGTAAGGAATGATAGAAATGCTAATATTTTTATATTATCCTCTTCTTTTTACTATATTTGTGAATTTTACAGCAATAATTTACAGCAGTATCTCCTGAAGTAGTATCTGGGTTGTTTATTTTTTTTTTCTGAAAAATGCAAGACACTCAGTAACTTCTATTCAGAGTGCTTAGGCTTTCCTAGAATTGTTTCACTCTGAAATGAGTAAGTCTGGTCACATTTAGTAATTCTTTTTGTTCTGGAAAGTGAATGAGACACAGTGTACAAAAAAGTATGTTGATTGTATGCTTTTTTAATGCTATAATTCTAGTCGTTCAAATTTGTAATTCTTGAAAATCTTCTATGACAAGGAGCACATAAAACTTCTGAGATTTGCATGAAGGCAGTGGCATATACTGGGATTACACTCACTTTTAGCTAGCCTCGCTGCTCTGTAGGCTGCGCGTAATAAATAGTGCAGACTCATTTTAATTACTCCCAAATTTGGAAAATTTATGGATTTTTCTTGAAGCTGGCTTCAGAGATCTGCAGGAATATTATGGCTGAAACACAATCAGAATGTGACATGTATTTCCATAAAAATGTGTAACTTTAGCCACAAACATATTACGATTCCTTTCTAGAATAACAATGCAAGATTAAAGTAATCTTTAGTCTTTACTTATTTGTACTTTACATATTTATTTCCTAATTCTGATTTTGTTTAGTGTTTTTCCCCATATAGTTAACCTTTCTCTCCAAAACTGTTCTTATGTGTGAGATAAGAAGAATTTTAAATTCTGTTAACAATTATCTTCCACGTTTCAAACAGAATTTTAAGAATTTAGGTGTTCCTTTGAGGTTGATTTTCTTTCCAGGCTCCTCTTTGCTTCTTAGTACACCCCTAGGTACACGTAAGTAAGAAGTACAGAAAACTGTATTTAAATAGATGGCTAATCTACGTGAAATGCCTAGTTTAAGACGTAGATGTTTAGCACCTTAGTACAAGATGTAGGTATCTTGCTAATACCTGAATTAAGACAACGAAGGATGATTTTGATCATCTGCTCTCCATGATTCCCACATTTGTCTTCCTCTCCAGTTAGAGAAGAAAGATAAGACTGATGTCCTATGTCAGTCACCATTATAAGTCCCTACCATTCCATGGAAATTGAGTCCAGTGTTCTGGGAATGTGATTTTGAGCATCGTTAAGGCAATTTGAAGCTTAAGTTTTGCATATCTATAAAAATTTAAAAAATAATTGCATAAGATAGTAATATTGAGAAGTTTTTCTGCAAACAGAAGTCTGTATGTAGCTTTTTAGCTTCAAAGAGGAACCATATATATGGTTTAGATGGAGTAAAACTTAGCAGTGAACATCTACACCTTCCTTCAAATTCACTCTTACATTTTTTTATAATCGAATTAAAAAAAAAAAAGAAACTAGATTTTGGAGTGGTTTTGTTAGGCTACATATGTGATTAAAGCCACAGTCCACCGAAAATTATTTTCTAGGTCTTGGGTCTGTAATGGATGTAACTTGCACTGATCATTAAGTTATTATCTTAATTATATTCATAATCATTTAAAAAATTTGACTCAGGTTAATAGCATCCTTTTAGAACATGCGGTATAGAGAGCTTCTGAAATGGGAGACAAAACGATATTGTTTTGACAGTCTGTAGTTCTGAAATTTGTTGTATGCTCATTCCTACAAATTAACAGAATGGCTACCATCAAGTTAAGTGCAAACAAATTCTAAAAAAAAAAAGTTAGTGGTTATCCCTGCTGTGTGTGTACATTTTCAGATTAAAATACATTGATTTTATTCCATTCTTAATCTTAGTGGTTGATGGGCATTTTAAAGAATACGGTGATTTCAGTCTTTCCTTTAAAGCTTCTCACAGCAGGATGTCCTGAAAATGGTGCAAACATGAATGATCAGCTAAGTCTTCAGACGACTGTATAGTCTTTGTAAGTGGTTTTGTAATGACTAGTGTGGTCCTTAAAATACATTGTGCGCAGTTATCCTCCTTAGATTCTTTAATGACAATCGATTTTTAATAAAGCTATCTAGCCTGGTTAATTAGAGTTAGTAATAAATCGCCTAGTCTGCTAACTAAACCTAGAAAATATCTTAGGCCTCACATTGAAAATGAGGCTGCAAGATTAACTACATGTATATATGTATTTTGGCTTTCTATCAGCATTATACTTGCAAGAAAAGTCTTTTGAAGGATACGGAAGATCTACCTCGATGCAAGTCACAGAGCTCACCTTCATGGAAAATAGTGGTAGAAAAAAATAGCCCATGCCAGTAATCTCACAGAGGGAGGCTGATAAAAACCTTCATTCCCAGTTCTAGTCCTGTGTTTTATGTCAATAGGATGCCATTTGCAATTTATCTTGTCCGTTTTTTTCCTTGAGGCTTCTTGGAACCATTGAAGCTTCTTTCTCTACAGTTCAGCCCCATGTTTTGATACAGCTTCTCTTCACTGCCTGGTGTACCTGGAAGCTTTCTTGTCCTTGTCCTCAGATTCTGAAGTCTCAGGTCAAAGTAGATCATTGTTGATACCACCTAAACCGGTACTTCTACCACATTGTACTAAGCAAATGGAATTCACTCTTGGAACTTACAAGAGAGTTTTTTCAGCTTTTCTAAGAATATCGCTGTAGCAGACTGTAAAGCTAGCGCACTCACAGATATTCTCAACTTAGTGCTACTTGATCCTACTTGTATAATTCCCTTTTTGCGACATGTCAGCTGTGCATGCGTGAGACGAAGTGGACTGTATAGTTGTGACTTCAGACTATGGTCTGGCTTCTGATGGGACTGTACAGTGACCTGCAATAGGTCAGAGAATTACTCCGTGTCCAATACTAGAAATACGTGCATTGAATTCTGTCAGTTTAGCTCTATCACCCCGTTCCATAGTAACGGGTTTTTCTTTTGGTCTGGAGAATTCATTCATTATTTTAAAATACATGGTTAACCATTAATAACTTGATGCTTAAATGTAGTTAATACCCTTACATGCAGATACTGACAAAAAAAGAACTCTCCAACTATATTTTGTATCAAGAAGCAATATCAATCCTCTTCAGTGGAGCTGATCTTTTTGAAGTTGTTATGAGTTTTTGATACCATTGTATGCCATTTATCTGCCTAAAAACCTGGACGGTTATTTCGAGCTCATTGTAAATGGTAAGTGCAGATGATGATGTCCAAATAGATGTTTGAAAGTACTCTGAAGTCTTTTTCTTTGACCTGAATGTCAGTGTGAAGGGCTGTTTTCTTAAATTCAGGGCCAGTTTCTTTATTCTTTGCTGAATAATTTCCTAGTTCCCTATTTGGGAAAGCTGATGTATTTGTTTCCCTCTATCCAGTATCCTTCTCATGCTGCAATCCTTTCTGCCCCTTACCTGGCAAAGCCAATCTTGGCTCCAGGAAATCTGCATTCTTTTTGGTGAAGAGCCTGGAAACTCAAGTCTGCTCATGTCTGACTTGAGGTCAGTTTGAGAAAGTTTATTCTGGAAACCTCAGCCCCTCTATCTGATAGCATGCATGCTGAATATCAAGTCTACAGTAATGTTCTTGATTAATAGCAAGAACATCTCTGCTGTGTCTAGGGGATCGGATTTTCTGCTCCTAAGCTGGTACAGTGCAGCAATAATTCTGTTGTTCTTATCCCTCTAGAGTTAACTGCTGGAGCTGAAGAAAACTGCGCTAACAGCTCAGGGTATCCTATTATTCTGTTGGTGTTCAGTATTTTTGTGTTCTCCTGTCTGCTCAGTGTATGTATCTGAACGATTTGGACCTTTTTGGGAATCCAGTTCTGCAGTGGATCTTAAGCATGTTATCCATGAATCTTTGCTGATCAATCCACTTCAATCAACATCTTTTTTTGCCTTCTGTTATCTGATGATGATGATTTTGTTGATGATTGTCACTTCTATCAAATGAGAGAAGTCTGTGTAGCATTCTCTTAAGATGTCCTATTCCACATAGATAACTTTATCTTCAGAGTTCATTCTGAATTCATGTGTAATGTATAATTGGTTTCATCTGAATTATAAAATTAGCTTTCCTGTTTGTTCTTCAAGCCACAGACTTCCAGCACTGAGACCTCCTGAACGTTAGGTCTGTCTTGTCCTTGTACGGTGAGCAAATAAGAGCCTTGAAGAAAGGACTTTGCTTCAGGTCCATAACTGAATTTTAGAGAGGCAGATACTGTCTCCCTGGGTTGCTGCTTTGGAGAGGCTGTTGAAAAGCTACAGATCTGGAACTGCCTGCTGGTGTAGTCAATGCTGTTGAACAGCACCAGCAGCTGACTTGGAATACGTCTCCTCTGAACTGCAGCCTGGAGTCCTAGCTCCCTCTTCAACAAGCGTTACTGTGTTGGTGAATTTTATTGGGGATTATGTGGCATGTGTGAAGCTGGTCCTTCAGTCTTTATTCAAGTAGAGAAAAGGATCTTCTTGTGCAAGTAATGGTGATCTTTGGGAAATACTGCCTGGAGTTACTCACAGTCTAGATCTATACATTTATTAGAAGTCAAAGGAGAAAAAAGGTTATTTACCTGTAGTTGCACTCCTTTGCATTGTATTGTTTATATGTGCATATGCAGCCCTCCTCTTTGTGTTTGTCTGATTTTTTTCCATTTATAATCATAGCGGAAACTTTCATTTGGCTGATAAATCCGGAATTACACCACAGGCCATGCTGCACTGAGCTTGGTAGTAGGACTAAACTTTATTCTTTTCGTCTCCAGTATGGGAGGTATGCCGAAGAAAAATAAATAGAAGGAAATAAAGCGTAAATGGAGTGATTTGGACAATGAGAATAGTTTTTCCATTCCAAATTGAGGAGCTTTCCAGCTGCCAGTTGATGAAGTCAAGAGGTTTCTAGAAGTTAACTTCTTTTAATGATGAGATGGTCCAGTGCATGGTAGATCGCTGCGTCTTAAATTGGTAGTTTTAAACTTATTGTTAAACAATTTTAAAACATTTTTTCTGTTAAAGGAAAAATCATTCATTTACCTGAATTCTGACTGTCTTCCACAAAATACTTACTAAAAACAGAGATTGTCCTGAATTTAATATAGGGGATTTTATACTAACTGTTTAACAGTCTTCTGTTTTAAACATCGTATCTTCTTCTAGTGACAGGGACATAAATGACATTAACAATAGAAGTATCAGGCCAAGTTTTTGTCACTTACACCCACATCATTACACAGACTTTGAGTATAAATGACAGCAAAATTTTATTTGCCATTTTTTACTATATCTCTCTGTATCCACAGTGTTGAGTTGCTTCTTTCCCATTGCTGTTACGTTGAACTACATAAGTGGGGTTTTTTCTGTTTTGGGGGAAGGAGGGGTTTTGCTGGTATAAATGGTGAATTTATATTTGGTTGCAGATAATGATTAGTACTGATGGTTGATCTCTTTCTAGAGCAGTGCTATATTGATATAACTGTCCAGAAGTTAACTCGTAGGAATATAATTTTAAAAGGACAAACTATTAAATCTCATAGTGTTCAGTTGTTCAGTACAGACCCCAGTCTTCCAGTCGTGCCTGCACTCAGCTTTAACAATATGTATCAAAATTAATTCAACTTTAACAATATGTGTCAAAATTAATTCAGCTTTAACAATATGTATCAAAATTAATAAAATCAGGACAACAGTGTTTTAAAAAATGGATGAAAATTGAACAGAGGAAAAAAATAGAGTGGAAAAATAAGACAAAATTGTCTTTTCAAAATAGTAACATAATAAGTAGTACATAGCATGTACATGTACATGGCATTTCTCAGAATTACTAATTTTTTTTTCCCAGGATTCAGAGTTCCCTGTTGATACTCAAGTGAATCCATACCTTGTGCGTGCCAAAGAATATACTCAACCCCTGAAATCTGGAGAGTATAAACTGAGCAACATTTTTAAAGTGCACGACTTAGGAGTGAGCTGGTAGGAACCATTAACAGTACATTAATTTTATTGTTATATACATGTTGAGTTTCATTTTTCAACAGGTCGTTGAGAAGCATTTGCTTTAAGTAAATTTCTGAAAAACTACTGGCAGCAGTCAGAGGGACATTCTCTCTGAAGAATACGAAAGTGGAAAAAATGATCATGAAATTTAGTGGGAGCGTAAATACAGTAAAACACCTTGGCAGAACTGTTTACAGTTTGAGATTCAACTTTTATGTAAGAAGGGTGGGATTCGGTTAGTAGATATAAAAATGGGAACCAGAGATGACTATAAACTCAGGTTCCAGGAAACTGAATTATAATGCTGAATATTTTTGCAATTTGTATTTGATTGCAGTTTATTCCCTTGGGTCAAAAATCAGAAGAGTTTAAATTTAGATTAGCTTGAGCATGCAAATAACCTGTAAGCAATGACATTTCAGGGCTTGCTAGCTGCAGCTGAGGAAGAATAAACATAAAAATACTTTAAAAAAGAAAAAAAGGTAGAGCTAGTAGCAAAGTTCAGACAATTCTGACACATTGTCTAGGTATGAATATATTTTTAAATTAATTTTTAAAATAATCAATTCTTCTGTCATGCAGATAAAGTTTATGTAGCTTGATGCTGTTCTTACTGCACTCAGACTGCTAGTAGATTACTTCTGAATGTATCTCCTAAAGAAAAACTGTATTCCTACACTTAATTCTAGAAGCTGAATTTCTTGTTGCATTCAAGAAACATAATCTGATGTAGTTATGTTTTAAAACTTGGGCAATGTAATTCTCATGCAGATTAAGAGTTTGACAATTATTGACATGTTAAAAAAAAAAAAAAAAATCAGTGTTGTAAAGAAATGGAGTAGTACACCATATAAACAATATACAAAATCAGAGCCAAGTAAAGCAGTGGCACAAATTGGAACATGCTGATGTGCGTGTAAGGTAAATCTTGTCTGTGAAAATGGAAACAATGTTTACGCATTTAATAATTGCAATGCAAAGGTTGCAGATACTTTCTTTAGGTGGCTGCCCATATTTTGTAATAAATATCCACCATACTGCTTTGAGTTTTGGCCTAGCTGGGTGGGCTTCTGCTTAGTCTCTCAGGTGCTCAGTTCTGGTTTTCTGTCTAGTAAATCCCTGACCTATATTTGTAAGGTAATATTTTGAATAACTTTCTCCTGTACTGTATAGTCATTTTGGTGCAATCAGGAAAGAAGGCTTGCAGCTGGTGTCTCTGTGCTGCTATGCTAAGGAGGCTGTAGTAAATACACCCAAAACATTAGTGGGTTATTGGGCTTATCTGAAGAACACTAGGTGCAAGAATGGTGTGTGTGGTTAAAAAAAAAAAAAAAAAAAATTAGTCAGGAGGAGGAGGAAGACACTTTCACACTTGGCAAGATTTTCAGTGAATCAGGTGGAATTAATGATCAAAATGTAACCTTTACAGGCTACATCACCACAAGATTTACATAGATGACAGGCTACAGAGGGGCATGTCTGAAGTAATCATCTCCATGTTAACATTCGCCTTGTTAAAAGTTTCCCTTTTCCTGTAGTAGGAAGCCAGGTTTGAGAAGTAAATTACTTTTGAATGTTGTTGCAAACTACTTGTGAATGTTAAAATATATAATATGTAACTAAAAATAGTAAAAGTTCATAGGCTAGTCAAGAAAGGACACCTCTACCTAAATTTTTCAGTTATCTTATACTTGAACAATAACAGATAAATATCGTACATGTTCACGTAAAACTATTCCTTGTATTCCTTATCTATCATCAATTATATTTTTATATATTACTGAAAGTGTTATTGTAGATCCTTATATCCAGTGCTTCTAGTTATTGCTAGAAGAGATACTCTTATGTACTGGGGAATTCTAAGTATTTTTTGCAGTTAGTAACTGGACATCATACCTTAAGGATACCATGCTATTTGAGAAAGCAATTTCCTGGAATAAAAATAAATTGGATATCTTTACACTTATTTGGAAATACTTTAGAACTTGCTTGGAGAAACAGCAACTAAACTGAAAAAAAACCAGTGAGGATGTGTATTTAATTTCATACACTTGGCAATATGATGTTGAATTTCATATAAAGGTAATGCTTTAAAGAAAGTGAGAGTCTATGAAAAGCTTATTTTAAAAATGTAAAAATATAAAAGCATGTAAAAAATCAAAAGAACTTTAAAGTGTTCTGGAAAAAATTTAAACAATGTAATTGAACTTTTTATTTGCTTAAAAATCTCTGTGTACATGGTGGATCGTAGTTTCTACATGTTTAACCATAGTCATTTCAGTTAAGAAAGACTCCCTCCCCCCCCGAATACCACTACTTAAAATCAATCTTTTAAAGTGATTGAAAAGAAAGACTCTCTTTTGTTTCTCTTGTTAATGCTAAAGGCTATATTGTAGCCTGGTTTGCTAAAGGTAGGCCTTTTTTTGACAGCATGTCCTGCAGTATTTTTTTTAACACCCTGCCCAATTTCAAACAAATTTGACAGAGGAATAGCAGACTCAGAAGTACTGAGGCTCTATGTGTTTCAAGAAAACAGATCTCTCTGTTGAAGAAAGGATTACTTGTAGTACCCTGTTGGCTGCAGGTGGCTAAGAATTCAAAGAGGGGTGAGAAGTTGCGAATACCCTATTTTTTGGGAAGAGCTTCAAATGGAGCTCATACCTTATTAGATGCTATAGAATCTGATCTCAAGGCACACAGCTAATGCACACAGAGCTTGGGTTATCGTTTTTAGTTTGACACAGCAGCTATTCAGTCCTGAATCTGGCTTTCCTTGGAAGTCCAAGAGGTTATTAAATGCATAAATCAAGATTTTTCAGAGAAGAATGACTTGGATTAAATTCTCTGTATAGGGAATTAAATAAAAATGGCCCATTTAAAGAAATTCTGAACTTTCACTAACCGTATTTATAGTAATTATGATTGTCTATTTGATTTTACAAGGAGAAGGTGGAAATTGGTATCCATTACATGAGAACTAATTATTTCTTGTAGTTCATAAGGCAGATGGAAAACATTCTATTGACTTAGGAGACCAAATTTGCTTTTTTATGATTTAGGTTTTTTTCACCAGAACCAGTGTATCAAAAAGAGAACAGAGTCTGGTTTGTGTATGTGTATTACTACTTTCCTTTACATTTCCTGGAAATTGGAGCACCGGCAAATCCAAATTCAGTTTTTACATGCCTTAAAGCTGATGTAGATTAGTTCTTTAGACCTTCATCAGTATTCATTGAAACTAGTATTTGCGGAGGGAGGAAAAAAAATCCCTCGGGAAACCATGTTTGTTTTCTGCTAAGCTGAATGTTTCCCACTTTTCAAATCATCACATAGGCATTCCTCTTCTGCATTAAGCTCACATTTCTCCAGTGTCCTTTTAAATATCCTGGTAAATCTTACTCTGCCTACAAGAATCACTGTACAATCTATAATGCCTAAATGATTTTCCCAACCTGACTTGCTTACTGTTCGCTTTCTCCTCACCTGCTGTCTGCATCTTTCATGTAGCCCCAAGGGGTTCGCATGGCTTTCCATGGAAAGTACTTCTGCAGTCACCATATGCAATACTACATCTGTCATGGTTTGTATTGTCTTCACTTGGGAAAAGAAAGATGCCCATGCAAACATTATTCAGTGCCTTTTTCATGGTTAGTACAGTGTTAGAAAATAGGAAAATGTTGTGTATTATTTTGGAGAGATGCTTATCTAAGAAGCAGCTGAAAAATTAGTAGTAATGGCATGAAAGTTTGATTAGTACAATACTATATTTAGCATATAATTTAATGTATTTTGTAGACAGAAAATAGTTCTATTTCTCTTGTCTAAATCAGATCACAAAATTAGTGTTGTGAAAATACTGTCTATCTGCAGTTTAACTATGACCTTTTTAAATACCCCTTAACTCAAGCAGAATGATAAGTAAAGGCTCCATCACCTTGCCTCTTTTCTTAATTTTTTTAAGATGTCATCGCCTTGTCCTCTTCCTTCCCTCCTATGCCTCACACACAGAGGTTACAATTCTCCATTCAAAGCTTACTTGATGTTTATCATGTATAGTAATTGCTGTAAAAATGCCACTTGTGTGGGTAGAATTCGTAAAGTATATGGCCTAATATTTTCAATGGATTCTTTACCTAGTAAGTATACCTGCATAAATAGAAAATGTATATATTATTCTTGTTTACATGTAGCCTGATGTTCCCAAATCCTTTATCCTTGTTCAGTATTTTGTAAAAGAAAAAGATAGAGAAACGCAAATACTCTGCGTAGGCACAGTAAAAATATGAAGCTGGAGATAATAATAAAGAAAAGCAGATACAAAATGTTTAGCGATTATCTAGGCTTTCCTGATGGACTCAGTAAAAGATAACTTTTCTATAGGAACTAATTAATCATTATATCTTATTATTCTAGTTTCCCCCATTTTTTATCAGTCGATTCCAGAGATGATTTTTAAAAACTTATCTCCTTGGGAACCACGCAGATTGACTTGCAGCATAAAATTGTGTAGGTGATTATATGAGACTTATTCACAAGTTGAAATTTAAGTTACAGTCTTGTAGTGCCTTGTACAAAGTTATGGAGGTAAGACTGCACAGAAGTTATTGCAAAATCCTGCGCTCTTTCCCTCTTTAGTTCCCCTCTACTACTTTTTCTCCTTCTTAACAGGTAAATATGTACGTAGTGGTGCATACACACGGATGCACATACACATGCACACAGGAATAGTCTTTGCAGGAAAGGGAATTCTTTGTGAGTGTTGACATAAGGAACTTCTTTTGATATAACTTACAGTCTTAAATTTGCTGTAAAAAGGTGATACTGAGCTGCATTGTCTCTTTAGAGTTTCATATTTTCCATTTATGTAGTAAGGTGGTAAGGCAGAGAGAATTTGGCAGTAGTGTGAAGAACCATGCGTTTTGTTGTGTCGGTCAAACTTTGATATCTGGGCCGTACTCTGTTTTAGTCTCTTTTAGACATACCTTGATATTATTCTTTATTGTGATGCCTGTAGAGTTTTGACAACAGTTATCCTGATGGTTTGCTGAGACTGCTGCCTGTCATACTGATGAATGTTGTCTCCCTTTTTCCTGTGTTCTGCCCATTTGTTTCCATCTTTCTGTTTTCTTAGAGATGGTGAAGTAATGTCATTTTGTTCCATGTCTGAACGATGCCAAGCAAAATAGGGTCCATCTACCAAGAGGTGATCAGTCATATGAATCATATTGTGTTCTCGTATAACACAAGCTAGAAAACAGAGGATTCAAAGTCCAAAACGTACGTGGTGAAATTTCCTGTTGAAAAAGAAAAATTTAGGGAGGTAGAAAAATCCCTATTAATTATTTAAACCTTCCTCTTGCCTCCCCAGAGCATTAGAAAAGATTTTTTTTAATTAAAGTACATTTTTGCATTAACAGTAAAACTTTTTAATTGTGCCATTACGTGCTGATTTCTTGCATGAGTAGCCACAGTGAATTGGAGATTTGCATTAGCAACATTAGCTGCTGCTTAATTTTCCTGCAAGAATTATACCTGTTTTTAAAGGAATATGACACATAAGGTAGCTACTGCAGCGCCTAACCTCTCATGCTGTAGCTATTTTGATCAGTTTAGCTCCAGCATAGCAGGTTTGGAAGCTTTTCGGAGCATGTCTTTCATGGATTGCTGGGGCGGGATGACACTCCCTGCCTTCCAACTTCTGTGATTCAGAGGCCACCTGGGTTTTTTTCTGTTCGCTTTGTTTTGTATCTTACTCATTCTCATTTCTATTGTATGCTTCAGACTCAAGTCCATGATATTTTAAAAGGAAAAATGGGGGTTTTTAAAGCATGGATTTCAAAGCTGTACCTCTGACAGCTAAGATTTAGCTCCAGAATGGAATTGGTTTTCCTTACCTAGCTGCTCTGGAACCCCAAGGCGTATGTATTTCCCTGGGACGAGCCATCTCAGCATGTGATCTTTAATGTTAGCACTTTCAAAACATTTATACAATTTGGTTGAGACAAAAGAGCACCTTTCTAAAAATACCTTTAGGAGAGAAGGCCCTTGTTCTTAGACATTCCATTAAAACCAATTTATGTCCTTACAATTCTGTAAGCAAATAATTTATAATATTGAACCTTTCAAAGACAACTTATACAAGCAATTAACTTTTTTTAGAACTGCAGATATCCGTTTTCCATTATTGTTCTTCAAAAGCCAAAGCTTTAATTGTTTCTTCAATATGCGTGTGTGTATATATATATTAAAAAAATATATAAAAACACTGAGGTCAAAGATGAAGAAAGTGAGTCTCACCGGTATACAAAAATACTCAGTCCCCTGCTGTCTAGGTATGACTTTTATTTGCAGACTGTGAGGTGGATTGAAAACTGGCTGAACGGCCAGGTACAGAGGGTGTTGATCAGTGGCCACTAACTAGCAGCGTATTCCAGCAGCGAGTGCTGGATTCAGTCTTGCTTAACCTCTTCATTAATGATCTGGGCAATGGGGCAGAGTGTACTGTCAGCAAGTTTGCAGGTAGTACCAGACTGGGAGGAGTGGGTGACACACCAGAGGGTCGTGCTGCCATCCAGAGGGATGTCGACAGTCTGGAGAAATGGGCCTACAGGAACTTCATGAAGTTCAACAAGGAGAATTGTCAAGTCCTGCACCTGGGGAGGAACAACCCTATGCTCCAGTATATGCTGGGGACTGTCCAGCTGGAAAGCAACTTGTCAGCAATGGACCTGGGGGCCCTTGTGACTAAGAAGGTGAATGGCATCTGGGCTGCGCTGGGAGGAGTGTTTCCAGCCAGTTGCGGGAGGTGATCGTTCCCCTCTACTCAGAACGGTTGAGGCCACCCCTGGAGTGCTGGGTCCAGTTCTGGGCTCTGTAGTACAAGAGAGACGTATGTCCTATCCAAAGGAAAGCAATGCCTGGACATACTAGAGAGTCCAGCAAAGGGCCATGAAGATGGTGAAAGGACTAGAGCACCTCTCCTAAGAGGAAAGGCT
>VZTQ01006067.1:0-60694 GCA_013400755.1 Pelecanoides urinatrix
GGACCGGAGGCTGCTCTCCGTTCGCTTTGTTCGGAAGAGTCTCGTTTTGCATCTAATGAAAATTTTATTCCAATTTTTTTTGTTTTGTTTCTAACACAAAGAGACATTTCCAACACCCAGCAGCTGGAGATAAAAAAAAAAAGAATAAAATATTTATTTTCAAATGAATAATAAACTAACCTGGGAGCTTGTATCTGAAGAGGATTTATATTCACTCTGTTTTTCAGATGGGGAAAATGAGTCACCAACTAATGGCCAAGGGGAGCTGATGAACTGGGATAAATTGCATGGGGTTTTTCACCTTTCAAGGGAATTAAAACCTCTTCACCATCCTTCCAGTCTGGATCTCAGCCTGGTTTTGCACCCAAGTGGTACAATTTTCCCAGGAGAGGGCTCACAAGCTCGCCCCGGGAGCAAAGGACCCTGGAAGCCTCCTCTGAAGCAGCAATGTCCTGGCTGAAGCTCATCTTCAATTTGCCTGGGGATTAAAATCTCCTTCATCTGCCCCATCCTCCCTTGGAAACAGGAGAAAGTCAATTCTTCCAGACCCCTCGGAGGCTTTTTCCTGCTCTCGGTGATTTTGCCTTCAGCTGCGTTTGGAAGGAAATCAACCCGACCACTTTCTCCCAGTCTCTGTAAATCATCCCCCCACCCCTTCCCCTTTCATACTCAAATAAAGGAAATAATTAAAAGACCAGGAAAATGAGCTGTTGGCAAGTTTCCGACAAAATTGCTCAGCGCTACGGTGGTGTGCAGAGCTTGAAGCCCTTCGCGGGAGCAGGGTAGACTTTCAGGGAGCTGCTGCGATGTCTCCATCGGAGGGATTTGGCCACTTCTGTGGCTCTCTGCTCCCTTCCCTGTGCTCTGAGATGGCAGTTTGCTGTCTCTTTGCCAGAAGAAAAGCACGGCTCAATACCCAGGTGGCTTCTTTTCAGCTTCAGATGAAGCCAGCCTTTGCACAGGAGCCTGCAATGTCACTGGATTTACCAGCCAGCGGCAATTTGCATCTCAGAGTGATGCTTTGAGGGAAACCAGAGGGTTTTCCCCCACTTATCCTTCAGCTCACCTGGCTGGGGGGTTACTTTGGGGTTCCCTGGGCAGCTCCGTTGTACCCTCAGTCTCGTGTTGCTGGGCTGGAGATGGGGTTTCTCAGCATATTTTGGGCAACATCTCACCCGCCCTGTGCCAGACCCTCTGCGCTGGGTCTTGCTGTGCTGATTCAACAGCAACGACAGGAATCGCATGTGCTTGGGGGGGAACCGCTGCCTTGCCCTGGCCGCTGTGTCCCCTCTCACATTGTCTCCCTTCCTAACTCCCCCCAAACACATCCATCTGGGGCTGTTTAACCTCTCCCTGCTCCCTCCAGGAAGGCCACATCCATTAAAGTAAAGCCCCATCACCACCTCTCTTGGTTTGCACCCAGCTGCAGCAAAGCAGAATCACCTGGGGGAAATCTGGGGAGGGAGGAAGGAGAAGGAGAAGGAGAAGGAGAAGAAGAAGGAGAAGAAGAAGGAGAAGAAGGAGAAGAAGAAGAAGAAGGGCTGGGCTTTCACTCTCCTGTCCTCTCCCTTTGCTGCCTGTCCCCGCTGGTGGTGGCAGTGCTGTCCCTCCTTCCCGGTGAGTGAGAGAGATGCAATATCTCTTAGATGCATTGAATTAGGGATGGTTTCGAGCGAGGTGGCTGCAGGGGTTGGTCTTGGCTCTGCTGTTGCTCAGATGTCCTTGTCCTGTGATAACCTCTGCCAGGACACCCGTGTCCCACTCCCTTATGTCCCCTGCCCCATATGAGGGGACACCTTGAGTCACAAGGACTTTTCCCACCTTGCCAGGCACTTGGGCACGTTGCTTTTGCCTCTTCCTCACCCACTGGCTTGTCCCCTTGCCTTTTGGGCCAGGTTTATCCTAGGCCAGGTTTATCCTGCTCCAGGCACAGCCCTGGTTTCTGCTGGAGCTTCTGGATATTGCAATAGCATCCACAATTACTTGAGGTTTGGACCATGCACGTGTTTCCCCGAGCCTGGTTGATAGAGATGTGGTGATGGGTTAAACCCGTACCTAGTGATGCCGGCTCAGCCCCGGCTCTCTGGAAAAGCCTCGGGCGAGGAGCTGAAAGCAGGTTAAAAGAGGAAGGCTGCAACGCAGCTCTCCCGGGGGCTGTTATCTCCCACCTCGATCCCGCCGGCCTCCAAGCAGCCCCCGCGCTCCCAAGGCACGAGGCAGCCTCGGGCACGGGCTGTGCCCGGCGCTGGAACACGGCCATCGCCTCGGCGCTCCCGGCTTTGCCGTCAACCTGCTTCCCATTATTTGGGAATGTGGCTCTTGTCAGCATATGGGAGGCAGATTTTGCCCGGGGGTGTGAAGGAGGGAGATGGAGCTGCTGATGTCAGCGCTGACCCCCGTGCCCTGCTCGGGGCAGGTACCACGGGGCTCTCTGGGGTCTGGAAATGAAACATCTCCAAATCCCCCCTCCCTGGGGCCGGCTGCACCCCCAAATCCAGGCTAGATCACCTGCAAGAACGCCTGCTCGGCTCGCTTCTGGAGACAGACAGATGGACGGGGAAGAAATATAGGTGAGATTAGCGTTTGTCAGCTGCAGCTGGGTGCCATGAGCTGTTGTTTCACTTGCCGCTATTCTGGAAGCTCAGCTTTCTTTTCCCATCTTTGTCCCTCCGCGAAGGGAAGGTCCCGGCTTCCCATAGAAGCCAGGAGGCAAACGAAAAGCATCTCCCTGTATCCTGGGGGTTTCATGTTTTTAGTTTTTCTTCCTTTTTCTCGGTGGCTGGTGAGGTTATCCGAGACCTCGCGCTGGGGATGGCGAGGGGTTTAGCAAAGCGGTGGTTCTTTGCTGGGGGTGACGGTGGCCGGAGCGGGCGTGTGGGTCCAACACGGGTTTGTCCCTGTGCTCCCACGCTGGTGGCTGTCCTGCACCTCCCGCCCCCCCAAACCAGCCCCCAGCCCGGGGGAGCCCCTCCAGAACTCCTTACAGCAGATGCGAGATTAAGCAGGGGGCTGTTCTCTCCCTCCCCAGGCACCCATAAAAAAGGGAAAGGAAGTTTTCCAGGGCCCTTTCCCCAGCCCTGCTCACCAGCCGATGCAAACATCAGGCTCCTTTCCAGATCTTATTGTTCTTTCCCCCCCGGCCCCCCTGCACTAACCATAAATCAGGTTGTTCTCCCCAAGGACCATCTAATGCAGCTGATCCCCCACATGAAGACCACCTTGCAAAGCTCCTTCCTTCCCTCTCCCCCCCCAGCACGGCTTCAGCCTGGGATGCAGGGAGAATGGAGGGGGGAGAGGATGCTCGTTGCCCCCCGCCCGGGTCCAGGCTCCCTTCCCCGGCATTGCAGGCAGAAACCCCTCAGCTCCCGCTCGCAGCCCGGCTCCGCTCCTCGTCTCCATTCCAGCTTCTTTCCCAGGGGAGGATGGGGATTAAGAGGAAGCAGATTAAACCTAATGGATTGATTGCAATTATTTTCTCTTGTTTATTTGCAGTACCGTGTGGGAGCCTGGAAAAAAAGAAAGGGAACGTTCTTTATGTGTGTGCAGTTCTGGTCCTCATTACGTTTCCTGCTAGAGAGCGACCCAGGCCAGCCAAAAATAAAAGCAGCTACATTTGAGCATCCTATTTCAAGCTCTTAGAAACTGCAATGTGTAAATACTTCCGTGTGCAAACCCACACGCAATCCTGGGTAAAGCGACTCCGACACCGGCCCCGCCAGGTCCCAGCTGCCCTCGCCCACGTGTCCCACGTTCCCTGGGGACACGCACCCTCCCAGGAGCCATCGGAAGCTCTTTGAGGCAAGAACCAACCCTCTTCTTTAGGAGAACTTTTACCTGTGGGGTAAAACTGGGGGGTTTTCCCCCCTAATTTGGCTGCCCAAGGGCTGTGTGAATATTTAGCATCAGAAATGTGCCCTGTAGCCCTTTGCCTACCCGGCAGCTGAGCCCTCCAAGCCCCTCCTGGACTCGTTGCAAAAACTTTCCCCCACCTAAAAAAATCTGCCCTGGGTCTGGGGGTTGTGTGTAGGATCCCAGGAGGCTGATCCTGCACCTTGGGGTGCTGAGGGCAGCATTGCTAACGGCACCGGGGTGTAGAAATAGGCGCCTTGTGCCCAAATGCTTCAAAATAAGTGGACTTGAGCCTTTAAATGCTCTTTTACAGCAGCTGAAGTAACTCGGAGGGGCAGCAGGAGGAAGCTACCCTCTTTTTTCTGTTGTTTTTCCCAACATCGAAGGTTTCTCCTGGAGTGCACCGGCTGTGCTGTCCCAGGGAGCGGGGTGGGCAGCGTTGGGGGATGCTCGGGACGCTGCCCGGCACCGCAGCCGCTGTGTAGCCGTTGTACAAAGCTGGATAAATCCTGCAAAGCTCCCGATCCCACGTTCCTGGCTGAGGTCCGAGTCTCCGCCGCGCGCTCCCAAGAAATCTTCCTCTGCCAGATAAGATCAGACTTCACATTCCTGCCATTTATAAGGTTAAAATAGGAAGATGAGGAAGAAAGAAAAAAAACAACCCCACCCTTGAAGGCTTTGAGGCCATCTTTCCTATCAGGGCTTCACAAACCTCAGTTCTTGGGAGCAGGGGGGAAAAACGAAGCGGCACGCCAACGTAGTGATGCTCTTTATTGGCATCCGATGGATACACAAGGACAGCTACCCACCCGGCCGGCGCGGCCGCCCGCCACCCCCCGTGCATCGCCCCCCCACCTCATGCTGCTCGCACCCCACCCGCAGACCCCCCAACTCCTTCTACGACGGCTACTTCTTCACCGTGACACTTCCTAATGAATCGGCACTGGTATTACACAGGGGTGAGTGGAGAAACACACGTTCTTTGTACAACAGAAACATTAGAAAAGGACACAAAACATACCGACGAGCGCTAACTTTGGCTTGGTTTTTCCCTCCTTGTTTTTTGTTTTTTTTTTTTTTTTAATTTTTATTTATTTCCTGCAACCAGGGATTTGAGGCATCTCCTGGCTTCTCTTTGGATGCTGAGTTTGTCTCCGTTTCCTCAGCCCTGAGGAAATCCCTTTACTATGGCAATTGAAACCTGAGACCGTGGCAATATTGTCCTGAAGAAAAGCAATTTCCAGCTGGCAAGGTATGGCCAAGTTGGCTTGTCAGACGGAATCGGGCAGTTTGTTTTGCTTTTGATCTGGGCACTTGATTCCAGTCGCCCTTAGTTCGTACTTGAGTCGCTTCACCAAAAAAAGGGATCGATGGAAACAACCTGACGACAACCAATATTTAAATTCATCCACAAGCATCCCTGTGGATGGCTTGGTCTGCAAGGAGCCAGTGCCCCAGCCGGGGGCTTGCAAGCTGGAGTCGCCCGCTGCAAGTGGAGTTGCAAATTTGGGGCAGTTTCCTTGGATTTTAGGCATGGGAGAGGGTCAGGACTCAGACGTGGGACTCGCAGCCCTGTCAAGGTCAAGTGTTTCTAACCAACGGGTTTGGCATGGGCAGCCAGTGGCCAACATTGTTTCTCCAAAGGGATCTTTGCTCTTTCATTGCACGAGGGCAGGAGGCATCAGATACCCCATCCCGGAGATCCAGATTCAGCCTGTGCTGCTTTATCATCCAAAGCACAGAGAGCAAAATTCCCAAAAGCTTTCGAAGGATGCTCGAATCCTATTGATGCAAGCTCCAATCCCTCGGAAAGCGCCGAGCTCTCTCTCTTGACACCCGGCAGCTCTGCTGGGAACAGCCAAATCCCTCCACGTTCCCAAGTTTCTCATGGACCTGCTGCAGTGATTTTTGGGGGTGGGCAGTTTCCCTGCCTCCCCGTTGAGTCTTTAAGGCCAGAAACGAGGTGGGACCGAAGGCTTGGACTGCAAAACGAAAGCTCGCCTTGCAGGCAGAAAGACTGTGTGGAAGAACAGAGGGGCCAAGGTGGGCACCATCACCCCACGTCACACGTAGAAACATCGAGCAGTTAGTAAAACAACACGGTTATTATTTACAAGTCTTGCTTATCTCCTTAAAGAGGGGAGGAAAAAATCACCTTCTGCCTTCAGGAAAGAGTTTCTGGCTGAATCCGGAGGCAAAGGGGGAGTCCGTAGGCGCAGACATCCCTGGGACTGGTGCTGTGCACCAGCTCGCCTTGCAGTCCTTCATCTGCAAAAAAAAGCCCGTGATGCTCCAGGCGAGATGTCGAAGCCAGAGCCGTGTTGGGGACATCCCCCAGGACCACGCTGGCTGCTCGGTGGCAGCTCGCAGGGGGAACGGGGTGCTCGCCCACCCGGCGGCTGCTCTCCAGCATCACCCAGGAGTGAGTCTGGGTGCTGGGCGGGGAGCTGATATGCCAAGAAAATGCATTTATAGCTCTGGAGACGTGGAGGCGGTGAGTGATGTCCCCTCCAGCGGGATCCTGGCAGAGGGAGGTGCTGGGGACACCCGGGGAGGCAGTCGGTGCCCCAAGGGTGGGCAGCACCCGCTGCGCACCCGGATGGAGGCGAAGGGCCCACAGGGGTGTGGGCAGGGGCGTTTCTGAGCCCCCTTTCAAGGAGCTGGAGGAGAAGGAGCCCTTACAAGCAGGGGGTCAGGACCACCAGCTCCGACTGGGTCTGCAGGCGAGGAGGAACAGTGCAATCGCGGCAGGGTGGCTTTTTGCTCCTGGGTCGGTGCAGCGAGGGGACGCCGGGTGCCAGGGGAAGGATGAGCAGAGCCCTTTCGTCATGTCCCCACCACAGGCAGGCACTTTTTCAGCCCTTTAGACCTCCGGTGCGGCCCCTCACGGAGCTCCAGCACCAGGGAGGTGGTGGCACCCAGACGCCTGGTCCCCGACGTTGGGGTGGTCCCGGCCGCTCCTCACCGAGACCAAACGCTGGCAGCCCTGCGGAGCGTGCGTGGGGGCTGCACCCCCCCCAAATTTCACAGTGTAGGTTGGGTTGCTGGAAGCCAAGTCCTTTCCCCCAGCCCACCCGCCATGGCGCAGCCCGGCCGTAGGACCAGATCCCTTCCCAAATCCTGGTACAGCAGCTCCAGTTCTCTCCGCGCCCATCCCAGCCCTGCCCTTCACCCGCAGTTTGGGGAAAGCAGCTGGATTTCAGGGGGCTGGAGGGGAGCAGGAGATAGCGGTGGGGTGGGCCAAAGAGGAAGGGCAGGAGGAAGAGTTGAGTTGACGGTTGGACTTGATGATCTTAGAGGTCTTTTCCAACCTTAGTGATTCTGTGATTCTAAGAGGAGAACTGGATCCCTAAGGAAGAAGGAGAAGGGGCTGGAAAGGGAAAGAGGAGAGGGCTGAGAGCGCGGTGCTCATTTCTGCATCCGTCCATCCAGCCTCACGGGGCTGCAGAGGATGCTCCGGCTGCAGACGGGCTTTGGGCGTTGAGCGGGACTGAGCCCTGCTTATGGGCTGCCGGGGGGAGGCGGTGTTGGGAGGGGGCGATACCGAAAACAGGAGCTCAGTGCATACAGGACCGTAAATTGGGGGGGCCCGGGGAGCCCCCGCTTCCTTCCCACCCTCCCCTCCGGGGCTCTCAGTGCCAGGGAGGGGAGAGGCGAGGGGGCGAAGGGGGAAGGGGACCCCGCGGGGCCGCCCCGGGCCACCCTTCAGACGGGAGAGGTGGCGGTGGACTCGCTGTACAAGCTCTCGGCGATGTCCCCGCGCTGGATCTTGCGCAGGGCGGCGAGCAGGGCGTCAAGGGTGGCCGTCTCCTTGGAGGACCAGTCGGTCAGGAGAGCCCGGGCGGGCGATTCCTCCCGGGTGAAGGAGTCTATGAGGTCCTCTTTGTAGCCCAGCTCCCCGGCCAGCTGCCTCCACGTCTCCTCCGCGGAGCTTCCCAGCAGCTTCTCCACCTCCTCCTGCTTGCTGGGCGGCAGGTTGGTGTAGAGGTTCCCATCTCCCTTGGGCGCTGGGAAGGACGAGGCGGTGTTAAGCCCATCCCTGGGGTGTCCTCGCCCACCCTGCAGCACCCGGTTCACCCTACCTGGCCCCTGGGTGCTCTGGCTGGGGGGCTGCTGGTCGTGCAGGCTCTGGCTGTCCACCGAGATGCCGCTGTCGCTGTGCAGCTTCTCCCCCTCCGGCGAAGGCGTCTGGTTCACCGGGCGGTTGTTGGCCCCTTGTTTGTTCTGTTTGCAGTTGTTCCACCTGCAGGGAGAGGAGCGGGGAGGTGACAGCCGGTGGTGACGTCCCCCGGGCTGGGAGCACGTTTGTTGCTTTGTCCCCCTTTCTTGGGACCACTTTGCCCAGGGAGAAGCGTTTCTCCTGCAGCCTCAACCTCTCCAGGATGGCAGCCGGATTGGTTTAAATTGGTGTTTGCGGGTGCCGAGCGGCTGCCGAGCTCCTGAAACTTTGCGAGGGACCAGGGCAGGGCTCCCTTCCACATGGATCTGCTGCAAAAATGCACCTGCACTGCCGGAGCTCGCAGGGGTCCCGGGGCTGCCTGTGGGTCCCCCCCCCCGAACCCTTGGGGTGCCTCCAGCCCAGGGAGCCACTGAGCCAGCCCTGGCCTGCCCGGGGCCAGCTGCAAACCCAGCACGCCAGGGATGAGCCGCTGAGCGTGATCGGCCGCGACGGCCGCCCGCGGCGTGTCAGAACAAGCAGGGGCTGGGCCGGGGGGAGTTTTGCAATGAAGACTTCCCCACCCTGCTGCCATCTACCTCTGTCACTCTTAACCATTTCTCATGTATTTTTGGAAATCTGGCTCCTACCCATCCAGCCTGGTCCCCTTCCCTTCCTTAGAATCACAGAATCACTAAGGTTGGAAAAGACCTCTANGCCTGGAGCGGTGCCTGGGGTTGTTGTGGCCCAAGGGCAGGACCCGGCACTTGGCCTTGTTGAACCTCCTCCATTGGCCTCGGCCCATCGATCCAGCCTGTCCAGGTCCCTCTGTCACCTTGTTGGTGACAGCTCCGGCTGTGGGACCTCCAAACAGGGACACAGCCTGTTTCCCACTACCCAAATCCTCTGCCACGACCCCATGGCGCTGCCTGGGTCCCCCACCTTTTGAAAGCGATGTAGGCCACCAGCCCCACCACCACGGCCGCCAGGATGGAGCAGTAGACGGGGATGAGGTTGTCGGCGGTGCCACGGCTCACGACGGGCTGCGAGCTGCCCATGATGGTGGTGGCAGTGTCTGCCAGGGTGCTGGGCATCACTTCGGTGTTGAAGGGGTCCCTGGTGATGGGCTCGGGGCTGTCGGAGCCCACCAGAGATGGCGTGTGTGTTGTCCAGCGAGGGTGGAGGTCTGCCAGGGGAAAAGAAATGGGAATAATTAGCCAGGCAGCTGGCTGTGCCTTGCAACGTGCTGCGGCAGGTGAATTGGTGAAGGGACAATGATGTCTGCAGGGATCTTCTTCCAAAGGTTGTGGGGCTTGCGGAGGTGCCAGTTCTGCCCCATCCCTTTGTCCCCAGGCTTGTCCTTGCAAGTCACCTTGTCCCCTGGCCCCAGACAGCACCAGCCTCCCTGGTCCCCAAGATGTCCCCGGCCCCGAATGCCTGATGGTGCCCGGTCACGGCTGGACACGGACATGGCTTTGTAAGCTCTTCTTTCCCAGCGCTGGGTTTGCTCGAGTCCTGCAGCTCTTCCCCCAACCTACAAGCTGCAGACGGATCCCCGGGCTCCCATCGCTGGTACCGAAGCCCAGGGATGCAGCTTCAGCTGCCTCCCACCCACCGCCCGTCTGCACCGGGACCCTCGCAAAGCAACCCAGCTGCCTCCACAGCTCGCACGGAGCCGGGCTCCTCTGCTGCCGGCAGCACCAGAGCCTGGATTCATCCCATTCCCAGCCCCTGTCTGCAGCCACGTACCCCGCCAGCCCGGCCGCGTTTGGGAGTGACCCCGTTCCCGCCGCACCCAGGCGTATCCCACGGAGCGAGTGGATGCGTCTTGTCTTGCCCCGGGAAAACGCTCTCACCTGGGGCTGCCCCATCCCCTCCCTGGGGTGCCGGCTCCCTCCCAACCCCCCCGCCCCAAACCCCCTTTTCCAGGGGTTTGCCCTGCGCCCGCTGCCAGCGGGGCTGTGCCACGTCCGCCAGCCCGGCGAGGATGGAGCGGGTGCCACAGCGGGGAGCTGGCATCTCGCCCTGCCGGCCGCGGCCCCCGGCCAGACCCCGCTGCCCTTTCGGAGCGGCGCTTCGGTGGCCGTCACGGCCGTTTCCGGCGGGACCCCGCTGCCGGCTAACAAAGCTGGCCCTGTGCTCCTTGACTTATGGCTCCATTTACTCGACCCTTTCAAGGGAGCTGCGCCGGCTGCCCCCGCGCTGTGAATCAGCGGCAGCTGGGACAAAGCTCTTTTTCTCCCTGGCCGGGCTCGGGGCAGGGAATCACGCTGCTACTGCCAAGGAGCAAGCGGGGCGTCCCCAGCCGAAGCAGCTCTGTCACTCCTTGGGGGGCTGCGCACGGCAGCGGGGTGCGGGCTGGCACGGCGGGGGGCTGCTGCCGGTGAATGATGCTCTCCCCCTTCCCCTGGGCACTGAACCCTCCTGGGGCCGAATGTTCCCCAGCTCTTCAGGGCGGTTAATTCCCATCAGAAACCCAAATTCCCTTCTGATGAAGGCTCGGGCGGTGGCGAGCACGGCATGGGAGACTGGAGAACCTCTCGGCTCCGCTCGCTGTTCCTGGACCCCAAAAGCCACCCAGCAAAGTGCCTGCACCCATGGCAGCATCCTGCCAGGAGCGTGGCCGGGGAAGTCCCTGGAAAGGGCTGGGCACACCCTGGGGCCGGGCACTTCAAGGGAGACGAGGGCTCACAGCAAGCGCTGCCTCGGTCGGAAGCTGCGTGCTGCAACGCCCGGGGGCTGGGGGTCTCTGCTGGACACCAGGGTCCTCTCCTCCGAGCCCAGACACGTGCCCCTGCCTCCCCATTGCTGTGGTGCAAAGGGAAACCGAGGCAAGGAGCACTACAGGAGACCCGGCGAACCCAGCTCTCCCCTCCGCAACGGTTCTCCCCGTTACCTCTGCATTCGGCATCCGAGATGGCCGTGCACTCCTTCACCAACACCTCGTTCTCCTCGCAGGTGGTGCAGGGCAGGCAGGGATCCACGAAGTTGGCTTCGCTGGAGAAAGTGCCCTCAGGACACTCCTCGCAGACCGTGTCCTGCGAGTCCTGGCATGGGAACACGAGGCCGAAGCCCACCTCGCACACCCGGCACTCCTGGCAGCTCCCGCTCAGCTCGTCCTGGTAGTAGCCGTAGGCGCAGCGGCACACGGCGTCGTCCGACTCCACGCAGGGCGCGGACATGCTCTGCAACCCCACGCACTGCGTGCAGGGCTTGCACGGCTCCGTGGCGCTCACCGTGTCCGAGTAGGTGACGCCTGGCAGGGGACAGAAGGTGAGGTTGAGCGGGGTCCCAGCACGGCGTCCCCATCCCCGTGACCACTTTGCTCCCCATCACCAAATGGTGCCGGCTTGGGGAGACGGGCTTGTGCAGCGGCTGCTGGCTGCAACCATCTCCCCTTGCACCATTTTCTCCCTTCTCCAGGCCAGAGGGAGAGGTGTGTGTCCCCCCGCAGCCCCCCAACACCACCGAGCATCCCCCAGCCCCATTTCCCCTTAACAGCTACACCCTTTCTGCAGCAATTCCCCAGCTCAGCGGGGTTCCAGCCTTTGAGCTCCTGCAGCCTGGGCAGGGCTGGATGCTGCCCTCAACGTGCCCATCCCAGCACTTGGTGGCCATGTCCCCCGGCAAGCATCCTTGTCCCCAGCCAGAGCATCGTCCCCATTTTTGACCTCCAGATGGTCCCCGGGGGCATCCGACAGCCATCGCTGCTCCCCAGCATCCCAAACGCTTTCTCCTCCGCATCCTGCCCAGGGGGTCCCTCGGGGCATCGCCGCCCTGTGCCCCCCTCCTCGGCCACGTGTCCCCGACACGGGGCGTGATGTGAACAGGAGGTTACAACACTAATTGCTGACTCTCCTCTGACCCCGGGGCTTCTTGCTCTCCGGTTTCATCCTGCAGGACTGACTCTGCCGAGGGAAATCAATCCTCCTCCTCCTCCTCCCGCAGCCCGGCAAGCTGCCCCCGCGCCCCCTCCCTCCCCCTGCCCGCTCCCAAAGGTGTTTGAAGATATTTTTAGCCCAGGAAGACGGGTCAGCTCCCGTCCTGGAGGGCACAGCTGCCCTCCCTGCGTCGGCTGCTTCCCATCGACCGTCCCGGGCGGCCGCGCTGCCGCAAAGCCCCGTCTTCCCTCGTGCGAAACGCCGCGGGGAAGTCCAGCCTCCTTGATGGAGAAGGTGTCGGGGAGACCAAGCACAATCCCTCTGCTAGCCCTGCTCCTCGGGAAGTCAATCCAGCCACGCGCTAACTTTTAATTACCTGCCTTTCCCCCGAGGATGACGGTGGGAGACGGTAATTCCCACCCTCGGTGGCCTCCAGCTTCCCTGGGTGGCCAAGGAGAGACCGAGCCATGGACAGGCTCAGGGCAGAGCTGTTCTGGCGCTTAATTTTTGGCTGTTTTCAAGAGAGAGGGGAATGAAGAGCTCTGAGACCCTGGTGATGGGCAGGGTTAGAGGGACGGAGGTGCCAGCCCAGCCTCGGCAGCTCCTTTCCCACCGTGGCTCAGTGCGAACCCCCCAAAACCTTCTCCCGCTCCATGCATGTGTCTGGGGGTCCTGCTCCTCCCTCGGGGCCGGCCCCGTGCCCTCCCTGGAACTGCAGGACCCCGGGGATGAACCTGCTCCACCGCTGCCGGCCCCGAGCTGCCGCCTCGGCTCTGCCCCGGGGTGGGCGAGCAGCCCCTGCCCCGCTACCCAAGCCAAGCCAGAGCAGCACCGGGTCGGCCGCCGGCGTGCGCAGCTCCCATTAACCTGGGCTCATCCTTTGCATTATTCTGAATTATTGATAGGCGCCATTAGAGCGGGGAAGTGGCCAGGAAAGGCATAGAGCTGAGTGGGCACATTTTCCGTGGCAGCAAGGTATCTGAGCTGAGCAATTACAGCTGAGATTCAAACAGGGCCCCCTCCCTCCTTCCCTCCCGCCCGCAGCGATGGAGGCTGGCGAGGGCGATAAATAAATCATGAGGCAGCCATCAGGGGTGGCTGGCAAGGGAGGGGAGAAGGAAAATTATAATAAAAAAAAAGCCAGTGGCCATTTGGGCTAATGCAGAGACCGTTTCCTCCGGTCCCCCGGCCCCCGCGGGCTTTGGCAGGGGTGTGGGTTTGGTTGTAGCAAATTTTTGCAAAACATTTTGGCTGGTGAATCGGGAAGACATCCAAAGCAAGAGCTCGGAGGCAGCCCGGGGTGGAGGTGGGGATCTCGGCGGCCCAGGGCCGTGCCCGCATTCCTCCCCGCCGGCTCACGCTTGGCAAGCAGGGCGCTTTGCCGGGACCGGGGCTGCCTGCACCTGCCCAGCGCCTGCGGCAGCAGGATCCAGCATCAGCCCAGGTCCAAAAGGACCCTCTCCCCATCCCAGCGAGGGCTGGTGATGGAGTTTGTAGGTCTCCTTCTCTCCCCACCCCAAAATCCCACTTTGGGCTCAGAGATGGTCACCCCATGGTCACCCCCCACCCAGCAGCTCCCAGCTGATGAGCGTCTGGGGATTTGTCCACGCTGCCATTAATGAATGAATGAAAGGCTACAGCTGGGGCAGGGCTGGGGGTATAAAGCAGGAGGGTTTGCAGGGGCTTTGTCCTGGTTGTGGCTCCCTGGCTTGTCTGCTGCTCCCCCCGCCTTTGAGGCAGTGAGGGGGGTGGGTTGTCCCTTGATGCTGCTTCTTATGACGGTTGCCTGATCCTGCCCTGGGGTGCCCATCACACCGCTGTGCGGCTGGGTAGGTGAGTGGGGGGTCTCACAGAGTAGATGCTCCCAAGCAAGGGGTGGCAGGGCTGTGAGCTGCTGGGTTGGGAGGCAGGTGAAGGGCTGTGGGGGGAAACTGAGGCACAGAGAAGGGGACTGATGGTCCCAGAGCAGCTGCCTGGAGGCCAGGAGCACTCAGCTGTGCTGGTCCATCAGCACCAAAGCTAAAGTGGGCACAAAGTGCTGCCCTGGGGCTTTGCTCTCAGCTGGTGTGTGATGCTGGGAGGCCTCGGGGCTGCAGCGTCAGCTCCTGGCTGCTCCCATCCCTGCAGGGATGGGGGAAGGGGCCAGAGCCTTTTGTCCTGGTTCTTTCCAGCTCCGCTCCCTGACCCAACAGAGCTGCTGCCTGATGTTAATTCCCCTGCAAAAATGTAAATGCCTAACGTGGGGCTGGGCGGGAGGAGCTGGGATGCAAACCAGAGCAGTGACACTTGCACCCGCGCCCCAGCTGATGGGCTTCCAGCACCGCACCCAGGTCACGGTCCTGGTCTCTCCATAACCTCCACATCCCACGTCTTCTAGGGAGGGTGGAAATTCCCTTTATCTCCTCAGTTCCCAGAAAGAAATCAGGGAGACGAGCCATCTGCCAGCCTGGAAGTGCTGGGCTTCCAGCGCTTTTGGAAATGGGGGAAACTGGCTCATCTGAGCATTCCCAGGAAAGCAAAGCAACCCTCTGGATTTACAGCCCGACCGGGGAGCTGGAGCCCGGCCACCTTCCCTGCAGGAAGGGCTCGTGGGATGGATGGCACAGCGGATGCCCTGGCACCAGACCCACAGCAAGATGGGTCTGAGCCCGGGAGGGAGCGAGCCTGAGGGACTCATCCTGCACCGCAGCCCCGAGGTTGCAGCCGGGGGGATTCAGCCCCCCCCAGCCCCTGCAGCCAGACGCTGGGAGGGTAAGCGCCGTTCATCGATTTTGCAGGAAAGCAGAGGTATTTTTAGCAATGCCCTGACACTGCTCCATCCCCTGCTCTGGGCTGGCGCTGCTTTCCTTACACTGCTTCTCCCCTCCCCGGACTTTGCCTCCTCTTTGCTCCCCCGCAGCCGGGCTCTCTCCCTTCCCCCTCTCCAATCCCATTCCCGGAGCAATCTGGGTTTGGCTGGCACAGCTTTTCCTACAAATACTTGTCCTTAGGTCTTCAAAGGGTTTGCAGCAGTAAATTTGAAGGGCAGATTGCTTATACCTATCATGGCATTGTTTAAAACAGTAATAGTTGGACCACTTCATCTGTAAGCATTTAAGCAGGTCTCCAGCACACATCTCCCACCGACATTTATGAAACATTTGACATAGGCAATGTGCCTGAGCTGGCCAGGAGAAAACTGTTCCCCTTTCTCTTGGGGATCTGTGTGATTTGCTTCTCCCCTCGCAAACTTGCTTTTATTTTGCAGTCTTTACAAGGTGTTTTTTTTTTAAAAAAAAAAAAATAAAATACAGGTGGCTCATTGGGAGACATCCCCGTGGCTGGATTGGAGACCCACACCCAGTCAGCATGGGGAGAGGAATTTTTCGGAGGCAAATGTTGGCCAGTAGCCAGGGAGCCATCAGGAAGGGCTGGAAGGGAGATCTGCAAAGCTGCCTGGCACCGACGGGTCCCAAACCAGGGAGAGCTGCTGCATCCGCGGCTGGGATTTGCAGGGCAGACGTTTTGGGGGAAATGCTGGAAGTAACCCGGGTGTCACTGCCCACGGGTGGCCTGGGCATGCCGCGGTGCGGGATGGAGCCGATCTGTGCGAGGGCTGTGCCCAGGACTGTTGAGAACCAGCACAAACTGTGCCCAGGCAACACTTCCAGGAGAGAAAGAGGATGCACATGGGGAGACCCAAGTGCTTCGTGGTCCCCAAAGCCCCCCTGCACCCTGTGCCAGCCCCTTTGGGGTGCTCCGCGGAGGGGAGCGGGTACTCACTGTCCAGGCAGGGCTCGCAGACGGTCTGGTTGACCCCGCAGGGCTGCACCACCCCCTCTCCCAGGTTGCAGGCTTTGCAGCATTCCCCGCTCGTCGTGTACATCTTGGTGGGACACTTGTCCTTGGAGCCCCAGGTGGGTCCCTGGGAGAGAAAACAGAGCCGGGAGGTGACCCTTGTTATGGGACCCTCCCTGCAAGGGCAGGCGGAGAAATGTGTCACATCCAGGTAGGGTCCCGCTCTGGGGTGGACATCCCACGTCGGGGCTAAAGGGGACTCATATATTAAATATAGGTCCTGGAAGAAATGATTTTCCTATGAGCAAAACTTGCTCATCAAGAAAGCTCCTGCTGGAGGGAGGTCAGGAAAGCCCACGTCTCCACAGTCTGGGCTAGTGGGTATTTTTTTGGGGGGGGGGTGAACTTTTCTGCAGGATTACAGCATTGTTTGCCCTTCTCTGTCATCTGAGTGTCTCCTCTAAGGGTGCTTTGCCATCCTGAAGGGTTCAGCCCTTCCCACCCTGGGCGATGGCAGTGCATTGCCTATGGGCTCGCAATGGGGAGACCTGCCTGCCCCGATGGAGGGTTTGGAGAGCTTGGGTGGCACATGGGGATGAGAAATCAGACCCCACGATGGAAACGAAGTCTTTGAAGGGAGCACCGAGAGCTTCAGCAACATTACTGTCTAATGGAAGTAAGTGTATCTGCTTATAAAACCTGTCATCACATATGGAAGCAATAAACATGCCACGAGCGGTGGGATCAGAGCCACCCTCCACATGCACTTTGCAACCGGGGGAGCGGGGTGCATTTGCAGGACGGCAGCTCCCCAAAACACCTCTTGGCCAGGGCCACGCCGTGCAGGAGGCATCTCTGCCTGGGTGCTGAGCTCCTGAGATGCTCACGGTGATCGGAGCTCTGCCAGGGCTCCTTTTGCTCCCTCTGCTCGCAAGGCAGGCGTGTTCCAGGGCTGGACCATCCTTTTGCCATCCAACTAAGCCTGATTTTTCGGGGGGGAAAAAAACCTCAGCTAATGCTTGGAGAAGCTCCCCCTCCCCGTGCATCTGGATGCCTCGTCAGCCAGTTGGCCGCCTCCTTGCACAATGCGGCGTTATGAACTCGCTGTGCATCATCCGGCCCCGGCTGAGACAATGGAGCGCCAATTATAGGCATCTGAATGACAAAGTGCTCCAATTACCCTGCGCTTGAAAGCATGTGCTCTCCTCTCTGGCGCTGCTTCGCCAGCCCAGGCTGGCAGCCCGCTCCAGCGCTGGGCCCCAGCTGCGCAGGCAGGAGGGCTTGGCATGGGGAGAGCGGGGGCTTCCCAACACCCCCCGAATGACAGCTGGGAAATGGGTTTAGGGGTGAGGAAGGGGCTTGCTTTTGCCTCTCCTGGGGGACAGATGCAGCTCGTGGGGAGCAAACCTGGCTGGAGCTCACTCCGCTGCTCCATCCCCTGCAGCCCTGACTTGCAACGTGTCTCCCTTGCTTGGCCAGGGGTTTGTCCCCCTCCCGTCTCCCCGTGGTTGTGGCAGCAGCAGCCGTGAGCGGGGCTGGGGGAGCAGCCGAACGTGCCTGGCTATAAATAGTGCTGGAAAGGCTGGGGCAGCGCAGCTGGGGCCGGCAGCGGCCAGCTCTCCCACGCCGCAGGCAGCTGCGAGCGGCTCTGTGCACCCACGGGGATGGGACCCAGCCACGCTGCTTCCTCCGTGCAAAACCCAGACTCTCAGCAGCCGACCCCAGGGACCCCCTTCTGCCCACATGTCCCCTCCCCATAGGGCTGCCAGGAGCGACCGATGCCTCCTCCCTGCCAGGTCCCCCCCTCCGCACTCGTAAATGCTGTAGAAAATGCAACTTCCAGTCCCAGATGCTGCACCCCCCCTACTCTGCATTTCCCTTTCAGTTCTCCATCTCGAGCACTGAAACCCCCATAAAGATTAACACACTTATAAGAGGGGCACATGGTCTGAATTAGCTGGCTGAAATGTGTATGTTATTAACACAACTCCTGTTGACAAAGCCACAGGTATTAACACCATAAAGCATTTTGACAGCTGGACCAAGGAGGGGGGCACAGACGGAGGGTGCAAGCGACACCTCTGTAAGCTTTTAATTGCTCTCGGAGTTGTGTCAGTGGGTTTTTGTGTCCTAGCAGATGCCGCCGGTTGAGGATATGGCCTCGGAGGGAGCTACGCAGAGCGGGAATTCGGCACGGCACCATTAGCTCCAGAGCCCTGGCACAGAAAATCGCTTCTCACCGGAGCGGGGAAGGGAGGGGATGTTACAGCTGGAGATGGGCCCAGCGGCAAGCCTGGATCCGAACCACCCGCGAGTCTGACAGACGGGCTCTGCCTTTCTCGGCAAAACACCCTGTCTAGGAAAGGCCAAACCCCTGGCCCTGAGCAATCCTCAAACTTTGGGCAGCAGAAAAAGCCACGTCTGAGGTCTGCGGGTCCTGCCAACCCTCAGCGCGGCAGGACCGGGAGGGCTCTGCCTCTCCCCACGCAGCGCTACCGGCCAAGCAGCACGGGTAACGAGAAGAACACAGGGTGCTCGGGGTTTGGGGTGGCCCCGGGGCTGCAGCCACAGCTGTGGGTGCACATCTGGACCTGCCCGGGCAAGGGCTCAGCGGAGCAGCCGGACTCCCCCTGTGCACACCCCCCAGTACCCCCAGTTCGGCAGGTGTAATCCTGAGGGGCACATCCAGCCCCAAGGCAGCGGGTGCCCCAGCCGGTGACGGCTGGGCTCAGCCCTGAGCTGGGGAGGGGGCTGCGGAGATTCGGGGGACACTGAAGCCCAGTCCCGCTGCGGCAGGCAGGGGGCTGCCCGAGGTGGGTAATTCCCTGGGGTGAAATCATTTGAATCCGTACGGCTGGGACAGCTCTTGCCTCTCCTGCCACCCACCCGCCACCACCAGCATCCCTGGGGAGCTTGGCCAGCCTGATCCCATGCCCGGCACTGCAGGTCTACGGGGCAAGGAGACCCTCTGGCACGGAGTCGCAAACACAGCTCTTCTCCTCCGTCTCTGCACGAAACCACTAAAGCACCAGCTTTAATATCCTGCCCGAAGGGTGTCCTGCTGCCTAACGAAACCTCTGGGACCCCCGACAAATCCTCCCCCAACAAAAGCCCTGTTTCTGCCCCAGGTAGGTGGGTCCATGCCCGTGTGCCCACCCGGCTGCCCTGCTCCGGGCCCCTCTGCCCTTGCCCCCCATGCCCTGAAGTTTTGTCTCGGGCACACGCTGAGGCTGTGCCCGTCCCGGGGGCTCATTCCTGGGGGAAAAGGGTCTCGCCCTTCACTCTGGGCAGCGAGTTTGGAGCTGGGAAGGTCTAAGGGAGATTTTGGGGATGTGGGATGGCAGGAGATGAAGGCACTGGGGGTGTGGGCAGCTTCTCACCTCTGGGGTGAGGGCTGTCATCCTTTTCTCCTGGGTGAAAGGGACGACAGAGCTCGGTGCAGCGGGATCAGAGGGGCTGCACAAGCCATCCCTGTGGGTTCCCCATCACCACCCACCCCCCCGGGTCCCCTCCCTCTGCCCCCAGAAGTGCTCTGCCTGCCACCCCCGGGCCCCCCGCCCGGCTCCCGCCCCTCCCGCCCGGTGCCTCCGGGACGCCCCAGCCCCGCACGGCGGGGAGCCCCGCATCTGCCTGCCTCCTACCCCCGGGACCTCCCTCCCTCTCCCCTCAGGGCTCTCCATCCCGGTACACGTGGGACCCTCCGTATCTGCCAGCCTGGTACCCCCGGGACCCCCCCCAAATACCCCCGTGTGGTGCCTCCGGGACTCTCCATCCCGGGACCCTCCATCCCATCCCTGCCTGGTGCCTCCGAGACCCGGTACCCCGGGGACCCTCGGCGCTCCCCGCCCGCTTCCCCCGGGGTGCTGCACCCCCGCACTCACCGCCGGCAGCAGGAGCAGCAGCAGCGGCAGGAGCCCGGCCATGGTGCGCGGGGGCGGCGGGGCCGGTCACCCCCCCCGAGAGCCGGTGCGCGGCCGGGCTGCCCTCCCTCTGCCGCCCGCCGCCTCGGCGGCAGCCAGAAAAGAGCTGCAAGTCCCTCCTCCTCCTCTTCCTCCTCCTCCTCCTCCTCCTCTCCGCCCCCGAAGCATCGCGGCGAGCGGCCGAGCCAGCACCCTCCTCCGCCGGCACACAAAGCCCGGACCCCCCCGGGGCCTCCCCCGGCCCCCGCTGCCCTCCCACGAAGCGCTTTCGGGGTGCGCTCGGGCTCTGTCCAGCCAGCTCCCTCCAGCCCCTCAATCATTCACGCCCATCCATCCATCTCCACGCACCCTCCTCTGCTGTCCGGCCACCCGGCCACCCATCTCTCTCCATCCCCTCAAACGCCCATGTCCATCCGTCCGTCTGTCCCTGCACACCTCACTCCAACCCTCCGCCAGTCACCGTCTGGTTCGTTACGGATATTGCATGACGGGTTCGTTAAGGATATTGCAGCCCCATCAAGAGGCTCTGGGCAGGTCAGCGGCCGTGGCCGGGATGGGGTGACCAGACCTCCTCTGGCCGCAGGGGACAAGGGACAACATCCCACTGGTGCCGAGACTGGTGACACCCCCAGGACCCAGACGCCAAGGTCTGTCACAGCCGTCCAGGTGTCATGGAGAAGGCCCCAGCGGAGAGCAGGCAGGCGATGCTGCCATGGCCGTAGCAGTGGCTGCCTGCTCCTCTTAGTAAATCCACCCTTGGCAGTAAAAAAGATCCCATATTGACGTCCTTTGGTCCCTAAAAATCTCCCTGATCCCCACGTGCCACTGTCCTCTGCCCTGACGCTTCCAGCTCCTCGCAGGACGACTCTGCCCAGACCCCACGGTGATGGGTTAAGCTGTGCATGAGCTGGAAATGTCACAGCCTGTTCCTCGTCCCGGCAAGGCCCCCGCCTTGGTGTGCCAGCACCAGAAATGTTCTTTGTGGGGCTGACTGGAAAAATGAAATGGGCTTTCTGGTGGCGTTGGTAAGGGAGGGCAGCTGGAAATGGCCCAGACATGCTGTCACTGGTCCCCGGGGTGGCTCCTGTGGCCGGGATGGAGGAGAGACGCCTTCCCTCTCCGATTTTGTCCACTGCACAGTGGATTTGACCTCGTGTCCTGCCCATGCCAGGCATTTCCTCACCCCTCCAGGCTCTGCAGGTGCTTTTGGGGTTCCTCATAGCGATGCTCGGTCCAGCCTTTCCCTCCACCGTGGCCATTCATGCCCCCCCAGCTCCCGACGGCCCCACGGGCTCCTCCCTTGGGTCACATCATCCCCTCCGGGTAGCAAAGCGCCCGGGGCTGAGCACAGCTCAGCTGGATTTCCTCTTGAAAAGCAAATTATCGACCTCCCGAGGTGTCCGAGGTCGGCTGCTCCCAGCCGGCTCGCGCTGCTCTGATGGGCAGCCGGGAAGGGCTTTAAGGAAAGTCCCTCGTTCGCAATCTTGCATTTCAATAAGATTCAACCAAAGCCAAAGCTGCCGGTTGTTCTCCAGCACGGAGACGCGGCAACACATGTGCGAGCCACATGGCGATGGGTTTGCCGGCCAGAAAGCCGTGCCGGGGCCAAGTGGGGACGGGGCAGGATGCGCCCGGGGCCGTGGGGTACGGGATGCCCACCCGCACGTTGGTGGGAAGTGATAAGCCGAGCATCCTGCTCTCTTTTTAACGCACCGATGAATGGAAATGGGGCAAAGCTGCCTGCAGACATATGGTGGGGCTGGGCACAGCGGGGGGAGCCGCCGGGGTCTCCCGCAATTAATTTGCTTTTGCCGCTTTGCCGCAGTGAGTAGCGAACCCAGCTGCTTCCCTTGGCCTCTTGGATAAATCCTCCCAGCCCGCAGGGTTTTGGGTGGCTTTCCACCGCAGGATGCACTTGCCGGGGTCGCAGGGGCTTGGGGCAAGCGGTCCCCGAGCCTCCCTCCCTGCTGCCACCCCGAGCGTGGGTGCTGCACGATGGCCTGATGCCACCACGAGAGTCATCCCAGGAAAAACCCAGTACCGGTGATGTAAAGCCGAGCCCGGCAGACAGAGACAGCCGCTCAGCTGGGCTGCATCTGCACGAGGCTGGGCCGACGGCCAGCAAAGGTAAGTGAAAACTTCTGCTCCCATCCTAACCCTCCGCGGCTCCTTTGGTGAAGGGACTCGCTAGCGCTTTTCATTAAATCCCCCGCACACTTGGTTGTTTTTTTTTTTCCTGTCCCAAAAAGGTTGCGGCCCTTTCCTGGCTCCATGAGATGACAAAGAAGCTCTTAAAAGTCTGCTGTCGCCTCTCGGAATTAAAAGCAAAGGCTCCAGGGGTTTATTTGCTGGGGGAGCATCCTTTAAGCTGCCAGACGCTGCTCTCTGCCGAATTGCAACCCCTAAGGTCAACCAAAAGCTACATCCACCCACAAGCGGCTCCACGTGCCAGAGTGTGGCCGGTCACGCTCCCAGGGTGGCTCGTGGCCATCGAAGGGGCCCAAAATTGTGTCTCAGCGATGCTGCTGGTCCCGCTCTGCCACGGCGGGACGGTGCCGCAGGGGCTGGCACGGCGCTGGCCGCCGGCAGAGCTGGGTTTGCCTTGCTGAGAACAGATTGGCGAGTGCTGTAGCTGCAAGCTGCCGGTTTGGAATAAGAAAAAGAGTTTTGGGGTTTTTTGTTGGCTCCTGACCTCCCTTCAGGCTTGAGGGGTCACGCATGGGGGGGGTCCCTGCCGGAGGGGCAGCGTGGGGCTCCCGGCTGCTTGGTTGCCGGCACCCGGGCGGCATCGCTGCCTGGCAGAGAGACACCAGGGTGCCCCCCTTCCCCCCAAAAAGGGAAGGTTTAATTAGCAACAGCCCAATTACAGCTTGGTGAAATATTGCATTAAGTCCCTCTCAAGGAGAGAGCACGCAGCGTCCCTGGAGCGACCGTCTTTCCCCCGTGTTATCTTTCTTCAGGCTCATCCAGGTTCTTCCCCCAACCTCTTCCAAAGGCCAGAGGTGTCCGAGCAAACCCAGGCGATGTTTCCCCCCCTCCTACCCCCCTCCAGGGCTCCCCAAAGCTCCCAGAAACGGCACAAGTTAAACACTCGGTGAGAGCTCCCGCCTTCAAACTTTTTATCGATTTTACTAAAAAGCATAGGTAATTACTTTCCCGACAAAGACAGTAACACAGTTAATGGTAAGTTATAAATAACGATGAATAAATAATACACATTGGGCAAATATCATCCCGGCTGTTCACGGCCAAGGGCTGAGAGCGTACATAAAGGGCTGCAAGGAAAAGCCTGGGGGGAGCGAAAGGGCCCCCGCGACCGCGGGCTGGGACCGTTTTTGGAGCAGGGGACGGGTCCTAGTGCGGGGCAGAGCCCGGCTGCTCTGGGAGAAGGTGAGGGGGACCCTGCACTGCCCACGTTGTGATGGGAAAAGTTCCTTTTGAGGGGGAAAAGGGAGGAAATTTGGGATGGAAATCAGGCTCCGGGGTTATTGCTGCTGACTTCAGCGAGGGGCTTCAGTTCGCTGGGAACTGAACATCGGAGCTTCCCTCGATGGACAGTCTCTGCGGGGCGGAGAGGAATTTGTATCAATAAGGCACTTTTTTGAAAATTCATTCTAAATTTTTTCAATGGAAAAAGGAAAAAGAGGAGAAAAAAAGTCATTTCGTTTGAATTCTCTAGGCCAGCTCTGCTGAGAAATTTGCACCTCGGGCCACTTGGCCAGAGCCAAGAGAGCAGGAAGCCGAGGGCTCCCGCGGTCCTTGGCCTCTGGTTCTCCATGAGATCGATGGGATTTAGGCACTTAAAAGCTTTTAAGGATGGAGGCCAAGGTCGGCGCTGGTGCAGCAGGCGCTTGGGTGTGCTCTGCACTCCCATCCTCTGCTCGGCCCCTCTGCCAGCTCCGAAACCACCCATTTGTTCTCCGTGACGGAGGGATGGGAAGACCAGCTCCGTCTCGAACCGCAATTTAAAAACTGCCGAGCATCTTCCCCGGCTGACGCGTAGCAAACGCCGGGCGGCTCCGGGCTCGTACGCCCACGGCAGAGTTTTACCATTCAGGGGAAAATTGCTCTCTTGATTTAGCCAGCCGGGAGGGCACTGCCGTTAACGCCTTCCCCTCTTCCCGTACTCGAGCCTTGTAGCTGCTCATCCCATCTGCGAAAAATGGGGAGTGCCGTGTAAAACCAGCGTCCGTGCTCTGCAGGGAGTTATTCCCGTGGGGATGGGGCTCAGTTATTCCCATGGGGATGGGGCTCAGTTATTCCTGTGGGCACAGGGCTCGGTTATTCCCATGGGGACGGGACTCAGTTATTCCCATGGGGCTCAGTTATTCCTGTAGGGATGGGGCTCAGTTATTCCCATGGGGATGGGGCTCAGTTATTCCCATGGGACTCAGTTATTCCCGTGGGCACAGGGCTCAGTTATTCCCATGGGACTCAGTTATTCCCGTGGGGATGGGGCTCAGTTATTCCCATGGGACTCAGTTATTCCCGTGGGGATGGGGCTCAGTTATTCCCGTGGGCACAGGGCTCAGTTATTCCCGTGGGGACGGGGCTGGGCTGGACCACGGCATCCAAACCAGGCGGTTCAGAACTTGCCCTCCTGGCTGGGGGTGGGATCAATCCTGGCCCTTTGCAGGCAGCAGGACGGATGCTGCCCGCTGGCGTCAGCGATGCCGGTGCGGGTGGATCCGGGAAGGATGAATGGACGATTCATCCCCTGGCACTGGGGACCTGCACGGCACGTGGGACTGAAGGGCTCGGGGACACGTGGGGCACGTGGCCGGGCGCTGCCTGGACTGGGGCCGCGGGGCCACCCCGGGGCTGTCTGGGGCTCCTGAGCAGAGCTTTCACTTGGGTTTTGGCCCCCAGATACCCTCGAGGGGCCCAAAATCGCTGCTGGGCACCTACTTGGGGGAAGACTCAAAGCACCCCAAAAGCAGAGCTCCGGGGTAGGAGGGATCCAGCATTCCCCAAACTCACAAAACCCCCTGATTTCCATTACTATCGAAGTGTCCCAATCTGCTTTCGATTACGCTCCTTGATTTCCATGCCTGTAATTTCTCCTAATGCCTCTCTCCCTCCCCCCCCCCCCCCTTTTCCCTTTCTATTCCCCCCCCCCCCCCCCCCCCCTCCCCCCCCCCCCCCCCTTTCCCCCCCCACCCCCCCCCCCCACTTTTTCACTTGCTAATCCCCAGCCTGACGGCTCCCAGCCTCCCTCCCTTCCTTCTTTTCTTTCTTTAACTCTCTTTCCAGCGTGATCCATCACCCTGACTGCAGCAGGGGGGATTCATGGCAGCGGCTGAGATGAATCTCTGGTTCCTTATAAGGACCGACCGAAGGAATCTCCGGCGAGCGGAGACCACGATGTCCAGGAAACTCGATCCCTCCTCGGGATGGAGCCATGGCAAAATCATGAGACAATAAAAATAGACCGTGGTTTCCCTCCCTGAGAAAGAAGCGAGATTTTGTACAATTTAAAATAACACTGGCAGGGCCAGGCAGGGGGGAGAAAATCGCTCCTTGTGGCACATATAATATAGGACATAAATATGTCCGCGGCAGCAACATTATCAATATTTTTCTGCTTAAGGTATTGATTGATTCCACATGCCAGGGGCAGGGCTGGCTTTCTTCTCACCAGCCCGGCTTTTGGGAACTGATTGATTCAGTTTTGTTGCTGATGGATCAAGAATTCTGCTGTTAGGAGGAAATGAATGTCAAATCCGTCGTGGCATCGATAAGGACGGAGCGAGGCAGGCGGCACGGGCTGAAGCAGGACTCGGGGGGGGATATTTTTTTCCTTGACTCATAGTTGGGCTTTTTGCTGGTTTTATTTTTGTTTTGGGAGTGGACATTTATTTTAATTGCTCCAATGTTTAGCCAGTTGTAGAACAGAACAGAACAGAACAGAATAGAAT
This sequence comes from Pelecanoides urinatrix, assembly GCA_013400755.1. Classification (NCBI taxonomy): domain Eukaryota; kingdom Metazoa; phylum Chordata; class Aves; order Procellariiformes; family Procellariidae; genus Pelecanoides; species Pelecanoides urinatrix. The sequence continues at coordinate 25,502 of VZTQ01006067.1, forward strand.
AGAATAGGATAGAATAGAATAGAATTCAGCTGGAAGGGACCTACAACGATCATCTAGGCCAACTGTGGGATGCTTTTCCAACTGGTTTTCAGAGCCCAGACAAGATCCAGTGGGTTTTTTCCTTCCCTCTTCCCTTCTCCCAGCATCTGGCCCGCACCAAACAGGGATGATGTTAGTGGTTGTGCTAGAAATATCGCCTACTACCTCTGCCGTGCCTCAGTTTCCCCAGTGTAAAGCAGGGAAGCTGATCCCTGCCTCTCTCACCCATATCTGGAAAGATGAGCTGTTTTTTTGCCAAGTGCTCAGAGATACTGGGATTCTATTCATTAATTGGTGAAACTGGAAATATCAGTTTGCAGATCAGGGTGATTTTCTGCTCTGCCGGTCCCAGAGCTGTTTTCGGGCTCCGTACGGGCGCAGCGGCAGGTTGCTGTGAGGACGGGGACATCCAGCCATCCCGGCCAACTAAGGCAGCCCCGGGAGGTCGCTCAGCTTTGCCGGAGCTGGACGACCATCCGCAGGGCGTCCGCTCTCCTCCCCACCCAAACTTCAGAAAACCCAGAGGGCCTCCAGACAGCAAAAGCTTTGCCCTTGCTCCTGGCTATCAGGAAACAGCCGAGGTTCCTATTTGGGGATGAGATTCCCTTCTGTGCTCCCCAAAACCTTTGCTACCGGAGGCATGAATGCATCGGTCGCTGTCCCGCCGTGGCCACCTGCACGTTTGCACCGGCCGCTTCCCGCGGTTCAGCCCCATCCCGACCCTCTTCCGACAGCAAGATCCATCGCTGCAACCGCCCCGCTGCCCATCACTCATCCTGCCTCCCCGGGGCTCCGGCCCTAAAGGTTGCGGGTCTTTAAATCATCTTCATTTCCCCCCCGTCCCAGGCATTTCTGGCAGCGAGCAAAGAGGGGGGGCAGCTGGTTTGGGGCAGGAAGAAAGGGGCAGGGGCTGGGGAGGGGGGTCCGAGCCCCTTCCTGGAGCGTGACGAGCTTTTTGTGGGGCTGGTCCGGGGAAGAGCAGCTCCAGCAGCGCCGGGGTGAGGGGCTGAGCTCGCCTGATGGTTGTAATCTGCCGGGGATGTGCAGAACAGCTGCAACGCTCCAACCCCATTTATTTTCCTTCTCCCTGGGGGTCCCCCGAGTCCCCCGTTCCATTTTGCTCTCGCTGAAGTCACTGGTGAAATCTTCATCGGCCGCTGAACGATGGAGGGGATGAAATGCCCCATCCCGTCCCCACGAGGATCCTGGTGCTCCCCGACACCCTCCAGCCCAACCCAGCGCCCCTTCCCTGCTCGGAAAAGGGAAATGATGAATCCCTCCTCCCGGGGCCGAAGGAAGCCTTTTCTCCAAGATTTCCTCAAAACCAGGTAACAAACGGGGTAATAAACTTGACGTGATTACAGCTTCCTAACGAACTCGGACCTCTCCTGGCAGTGGCTGTCCATCCCAGCTTCGGTGCCGGCTGGTGCCCTGCTCTCATGGATGTGGGGCAAATCTGAGCAGAGGGAGCTCAACTATAATCCCATTTTCTCCTTTTATCCACCCAAATCACAGCCCGTGGGAGTGGAAGGAGAGAGCGGGGTACTGCGGTGTCAGAGGACTCCTGTCTCCTCTGCTTTTGATTAAAATGCAAAACATTTTGGAGCACTTAGGGGGAAACAAAGAGATCCAGAAAGCCGCCGTAGTTTTCTCGGGATAATGATGTTGTCCATGATGTCAGCTAATGGGGGGGGGTCTCAAGTGACCCCCGACGGCCCCGTTCCTCAGATCGCCATGTGGTTCCTCCAGCCCCGTCTCCCTGATGGATGGCTCTTTCCCATCGCCTTTAGCGAGGGCAAAAGGTGCTGCCTGCGCTTCCCCCCGGGATTTGGGATGACTTTGGGCTTTCCCTGCCTGTGCCGGGTCGGAGGTTGCTCTTCGACCCCGCGGGGCGAGGAGGAGTCGGGGCGGCTCTGCCTGCTGGGTCTCAGCAGCCCAAACCTCTGTTTTCATCAAGGGATACGGCTTTTTGGGAGCTGTCTGGCCACGTTTCCCTTCGCTGCCTCCTCCGTGCTCCAATCCACGCTCACTCCGGCAGACCCCATCCGTTCGTCCGTCTGTCCATCCATCCGGCATGACAGGCGCGATGCTTTCCAGCATCCAGCACTTTCCTCCCGCATCCCCGCAATACTCCCCTGGTGCAGGAGGATTTGACCCTGGTCAAGTTGCTGAATCGAGCTCCTCGCAGGGATACCGACAGGCAGAAAAGGGAAGGAGAGGAGGCCAGGATTGCAAATGAAGCCCGAGCTGCCGCTCGGAGATACTGTCCCTATGGCAACTGCTGCCAGGCTGCAGCATCCTCCCCTTTTCATCTCCTCCTCGGCGCAAAAGCGGGGCAGGAAACCTGGAGGGGGCTGGCCTGGGGCTGAAGATCGGGTGCCGTCGCAGGGCTGCGAGGAGAGGTGGGAAACCGGGGGGGTTTCTGCCTGGAGAACAATAGGGAAACCAGTCGGGGGGGGCCAGCAGAGCCCTGACCCCCCGCTGCAGCCCCACGTGCTGCTCCGGGAGATGCTGGATGGCCGGACCCCAAAGCCTTCCTCCCACCTCTCCTCTGCCGGCCCCAGCAGGCTGGTTTGGGGACAACCTGGGGTTTAAGCCTTTGCATCACCCAGTAGAGACCCCTCCCCTTACTTTTTCCCCAAAATGTCACATTTCTCCAAAATCTCCCATTCTGGGGATGCTGGGGACCCCAGCAACGGCCAGGCCAGCCGGGAGATGGGAAGCCCTGCAGGGTTTGAGCCCAGCTGGATCGAATTAAGGACTTTCAAGGCAGATGGGAGACAGGAGATGATGCTGGGAGGGCAAAGGCATTGCACCTGATATAAAAGCCAAAACTTTTCTCAGTCTTTATTGGGATGTTGTTCCAGAAAACCCAGAATTTCCTTGCTTTTTGAAAGTATTGAAGGTTGGAGCCTCAGAGCTGTGCCGGGGCTCGGCTGGATGCATTAACCAGCAGCGATGTGGTTGGGAGAAATGCATTTCCATCCATCTCCCCGCAGGAGAGCGGCTCCGATCAGCGAAGTGCTCATCGAGGTGAAGCGTGCGGGAGTGTTAATGGGGAGAGGGGCTTCTCCGCGCCTGCCAGGCTCGTTAATATTCCTGTGGGGAATAAATCTTCAAGGAGAATTACTGCTCCGTGCCGAGGGAGGGAGTGGGCTGGGGGTGAAAAATACAGGCAAACGCATCTGCTCGTCCCTGGGGATTCCTCCCCGGGGCAGGAGGGTGAAGCAGGAGCCTGGGGAAATGCCGAACTGGGGCCAGGTCTGACTTCTTCCACAAGCAAAGCAGGCGCTTGAGGCTTCCCGTATTTCATCCATGTGGGATCTGGCAGAAATGAGGCCGGAGATGAGGAGGGCACGTGCCGAAGGCTGAGCTGCAGCAGGTGAGCGCGGTGTGCTGGTGTGAGACTGGGCTGACTGGGACGGCAGCTCTCGTCCCCGTTAGGCTGAGCCCGGCGTGGCTCTGGAGCGGGTGCTTGGTGCGGTGGCCGCTCCCCCCCGCCGTGTCCCCAGAGCCTCTTCCCAGCAACTGTGATTGAATCAGAAAGGAGCTAATTTCCCAGTCTGCTGAGATGATGAGGTAAACTAATTGCTGCCTTCATTCCCTATGCAAATCAGCCAGCCGCTGGCCCTCGCAACAAAGCCCAGAGCATCTGCAGGAGCGGGCTGAAAGCGGGGCTGGGAGCTTCCCGGCTCCCCATTTCGGGTGGGAGCCGCTGGGCTTCACGCACCGGCTTCTGCTAACCCAGCACCGCTGCACGTATAGCATCCATACGTGCCCCATCTGCAGGGTGCCTCCAGCTCTGTGCCCCCCAACGCCTTCCCTGCCCGTCCCCAGCCCAGCTCCTGCCCCCTCGGCTCAATCAGCTCAATTATAGTGTTTGGTTTTTTGGAAATTAACTGTTTGCCAGTGGATCAGGGCAGGTTTCGTGGCTGTTTGCTGGGCAATCGGCTGCACGTATAGATTAAAGCCAAGGAGGGAAAGGAAAGAAATTGTACGTTGCAAACGTCTTGTGCTCTGGAAATCATGTGAGAGCTTTATAAAGGTCAGATAAATGAAGATCAATTGGATAAGGGTAATCTGATTGGGACGAGCAGCGCGGTCTCTGCGGGGAAGCGGGCCTTTCAGACCTGCTGGAATTCTCCAAGTAAGTAAACAATGCTGAGGACAAGGAGGAAATTGGTAAAAGCAATTTTATTCTGGCTTCTAGAAGGGTTTTAATGAGGTCCATAACATGACAGTGATATGGAAACGCAGCTGGCATTTGCAACAGCGGGCTGGGCAAGTGGGGGAGCTGAAAATCCAGCTGGGAGAAGCGGCGCCTGTTTTGGGGCGAGCATCTCCTGGGTGTGCTGGGTGGATGCGGCGAGGCCGAGCCGACCAGCCCCAGGATGCTTTAAATGGGGCTGGATCTCGGGATGCACGTGGAGGTGGATCCCTGCAACTCCCCAAGGGCTGCACCCAGGTTTGGTGACCTGGAGAAGTCCCATGCTGGGCTGGCAGGGGCTCTGCCAGCACCTTGGGACGGGGAAACGCGGGTGCAGGAGGCTTTAACGTCTTTACAAACCACGGGTGGTTTGCTCCAAGGTCTCCAAGAGCTGCACAGCCCCATCCTCGCCGCTTCGGAGGAGCAGGGGTGGAATGCCTGGGCTGCGAGGCCGAGCCTTCAGACTCCCCGGGGACCCGCGAGACGTGCTGAAAGCAAACAAACCATTATCTGCCGTTCCTGTCGCCAAAAGCCTTCCCCGGCGTCCGCTCAGCCGTGCACAAACGGCACAACAAACAAGTGCGGGGAGGGAGCCGAGGGCTGAGGGAGCTGCCGTCCCCGCCACTGCCTTGGTTTGGGGTTTTGGCTGAATTTTGGCTGGAATCGGCTGAGCCCAGCGCGGGAAAGCCGGGAGGTTTGGGGAAACGCTCTGGAAGCCGGTGGGATGGAGAGGAGGAGGAGGAGGAGGAGGAGGAGGAGGGTGCGATGCTCAATGTGCAGGGCAGGGAGTGAGCTTGGGGGCTGGGTTTTCGGCAGAGATGGGGATGAGAAAGGACTTAAACCAAGCCCCTCTTTCACCTCTTGTGCTGATCAGAGGGTGAAGAGCAGCTCAGGGGAGCTTCTCCTTCCCCCACCTCCCTCCCCACCCCCTGGCATGGGAAGGGGACCCGTTTGCCACAGCTCTGGGGGTGCTGGTGGCCAGCTGAGCCCCCGAGCCACCTCCTGGCCACCCCCAGCAGGGCTGGGGTCCACAAACCCCCTTCTTTTGCCCTTGGGGTCCTGCTGGCAGCCCCGTCTGGGGAAGGGATGGATGTGGCAGCCCCTGAAACCGGAGCTGCGGCCACTGGCAGTGACTGATGGGCTGGGGGCCGGCTGCCGCTTTTGAAAATCTCCTCGCTTTAAAAGCATTACGGCTCCCTGGCTAATAAAGCGAGGGATTTGCTGAAGCTGCTTGAGGTCCCATTTTCTCTGGAACCCATTTCCATGGCATGAATCACCGAGTGGAATGAACTCAATTAGTTCAGACAGAGGCAGGAGATAAATCAGCGTCCCATTAGGAAACCCTGAGGTTAATTTATGGCCTCGAGCAACGCTGGCTGTCTCCCCTCTCTCCCCATATGCAACCTGCTCCAGAGCAAGCCGAGAAGCAGGGTGGCATCGCTGTTATCTTTCCCCGTGGTGGAAGATGCACTGGAGTTATTCAACCAGCTCTCAGAGCTCGCCTTGACCAGATGACCCAGATCCGGAGAAGCGGAGCCGCTTTCCTCGCAGGGAGCCTCATTCACCCGTTTGCTCATTCATGCATCACAGGTTTCCTGCAAAGGGATGTTTGGAAGAACCGCTGTAGCCTTCCAGGAAATCTGGGCTGGAGCTTCCCTCGCAGCAACTCATAGCCTGGATGCTGGAGGCTTCGCCCTGTTAAATCCGTATATAGGTGATGAGCTCCTTGGGTCGCATCCTGCTTTCCCTGCTTGCAGCCTCAGGGGTGCTTGTTGGGTGATGGCAGCAGAGGTGCTGCTCAGTGCTCTCCCTGAGCACCCACTGATGGAGGCAGAGCTCCAGGCAGGGGGAGATGAACCTGGATTTGGTCTCTCTGACCCATCTTTCAAGCCTTGAACCCTCAAGGAGCGTCTCGACAATGCTCTTAGTCATAATATGATTTAGTTTTAGGTAGTCCTACGAGGAGCAGGGATTTGGACTCGATGGTTCTTGTGGGTCCCTTCCAACCTGAGATATTTTATGCAGAGAGGTGGCTGGGTGCTCGGTGTGTGCGCTGGAAGCTGCATCTCTACCTCAGGCATCAGGCTGAGATGCTTCTATGAATAATGTAGCTGCTGTGGTCTCCTTCCAGTCAATGGAGAGGGACCGGAATCTTCTGGGGGACAACTTGTATCTTAGTTGGGCTGAATCATCACCTGGGAAGAAAGAGGCATGTCCATCCCTTGCTGAGGGATCTTAAGGCAGTTTGGAAGAAGGATTTGTCTTTGTGCATGCACCCAACTTCACTTACGTCCCTGGGACAGGATTTTCCAGGGCATGTAGGATGCCAAAAGCCTGTCCTTTGCTGTAGAGCCAACAGGAAAGCCCTTGGAAAAGCCACCGGCCATCTCAGGGCACTTGAGTCAGGGCACTTGGACCCTAACTTCTCCACAAGCGGCTTCCCTGGAGCAAAGGGCTGCCTGGGAGGTTCCTGGGGAAAAGCTGCTCCTTCCACACTTGTTTTCACCAGGAAGGTGCTTGTGTGTCCTGCCAGAACATCCCTGGTGATGGTGCAGGGTGTTCCCAGCCCTTGGAGGCTGCGGGCTGTGGTGGTCCCGGGGGGGATCAGCTCTCCAGGGAGGTGGTTTTGCTCTGGAGGTCCCTGGTTGCTGACAGTGAGCTTGAAAAGAAACCACAGAGCACTAATGGGCTTCTTCAGACGAGCCCTCTCAGGAACTGGGCAAGCAGGGTGCTGCCTGCTTGGTTCACAATGGGCAGAATAAAAAAATAGATGGATGGTGGATTTGAAATGTCAGCATCCCGGGGATCTCATTACAGAGCATCCCGCTCCCCTCCTCCTACCCGCTCCGGCGCAGCCTCGCGTTGCAGCCCCGGGGGCTCTCGGGGAGCAGGAGACCTCGGCAGAGGGGGGATGCGGTGCCAGCTGCACCTTGTGCTGTTGGGGTGGCTGGTGCCTGGTGGGAAGAAGCGGATCCCAGCCCCATCCTTGCGTAGGAACGGGATCTTCTGGGCTCGTGGCATCCCCCATCCAGATCCCTGCACAGGTGGGATAAAGGAGGAACCCTGCTGGAAAACAGCTTTTCCCGTGACATCCTTTCTCTTTCTAAGAAATGTATTTAATAACAAAAACCTATTGCCCTCTACCCGAACTCACAAATTCAGAGCTTTCAGTTGGTTTTGGCTAGAGGTCTCTGAGGACGGGAACATGATCCACTGTGTCAGGTCCTGTCTCTGCAGCTCGAGCGCTTGGCTTGATTATTCCCCATAAACAACTTGCCCAAAATGCAGCGGCTGTTCCCTGCTCTGGTTTTCTGATCCCCTCTCAGTTGGGTTTCTGTCTGCTGCTGCTGCTTAGCTCTGGGAAAGCTGGTAACGACGCTTTCTGCAGGTTCCCCTGGGTCAAAGGCAGCTGCTGGGGCGTGGGTTGTTCTCCTGCGTCTTCTGCTCGTGGGAGGTTTCCATGGGTAGAAAACCAGTGCCGAGGCTGAAGGGTGCAGGTGGGGGAGCGGCGGCACGGCTGTTGGTCTGTCTGCTCCCGTGCTGCTTCATCTCTGGGGCTCTGGTCATCCCCCCCATGGTGCCTGTGCCCGTGCAGCCCCTGCTACCATTTTGTCTGGCTCTGCTCGCCCCGGTGACTGCGGCAAAGGAGCCGCGACCCCTCGTGAGCAGGGACCTGCTCCCGGTTCGGACGGGGAGGCTGCAGCGAGCGGGACGAGGTGCTGGGGGTGAGAGCCTGGCTCAGCACCCAGCCCTGCTACACCCTCCTAGAAATCCCATTTCCAGCATCTCCAAAGGATATTAAAATTAAAACAAACCACCCTGCGTGCTTTTCACCCCCACAATTGTATTTAATTAAAAAAAAAAAAAAGGAATCGGTGCAATACTTCCATCTGTACAGAGCTTTGGTGAAAGCTTTGCTCGCTCTGCACGGAAACCCTCGAGCCCAAAGCGCTTTGAGCGGCGAATGGTTCCTGCTCGAACCGCGGCTGTGGGGCAGAAAGCAGCTCAGGCACGTTCCTCTCCGGGGAAACCTTCCCCGCAGCGTCTCCTCCGGCTGCTGCCCTTGCCGGGGCTCCTCCGAGGACACGATTGCCCCTTCCCTCCTGCGACGCCACGTGGGGACCCACCGTCACCCCCTCCCAGGTTTGCAAGGTCCCGCTTGCTCTGCAGCCGGGGGGGTCGCAGGAAAATGGGAAACCTTGGGGAAAAACTCCCATGAACGTGTCCCTGGGATGAAAGTGGAGGAACCAGAGAGGGCTCGGCCGTGCACGCTCTCCATCACGGGCGGTTAACCCGCGCTCCCCGAGGTTTTGGGCAATCTGCTGCCAGTTCCCAAAGATTTTAAAGCCTGGGGGGGAGGATTTTGGGAAAAGCAGCAGCTTTGCTCCTGGCTCCTCTGGAAAAGAGCATCTCCCCCCTCTGAGAGCTGCCCGCAGCAGGGGTGCTTTTCCTAGGAAGAGCTATAAAAAAGAGGGTGCAGGGTCCCCTCCGGGGCCAGGCAGGGGTGACAGCTTGGATGAAGCGCGTCTCCCCCAACCTTGGCCAGCCTCCGGGGCGGGGGGCTGAGCATCACGGGGCTCAGGGAGTTCATCCTGACCACCCCCATCCCCTCCAGCTGGTTGCAAGGTGGGTTGGAAAGGAGCCGCTGCCGGCTGTATTCATGTCCCCAAGCTCTGGGGTCCCCCCACAGCAGCAGAAGGGGAAGGATGGGGGGGCAGGAGGGAGGAAGGTGACCCCACTCCCACGCCTGGGTGAAGGCAGAGCTGGCAGCAGCGAGGAGGGTCGTGTCCAGAGTATTTACCGAGGCATAAAAGCTCCGTAACACCAAGCCGGCCCCACGATGTGGCCAGGGGAGACACAGCCAACCCCTCACAGTGAAAACCCCTAAGTCCCCCCCCACCCCNGCTGGGGGGGCTGGGGGAAAGGGGGGGGCAGTTCTTATCAGGGCAGTTCTTATCAAGTCTTTTTTGGCTTTGATTATTTATTTAGCAGCTTTCGTTTAAACCTTTTTACTGTCTATATAAAGAGGCTCTGCTTTGATGGCCATCGGCATTCCCGGGCGGATCGGCTCCTGGAGCGGCTGCTCCCGCAGGTGCGAAGGTGGTTTGAGCAGGGAGGGCTCAGCCTTGGTGCCTCCCCCCACCCAAAACCCCATGCGTGGAGGGTGGGGGTCCTGGACCTGTTCATGAAACCCCCCTGCTCCCAAGCCACGTCCCTGCGAGCGATGGGCTGGGGAAGGGCGAGGGGGGGTCGAGACTGGGGGGAAGGTCCCCCCCAGCGGCTGCTTGCGCCTGGGTCAGGTTCATCATGCTACAGATCCTGAGCGATGCTGGGACACCGATAACCCCCAGCACCTGACCCCCCCAGCACCACCACCCCCAGGACCCACTTTTCTGGGTGTTCAACATCCCCCCAGCCCCTCTCCTGCCGCCTCAACCTCCCTCCTGCCAGACCTTTAATGAAGGATCAGCTTTGGGAGAGGGGAGAGCAGAGGTCCTCGCCATCCGTCTATTTAACTGGCAGCCACCACAAGGCTTAATTGAATTAAATGATTTAAGGATTTCCCCTTCGCTGCAGGGGAGGTGGGGAAATGGCTGGGAGTGGGGGGCTGCAGCCACGTCCCAGCTTCTTGCAAGCTCCTTGGGATGGGGGGGTTCTGCTCCCCCCGCCGTGCTGTAGCACCTTCCTGGACCATTCATCCTTCATCCCAGCAGGAAAAAAGAGACTTTCTCTTTTGCTTCCTTCCCCTGCAAAGCAACGGCGGGCGCTGGGACCAGCTGCCTGCTCCCACAGATTTGGCTTTGCAAGGCGAGCGCTCCGTGCCCCCCGAGTCGCCCCCAGCCTCGTTAACTCTGCCACCAGCCTGCCCGATTGCTCAATTAGCAGCAGTTTGAAAACTGAGCTCCATCCCTAATGCAGAGCCCGGCAATAAACCCCAGCTGGGACCAGCACCCCCGGCTCCTGCTCTCCTGCGTGGCTCGAGCGGTTTTGGCTGTGGGTGAGTGTGACCCACTCCCGCACCCTCCCCTGGCAGGGGTCTGGGGGAGCTGCCCCCCAAAATGCCTCTGCTGGAGGTTGCACAGCTGTGCCCCAAGCTGGGGTGCCCTCCCCGCCCGGAGCACCCACCCTGTCCCGGTGCTGTGGGGACCCCTCCTCGGCTGCGACAGTGGGGGGCCGTGTGTCACCTCTCTGGTGGGGAAGGTCTCCCCCAGGACACGGCTGGGTCGGAGCCAGTGGTGTCTGTCCTTGGGGGGGCTTTTCCCCAGCGCTGGGCTGAGCCCCCCAGCCTGGGGGACCCAGCTCCCATCCTGCACCAGTGTCCCCAGTGTGTCCCCAGCGCCACAACCTCCCCGTGCCGTGGTGGCGAGGGCTGACCCCAGTGGGGACGTGATGTCCAGACGGTGTCTCCGGAGGAGCGGAGCCTTTCCCCGGGGCTGAGCCCCCCCCGCTCCCTCCCCGGGACCCGCGCAGCCCCCGAAGGTCTGGCTCCAATAAACTTCAAAGCCTCCTCCATGGGCAGCCATTAGCCGAAGTGTTTTTTTCATCTCCGTTTCATGCTCGGACTCATTATTTCTCCTTGCTGCTGCCGAGGCTTCCCCCGATCGCGTGGGGCAGGGATGCCGGGGGGGGGGGGACTGGGGTCACCCCCCACCTCTCCGAGGGCAGCTTCGCAACTCTGCCCATTGCAAAGCAAAGCGGGGCAGGATGCGGCCTCATCGTGCACGGCCAGATCCAGGGACAGCAAAGAGTTATCCCATGGATGAGAGCATCGAGGGGGGGTGGGAACCGGAGCTGGAGTGGGGGGGGGGATGCCTTCTGCAGAGCCCCCCAGGTCCATCCGAGCTCAGCAGGTTCCCCGCAGGGCAGGATCAGGGCTGTGCCTTTGCCCTCCCGGCTTTGGGGATGTTTCAGTAGCAGCTTTGGGTCGACATGAACTTTGCTGCCGAGTCTGGGAGCCCGACTGCGGGGCTGAACCCCAGGGGCTGCCCCAGCGGACCCCCCCCTCCACCCCGGCCAGCCCCCGGCCCATAAAGAACTGGCTTGTTCAGCATCTTTTCCCCGATGCTCTGTGATCTGGCTGAGCGCAGCTGAGTTAAGGATGGATTCGTACGGCCCCCGAGCTGCCTCTTTCCCAGTATCTGCGAATTAAACATTATGCGTGTCAGCGGGGAATTTAGGGAATCAATTGGCAGACAATTAAAGTCCATTGAAATTTGGGTGTATGGAGAAATAGGCAGCAAAAAGGTTTAATCTCGGAGAGCTCCCGGTTGTTAACGGTGCCAGGGAATGAAAACGCTGGGAGAGAGCCATGGGGGAAGTAATACCTGGGGAGCGATGGAGATGCATTTGGCAGAGAAAGCCCCCGGTCTTTTAGAAGCTGGAGGAGTTAAAGGGAAGGGCTGGAGGCTGCGGGGTGCTCAGCCGGGGGGCTGCCTGCCAAACCCCCCCGCGGGCTGCCGGGCCAGGCTGCTAAAGCCTGCGGTGCGGCAAGTTGTGCCGGCGGGCAAAGGACAGGGGCTGGGTAACCCCCCCGATGCCTGCGAACCCCCCCAGTGCCTGCAAACCCCCCACTCAGCTCTCGCTGCCGGCACTGGTGGTTCCTGCCCTGACTCACAGCGAAGGGGCCCTGCGGTTTGTGCCCCCCCCCCAACGCTCTGCCTGCAGGACAAAGGCAGCCTGGGGCTGCCTGACCTCGCCGGCGTTTCGGGGTGGCTTCTTTTCACGGCAGCTTCCACAAAGCGCCGGATTGTTTCCCCCACGGCAGCCGGCAGCTCCGTTCTTGCCTCCTCTGAGATGGGGGGAGTGGGGGGGAGGTTTTTTTTCCAGGGAGCTGCTCCAGAGATGGCTCCTACACCCATCATTGTCCCTCCGGCTGCTGGCTCACCACGTTGCCGCGGCACGGCACAGCCCCGGGTGCTCAGCGCGGTTTTGGCTGGGGTGAGGATGCTCTGGCTGGTACCGCTTCTCCGGGGGGGCCGCACTCACCGGGTGCACGTCTTGGGGGGGGGCTGCAGTGCAGCATCCCCCCGCCCCATCCCTCCTGCACGGGCAGAGGATGGGGATGAGCTGACCTTGGCAGGGACGGGGGGACCTTGCCAGGGACAAGGTCACGGGCAAGGGATGTGCAAGTGCACACGCATCGCCGCAGCCCGGCTCAGCCGTGAGAGGGGATTCGGCAACCTTCACCAGGAGCCGATCGATCCGGCAGCTCGGAATAGCCGGGCCGGGCTGGAAAGGCATCTGCCGGGGTCACACAGACAAGAGCAAGCACCTGGGACTAATCGCACTAAATAAATGAGCAATTAAGGACATTACAGGAAGACTAAAACATCCCAGACCTTCCCCTGACCCTCTTGTAGTTTCCCTGGAAACAGCCGCCCGGCCGGCAGGTCTGGGATGCTCAGCCCGGCTGTTCCCAGCGGGATGGGGGGCACCGCTGCCGCCCCGGGGGCGCGGGGCCGCGGGGCACGGCCGTGCGGGCAGCTGCCGGCGGCGAGGCGAGACTGAAGTGCCATTGTCTTAGGGACGGATGAGCTGCAGCAGGAGAGGGCAGGATTTGGCCCGGCGCGGGATGTGACATGCACCGAGCCCAGCCCGTCCCCCTGGGAAGGGTTTGGCTCAGGGCTGGGGAGCCCCGAGACGGGGACAGCGATGGGGCTGGTGGGACACGGCGATCTTGGTCTGGGACCACCGGGATGCACCAACCACATCCCCCCAGACCCAACCCCCACCTTGCTCCGAGCCGTGCAAAAACCACCAGGAGGGTTTTTCCTCCCTTGTGGACACCCCAGCAGCAGAGACCCCCACCAATCCTGGCCACGTCGCCCCCAAAACTGTTAATTTTGCTCTTTTTTTTTTTTTTTTTCTGGGGACTGTTCCTGCCCTTCCTCAGGCAGTGGCACAGAAACGTCGCGTCCCCCCGGCAAAGCAGCTCCCACCGGCCTCACGGGGGTCCCAGGGCTCCCCAGGCCCCCAACCTCCACCAGCCCAGGGTGAACCCCCATCTCGGAGCCGTGCCATGGCTTCACCTTCCCGTGCCGGCTCTTTCCAGGGCTTCTTGTAACGCCCCAGCTCAGATGAAAATGCTTTCAGAGCCCCTGGGCGGGGGGGAGCGGGGCTGGGCGCAGCCGGCCATAAATCCAACGTCAACGGCAGCGCAGAGCCATCGATCGCCCGGCCCCGCGCGGGTGGGCTCAGCCACCCCCACGGAGCACCCGCGGCCGGTGCTGCCTTTTGGGTGGGTGCAGCATTTTGGTGTTGGGGAGGCGTGAACAAGCAAGGGAAGCGATGTCAGAAAAGTGGGGGGGTGTCAGACAGAGCCCAGGGTGGGCTGGGTGTTATTCTGGTGTCTGTGGGATCCCCCCGTCTCCCCCCACCAAAGCCGGGGGGATGAGAAGGTGCTCGTTAGAGGATGCTCTTGTGGCTCGGGATATGAGCAGCCGTGCGCATCCCGGGGTGGGATGCTGCAGCATCCTGGTGTGATGGGGAATTAATGAGCAGTTAATGAGGAGGAGAGTCCAGCCCCGTTAGCCCTCCTGGCTGCTCTGGGGTGGGTGGGGGTGGTGGGGATGCTGCAGCAGCTCACAGACTTTGTTTGGGGGGTTGTACAGCTCCTAGCACCCCAAAAATCTTAATTTAATTTAGGTCTTAATTTAATTTAGGTCCTATTTTAATTTAAGTCTTAATTTTCTGCAGCACTGCAAATCCTCATCATCAGGGGAAAGGAGCAGGGGCTGACAGCGCAGCTCCTCGGTGTGCTGGGGCTCAGGCTTCGGGTCAGTGCTGGTGTGGGATGGGGTGCAGGGGGGGGTCACCCTCTCCAGGCTGGGCTTTACCTGCCCCCCACCCTCCAGAGCCCCGCTCGCTCCCCCCCCAACACCCTTAACAAGCAGCCAATTTACTGGGAAGGAAATAAAAAGGTATGCAATTAAAAAGCTGGTAGCCACAACCAGAGAGGGTCAGCGGTTCATGTGCTAATGCAAGCAGATTTTGTTATGATTCATTAAGTCATTAACTCCCTTTTAATTGGAGTTCCTTTATGGAGATGCCATTATACCTTTGCAGAGAAAATGGGAGTTGAGAACGAAGGGAGGATGGGAGAGACCCCCCTCGCAGCACACGAGGTACCCCCGCACGCCGCGGTAGCCTCCAGATCCCCCCGGGGTCGTGTTTTGGTGCCGGAGACCCGAGCAGCCCATTTACTTTGCAAATTTGGTGGAAGCCAAAAAGAAGGGGATGGGGATAGGGAGCAGCTGGAGGATGCGGGGAAGATAAAGGGGCTGTGGGTTTTGGGGGGGCGAGGTCTTCTGTGGCCCAGCCCCAGCCTCCTCGGAGCTGCTGGCTGACAATTACCAGCCATTACAGCCTTCCCGGGAGCGGCGCGGGGCTTAATGCAGCCGGTTTCAGCTGGCTGCTCGCTTCCACCGAGGAGGAAACTTTGTTAAGCGGCGATAACCATCAAGGAGAGCCAAGAAACCCTGGTCCCGGCGCCCGCGGCGCTGATGGGACCCCGGGCGGCAGAGAGCCGGGATGCTCCAGCTCACCGGGCGTTGGGGAGCCCGGTGCAGGCGGCTGCAGCTCGCTGCTGCATGGAGCTCAACCCCAGATTATTCCCTGATGGGATTAGGGATAATCCTGAGTTTCTCTAAACCCTCCAGGATTTTCCATCCTCAAACCCATGGCTGAGCCTCCCGCCTGCCCGGGGGTCCCGGCCCCGCTGCCCGCCCAGGGGGTTTTTTGCTTCTCTGGGGTGAGTCAGGTGAAGTTGCCCAAATGAAAGACAGGCTCAATTTTAAAGCAGATTAATTAAACTGCATTATGGGCCTGTGTGGACAGAGTTCAGAACGAAAACAGCCTTAATTCGATTTCTCTGACTTGCAAATCGTGGCAGGGAAGTCAGCTGAAATCACATTAAGGCTGTTTCCACTCTGAACCGTGTCCTCGCAAGGGTTTAATGTAGTTTAACTAATTTAATTTAAACGCTTATTGAGACTAACTGGGTTACGTGCCGGGCGCGGGGCTGGCGCTGCCGGGGCTCGGGCTGGGACCCCCGTGCGTGGCCGGGTGGGTGGGAACGGGGCAGCAGCATCAGCCCCGTCCTGCTGCGTGTGAACCAAACCCCTGGTTTGGGTTAGAAAAACCTCATTTCTGCCAAAAGCCATTGTCCTCTCGGGTGCCTCTGCCACCGCATCCCTGCAGATCAACGCCTGCCTTCACGGCCCCGGGGTCACCGGCTGCCGAGTGCTGGGATTCTCCGCAGTTTGCAAACTTCATGCCATAAATTTTTCAGGGGCAGCGCCGGCCGGGGATGCCCAGTTGCGGAGGGCCGGAGAAGAGGAAGCTTTTTGTTCCTGTGCCGCGGTGGCCGGAGCTGGGCCAGGCTGCTCGGCCCCAGCCGCATCGCCCGAGGACAATGAGTCGCTTCTTGAAGCCGCCTTTTTCTTTGCCCCGTGAAGGAATGTCCCCCTGAAATGTGGTGGACAGCGGCAGCCTCATTAAAAGACTCAAATGAGGGGCGCAGCTCGTTGCCATCGCCCGACAGCGGGGTCTCAGCCCGGCGCTGTTTCGGGGTGCACATCCACGGCTGCCTTCGCCCCGTTCCCCGGGGCAGAGGATGCTCCTGGCTGCTTCGGGGCTGCTCAGCCCCTCGCTTACATCCCGAATCCGGCGAGTCACCAGCCACCGAGGCTTTGGGCCACGTCCTCCAGTTCACAAAGCCAGGAACGGTCTCGGCAGGCGGCAGGGAGACACATCAGGTCCCCCCATGCCACCAAGCAGCGTGTCAGCCGGTACCGCCGGCGTCAGCCCTGGCTGAATCACCCGCCAGATATTCCCCACACAAAGGACTCATTTTTCTCTGGTTTTGCCGTGCGGGTGTCACCGGCTCCAACCCGGCGGCTCCTGGGGCTCCCACCCTTAAATCCGGGCCCTGGACCAAAAATCTTCATTGCCACGAGCTTTTTTCCCTTTTTTGCATGAATGGGAAACACTCATTTTACGTGGTAAGGAAAAGGGAAGGGGGCTGCACAAACCCAGCAGCAAATGCATCCGCAACGGCTGCTATGAAATGCAAAGCGGGGGCAACCCTGGGCAGGGGGGGTGCAAAGCCCCGGCCCCCCAGCTCCATAAATCCTGAGTTTAATGATTGAATTGTGCCCTGCGTGAATCTCGCATCAAAAGGGAATAAATCTCTCAGTGTTTATAGCTGTGGCTTTGTCACCAATTAGGATGTTGTTATTAGATTAGATGCAAGTAGATAGAAGCCTCCTGGGACAAAGTCATCCTTGGGGGAAAGCCCAGGCTGGGGGGGGATGCACCGGGACGGCGTCGGGCCGTGGGGGCTGATCCTGCCGGCTGGGCTGGAGGCAGGGGCAGATGCTCCCGGGGTTTATCCCTGGAGGGAGGCACGTGGCCGAGGACCAGCGCGGGAGCCCCCAAAATTCAGCTTTACACTTCCCGCTTGCTGCAGTTGGGGATTGCCGGGATCTGGCCCCTAAATCAATTTGTGATGACTCGGGGTTTTGGGAACAATGATCGCAAGGAGGGCCAGGTCCTGCTCAGGACCGTGGCTCCCTGGGGCACCCCCATTTCAGCTGGGCTTCAGGGGGGTCCCCGGCAGGTCCGGCCACCGCTGAACACCTTCACCTCGTCCTGGTCCTCTTTGGCGTCTGCTTCCCAGCGCTGCCAAGGCACAACAGAGCTTTTGTGGCCTGGGAAGGAGCACTGCCAGATGCAGGATGGGGCTTCCACGGCACATCTGTCTGCACAGCTGTGCCGGGGACCCAGGGGACCCCGAGATGCCCCAGGGGACCCGGGAGGGGGTGACCTTCCCAGGCAGGAGTTGCTCCAGCGCGGCCGCCCCGGGCTGCGTACACGGGGTTGGAGGTGCAGGCAGGTGAGAGCTGGGGATAGGGGACATCGGCTGGGACCTGCCCTCACTTTTAGGGTCCCCAACCGTCACCCCAGTCAAAGGGCAGCACAGGCAGCCGGGAGGCTGCGGCACAAGAGCCTCCATTGCTGGGTTGCTGAGCAGCTCCGTGCCTCAGTTTCCCCATCTGGAGCAGAGCAGGGGGGAAAGGGACCCTTTGAGCTCACGGATGCTCCCCAATTGCTCCTGGGATCTGCTGGGCCCTAAAGGAGGGGGTTCAGCACCATTTTCATCCTGAAATGCTGTCGGGGAGGACGTGGCCCGGGGGGTAATGAAGTCCCCTGTGCCCAGCGGTGTCACATCAGGAGAACCCAGCAGGGAGGGTGCACGGCGGGGACAGGACAGGGGGCGGCGGCTCCTCTGGGGTCTCCCTGGGTTTATTTTTTTCATCCCCCCTCTCTTTTTTCCTTTTTAATCACGATTCCTGGAACCGACGGGAGAGTGCTGCTTCCCTCTAGCGGCATCGGCCCTGCTGCTTGTGGGGTTGCTGGGCCGAAGAAGGGGGGCTCACGGCGAGGGAATAAGGGACCCTTGTCCCCTGCCAGCACCGGAGCCCCGCAGCGGGACGGGGGCTGCGCTGGGGGCTGTCTGGTTTCTCACCCCGAAGGGGACAAAGCGCATGGCGGGTGTCTGCCTGCTCCGGGGGCTGTGTCGCAGGCAGGCGGGGGGATGTGGCCCGACGTCTGGGGTCCCTCCTTGGCATTGCCACCGCTTCTCCAGAACCCATTGATCCGCCGCTGTCCCCCCGCCCCGGACCCGCTGCCCCTCTGCCCTCCCCGCCCCGGGGAGGGGCCAGTTCCAGCCCCGTTTTCTCCCGTGACAAGCCAGGAGTGGGCACACGCTGGCCCAGCCTCTCTGGGTGTTCAGGCAGCACCGCTGGGCCCCCGCACGCCTCTGCACCGGCCCCGGCCCCGGGCGCCCCGCTGCAGCCCCAACGTGGCTTCCCTCCGCCAGGACTACAGCTCCCAAGAGGCCTTGCGGGCAGCGGGAAGACGCAGCCAATGAAAAGCGGCCTTGCTCAGAGAGCGGACCGCCGCGGAGCAAGCCGGGAGTTGTAAGCCGCCCGGTAGCGAGCGGTGCTACCTAGAACTACATGTCCCAGAATGCCGCGGAGAGGCGCGGGCCAATGAGGAGCGGGCGTCTTGGCGCGGTGCGCAGGCGCGCTGGGGTGGGTGGCCGCGGATTCATGTGGAGGTCAGGGGCGCTGCGGGAGGGGAGCGGGGCGGGAGGGCGCGGTAGGTCCCGGGGCCGGGGCCGGGNGGGGCCAGGGAGGAGAGGCGTGAGGTGTGCGGGTGGAGGAGGCCCGCGGGGCTGGGGTGGCTGTTGAGGGGGAGAGACAAGAGTTGCTGCGGGGAATGCCGCCACTGCAGGTGGGTTTTTTGGAGGGGGGTCAGTCCTGGGCTCTGTGGGCACCTGCACACGGGACCCCCGACCCTTCTTGCTTCATACGGTTTTAACGAGCTCGTGTGTTTTTGCAGGAGGGACCTTTTAAAGGGGCTGGAACCGGACGTGTGAAATGGCTGCGAAGGTGTTTGAAAGCCTTGGGAAGCTTGGCCTGGGGTTGGCTGTTGCAGGTGGAGTTGTCAATTCTGCTCTTTACAATGGTGAGTGGGAGAGGCCGAGCGCTTTCCAGTTCACTTTATAATCTCTTGGGTTTTTTGTTTTTTTTTGTCAGTATCTTGGCTGCTCTGTGCTTTTATTGCTAATGGCATCAGGGGAAAATAGACGTGGAGCCCTGCTGGGCTGTTTGATACCTCGTGCATTGCACAAGCAAGAGGATTGCGAGGTCCCTTCTCTATGAGTCGCTGCCCTTGTGAGCAGACTGGGGGGCCAGGAGTCACGGCTGCATCTTCCCTTTGCCTTGTTGCTCCCAACAAGGAGCAATTCAATTAATTTCACCCGTCTCCTGTAGGAAAAGGCTTTACCTATCCCCGATAGACCATTTCCACGGGGAGGGTTTTGTGATGCGCAGGTACAACGGAGGGCAACAGCGAAACCGTGCTTGACGGGCCGTTTTCTTCTCTAGTCGATGCGGGCCACCGAGCTGTCATCTTCGACCGATTCCGCGGGGTCCAGGACACGGTGGTAGGAGAAGGTACCCACTTCCTCATCCCCTGGGTACAGAAACCCATCATTTTTGACTGCCGCTCTCGCCCCCGTAACATTCCTGTGATCACTGGCAGCAAAGGTGAGTGCTGGGACCCGGCGAACCAGGCGATGACGTGCTGTGGTTTATTGGTGCTGCTCGGTTAGCAGCTGGGTGGACAGGAGAAAAAGCTTTACCATGGTCAAGAGTTTTGTGATCTTTAACTTCCACAAAACGAGTATTTGGGTGGGATTTTCCTCTTCTGGACATGGAGAATCCCACATGAGTCTGGTTTAGCACAGAGTCAGGAATGGTTTGATCTGTCTTTTTAGGCACAGAACAGATTAAGGGACCCTTCCTTCAGTCCTGTAAGTCGTCCCTTTAAACATAAAGTCTCTGTCTTTACAGTAGGGCAAATAATTCCCTGCACCGCAAACAAACTGAAGCTTAAGGCGAAAGGGGTGTAATCCCTCCTCTGCAAGGAGGATTTGGATCCCAAGGTGAAAGGGGTGGTAAAAATAACTCGTCTTTGCTGGCAAAAAGAAGTCTGAATGTTTATTCTTTCTCATTTAGTTACCCTGGAGAAGACAACTTTCAGGATCTCTCCTGTCCCTGTGGTTTGCCACTAAACTCGTGACTCTTCCTACAGATCTACAGAACGTGAACATCACGTTGCGTATCCTGTTTAGACCAGTGACTGCCCAGTTACCGCGGATTTTCACCAGTATTGGAGAGGACTATGATGAGCGTGTCCTGCCCTCAATCACAACGGAAATCCTCAAGTCTGTTGTGGTAAGGACAGTGTGAGAGCAGCTGGGCTCTGCCGGTCACCTTCCGTCCCTCTTTTTAGCAGTGAGGGACCTGCTGGAGGGTGAAATATGTCGTGCTCCAGAATAAAGCTTCTCTTTCCACTTCCCAGGCTCTCATGGGCCATCCAGAAAAGCTAATTGTAGCTACACTCATTGTTTGTGTCTCGGTCATTCTGACTGCTTGGCCTGACGTGATTCATGTTGGATGATCTCTGGATGGAAAGAGGTTTCTTTGTTACCTGCTCTCAGTGTTAGCTCTTCAGGCTGGGAGTTGCAGACAGGAGACTGGGATTTTCATTTCTCCTGTATTCTTAGATTTCGGCTTACTGAAGATCTCCGTTTTTGGAAGCATCCCCAGGGGACTGCCAAATAATCACTAACCAGCTTTAGTCCAGCTTTTATGTTAAGTGCTCAACTAGACAACCTCCCCGCTAGCTTACGCTTAAATTCCCAGTCACTCAGTCTTTCTCTTACTTCAAATGCCTGGGCAGCTCGCTGTTTGCTAGCTTTGGGAGAACTGGATTAAATCTGGGGCTCATGGGTGCAAAGACAGGCGGGGCATGCAGAATCTATCACTTCTTGGAGCTTTCGTCTCACTGTTGTCCACCCTGATTTCAGGCTCGCTTTGATGCTGGAGAATTGATCACTCAGAGAGAGCTGGTGTCAAGGCAAGTGAGCGAAGACCTCACGGAGAGAGCAGCAACCTTCGGGCTCATTCTGGATGATGTGTCCTTGGTAAGAGCTCTCCTTTTCCAGTTTTTCTCTTTGGAGTGTGCCCAAATAAGAGCAGTGGAGAAGAGAATCAGTGGAAGTTTAGACACGTGGACTACGTTCGTCTGTCTGCAGTTGCGTGGGAGGTAGCAATTACAGCTCAAGTCAGTACCTCTGGTTTTGTCGCTGGCCTTCGGTGACCTTGAGCAAGCCTTTGAAGGCTCCGCTGCGCTGGCTCGTAGACAGACTTCACTGTTGCAGGGCTTTTAGAGTTAAAATGAAGAGCAAATGCTTCTGTGGGTGATGGATCGGGCTGCACGTTGCTTTAGAGAAGGCAGCTGTTCCCCAAGCACCCTGAGACACAGGGAGAAAGCGCTAGGCATGAGGAGGTAGTGCAAATGTACACTTCTCATAGCATCTTTTTTTCTACGAAGTATTATTCTCCTGGCTGTGTAGTTTTCTAAGACTATTCAAGGGGGGAGCTCTTCCCCCCTGCCTCCCTATAAGCTTTGTAAATTAAATCTGTTGTAATGTGGCTTGTACGTGCACCTCCTCCTTTCTCTTGTGGGACTTCCCTCGAAAGCCTGCTTAAGAGGAAAGGGAAACGAGCTCTTTCATTTGGCTTTGAACATATAGGAAGTCTTTGCCGGATTTGTTTCTGCAAAATGTGAGGTTTTGACTCTTTGTTTCTGGTGCTTTCTACTGGGCACATTACTGAAGGAAATTCACCTTTCCCTTGTCCCATCCCAGGAGCGTGCAGCTGTCCAAACAGCCCAGACTGAGCACACCAGTGCATAGTGGAGCACGAAAGCTGTAGGATGCCTTGGCAGACAGCGGGCTTCCCTGCCTTGGGAGGGGAGCGCTGGGCGAGCAGGCTGCCTCTGCCGGCTGCTCCAGCAAGCGGTAGTGGCAGGGGAGCGTGGTGTGTCTCTGGAGGTACTGGTGTTACTGGTCTGCTGGACCGGAGTTGTGCTTGTGGTATCTCCATTGAAACTTCAAAACTGGATGGGGAGCCCCGCTTGTCCCAGTTTCTGGTTTTTTTTTTAGGGATACTGGCTTTCCATCTCCATTCCAGTTCCAGTGGTAGAGGCAGGCTGCCCCCTCCCTGGGAGCTGGGTGGGTCACAGCAGGGCTGCTGTAAGCTGTCAGCATTGTGGACTTTGCTTGATTTCTGCCTTGCAGACCCATCTGACCTTTGGCAAGGAGTTCACGGAGGCGGTTGAAATGAAGCAAGTGGCCCAGCAAGAAGCAGAGCGAGCCAGATTCATTGTGGAAAAGGTACCTTGTCCTGCTGAGAAACCTGGAAATGGTGGCTAGTGTCTCCTTCCCACTCTAGCTTGCAGTGAACATCTCACTCGCTGTCCAGGAGACTGGGCAGGTTGAATGAAGTAGTCACTTAGGGTCATAATGCTGACATGGTTCTCAGATTGTTGGATAGATAAAGCCTAAGGTTGGTTTTGTGGGTCTTTTTATCTTGTAATCCTGTGTCAAAGTCTTACTAGAGTGCTGAACAGAAATGTCTGCATGGAGGAGGAGGGAGGAGACGGCACTCAGGAGGAAGTGTCAGTTAGAAATGGGGTTCGACGTTGAGATTTGCAACCAAGTGATCCTGCTGTTTGGGAATTTTGAAGCTTTCCGTGGTGTTTGATATCATGGGCATGGGGGCCTGTGTCCTAGGAGTGTTACTGAGTGCAAGGAAGATCACATAATCTCAGATCAGCCCAGGATCTCAGTGAGCATCCACAGAAACAATTTCGTGTTAAAGCACCCCAGTACAGCTGAGAACACATGCCTGTTGAGATTCCAAGAACCTGCAACTACACCCAAAATTAATCCAGTGGATGCAGTAAGATGCATGTAATCAGCTGGGATGATTAAACAGTAGAAGTGTTTATCTGACCTGGTTTTAACTCCACTGAAGTTCTCGAGTCTTTCATAGATAATTTTCCACCAGGATTGCCCTTAGGGGGGTTAATGTTTCATGAGGTTAAGACTGATAAGGCAATTTCAAGATGATTTTTCAACCTTTTTTCCACAGTAGGCAGAAAAACAGTCTTAACAGAATGAATGCAGCTTTAAAATAAAATCACCTGTCTTATCACCTACTGGGGAAAAAAAATCACCTACTGGGGAAAGGAACAATAAGGTGGTGAAGTGGGAATTTATGTTTTAGACATGACAATAGCATCTTTCCTCTCTTTTGTTTTCTCTGTTGGTTATTCCCCTTCTCATCTGTTTACTTTCAGGCTGAACAGCAGAAGAAAGCGGCTGTCATCTCTGCTGAGGGAGACTCGAAAGCAGCTGAGCTGATTGCCAACTCGCTGGCCACTGCAGGCGATGGCTTGATTGAGCTGCGCAAGCTGGAGGCAGCTGAAGACATCGCGTACCAGCTCTCACGGTCCCGCAACATCACCTATCTGCCCTCTGGACAGTCTGTGCTCCTCCAGCTGCCGCAGTGAACCTGGCTCTGCAGCCATAGCTAGCCTGGTCACCTCCACCTACCAGATCAGCCCTTTCCAAAAGAATCTTTGCGATTTCCTCATTGGTAAAAGCAGAGGAAATTAAAATTTAACCCATTTTGAATTCTGAATCAAATAAAACCGAACACTCTTGACAACAAACCTGCATTCCTCCCACGTACGGTCAGAGCAGTGGCTCCACTGACCATTAAGCTAGGTTTGAGAATTGCCCCTTTCCAGGCAGTTTGAGCACCAGGAGCAGAGTTTTCATCTGTTCACTCCTGGGACGAACAGGTAGCCCAGGTGACGCCCTGACCACAAGAGTGCTGTATCAGTCTGGTTTCACAGTGATGCTTCAGTGCCTTTAGGCTGGGATCATTACAGACATGCAGGTCCTGGACTACGGAACAGGGACGGCTCAGGGCTCGCTCTTCAGTCAAGCCAATCTTTTTTCAGGTGTCAGCTGAGAGAAGAGAGGACATCTCAGCTGTTAGGACAGCGGCTCTGCTGTGCCTGTGGGAACCATAGCACTGATAGCTGGAGGCACAGATCGAGTGGATTGTGGCTGGGGGTGAGAAGAGCAGAGATTCACTTCATGTAGTAGATGGATTTCAGGCATGGAGGAGATACTTCCTCTGCAGGAAATACTTCTCACGTACGTGCTGGAAATGGGACATCTCCATTTCTCCCCCTGCTGCCGCACACTGATCTGTTTGCTGCTGCTTGCCCTGTTGTGCAGCGTTGGTTCTTTCATCAAGGTCGGTACAAGTGGCAGTTGGCTTATTCCAGACGGCACCTGGGACTATGAGGGGATGACTCGGTGCTCCGTGGCTCAGGCAGTCGGATGTGGGCAGAATTCTCTGTTACATCAATGCTCTTTTTATTTAGGGAAATTGAATTGTGAGGAGGATGTGATGGGTGAGATTGTATAACCAGCCTTCAATAAATGTCACGGTCCCAAGTGTAGTAGTGTGGGGGTTTTTTTTTATATCTCAGAAGAATGAAGGTTGGGTCAGTGGAGCACGACACCTCATGCTTGTGCTAGATTATTTGGATAAAAGTCAGTTAGCACAGGCAAATAGGTCTTGCTCCTGACAACTTAAAAGCTTGAAATATGATTCTTAGGCTGAATTCCTGCAACAAGGTCAGGCTGAGAATATCTTGAGGTTATTGTGAGGGCTTTTAATTGCTTTCTGTGCACAGTTCAGGCTGTTGTTTACTGCATGTACATGCATTTTCCAGGGTGCTCTTTTGATGCAACACCATGCCATTGGAAAGAAAATGGGGGCTTATTGTACCTGGTACAGCCTACAGTGAGCTTCCAACCTGCCAGCGGCTGTCAGAAGGCATGGTGCTAGCCTGGCACACCACTGCCCCCATCCTGCAAATAGGGTGCTCGTAGGATGTCTGTTATCCCTGAGCAACGCAGTCTTTGGGTGTCCTCGCTACCCTGAGGAGGCTGAGCCCTCAGGAAAGCTGCTGTGAATGGTGGGCTCATTGCGTCATCGTACCGCCACTTTGGGTTGTTGCCCTCGCCTCTGGCGAAATGGAAAGACTCGCCTGCTTTTTCTGCTGGGCAGGGTATGCTCTTGCAGTGATGAGGTGCCTGAGCTTGCACAATATTTTAAGCAGCTGAGCAGTCAGGTCCATAACTCCCAAATAACTTCCAGACCTCTTCCCCCTCCAGTGCTCTTGTTCTTTATTCTTCTGGTTTACCGCTTCAGACACTTGTAAGGAAGCTTCCACTTTTCTCCCAAGGCTCCTTTTAAAGCCCCCTTAGTGTTTCCTGCATTTCTCTCTCTCTGTTAGTTTCATGCACCAGGTGTTGGGCTCAAAACAGTGTGTCTGAAATCCCTTCTCAGCTTCTGGCTCTGCATTACTTCTCCCTCCAGTTCTGCATTTTCAGTGGAGTGTGGAGCGTTTCCTGCTGCTTTTGCTGTTAGCCTCTCTGGAGGAGGTGTCTGAGGCTCTAACGGTGGCCCCTGGGTCTGATTAATCACAGTTTCCTTTGCTTTTGGGTGTAATTCTTTTTACAAATGTTCCCTGGCTGTTAACTGCTCCTTTACCCTTGCTGAGCCTCGCTTAATGCCTAAAGCTGCCATGAACTTATCAGACTTCAAAGCTGCTCTTGAACCTGTAGCTGTCTTGGTGTGTGCTAGCTGAACCCCTTGTTTATAGTGTTTATAGCTGCTCTTCAGCCTTGTAGACCATGTGGACCATCGAGCTATCTGGCTCCAGATGGGAATGGTGACCCTAAAATCAGGACGTGGTTTTGTGTGGGCTGCACAGGGATACTGGGTGAGGAAACAGCCTTCTGCTTGCTGGATGGATGCTGCTCCGAGAGCTCGCAGCAGTGAGCGAGCACTGCCTGGCATCCTCTGCCAAACTTCTCAGGTGCTGGTAGACTCCTTGATGCAAAAACAAAACAGAAAGTCGAGATTATCAAGGACTGGCCTGCCTGGCGTTCCTGGCCAAGGCTGGACTGGAGAGCGTCGAAGGCTGAACTCCGCTTCCCAGGACACTGGCCCTTCCCTCGCAGTGCTGGGGAGGCGTTAGCAGGGTGTGAGCAGTCGCTCTCAGTGCTCTACTTGTCAGGGCAATAGAAAGAGCTTCGGGCTTGGGTAAGATGAAGGCAGGCCGCCCTCGCTGCTCGAACAAACAAGACGTCCCCACCCTCTCTGGCGTTTCTAACCTTGTTGCTCTTAATAATCCAGTAACAAAAACTTGTTCGTGAAAGTGGAGCGCAACCTGGGGTGGAGAAACAAGAGAGGGTCAAGGCATGTGGCTTTGTACTGAGGGCAGAGAGAGGAGTTTTGTTGTGCAGGTCCTGGTCTGCCCTCCCAGAGAGCCGGTGTAAACCACTCGATCAGCCTGGCCTCCTGCGACTGTCTCCTGCTGCTCTGCTGGCCTAAGGGGGGCTGGCTCCCAGCTGCGGGGCAGAGCTATCGCAAAGGCTGCCTGCTCTTTGCAGCTCTCACGCGTACGAAGGTGCTGGAGATGCTCCAGAAACGGCAAATCTTCCCCCTTCGCCTCATCCTTAGAGCAAGAGAGGGGCTGTCTTGTGACCATGCCTGGAGGAGCAACCGCTGCCTGTGACATCGTACTCCATGACCACCACACACCACGTCTTTTTGGGTAAGACGCTTCAGCCCAAGGTAAGCTGCGATCATGGGTGGGAGGTGGCTGGATGATGCCACTTGAAGGGAAGTGAAGAAACTTCAGGTTTGTTTCTGTGACCAGAAAAGCCAGTGGGCCTCTCGTCTGGCTGCCGCGCCTGGATTCCCACTGTCTGAAATGCGTGGCACAAGTCTGTCTAATTGAAGAATTTCCTACATTGAGCAGTTACACGAGTTCCCTGTTGTGTGGGCTGTCTGCTGCTTATTAGGGATGGCAGCCATGCTAAAACTTCTGCTCTGGGGAGGGGGATGCTTTCTGTGGTCAGTTTTTCTTTATTTTTGCCACCTATTTACACAAAACACTTTGAATTTAGTATATTTGACAACTTCTAATCCCCCATCAATTTAGTTTGAAATTGCTTTTCTCCAGAGGAAAGACAGCATGACTGCGTAAAGCCAGTGTTTCCCCAGCAAGGTTGGATGTGTTACTGGGCTGGAGAAAGCACACTCTTCCTTAAGCAACCTAGCTAAAATGGCCCAAAAATTTAGTCAGAGAAAGGCTCTGACCCAGACGTCTGCCTGGGTGTTCGCTAGTCAGAAATAAATGCCCTTCTGTCAGGCTCTCCCTCCCCAGAGCTGACTCGCACCAGCATCACACCAGCTACTCCTAGATCTTTCCGTTTTCCAACAAATTGTTACCTTTAGCACCAAAGTCGTGGGGCCGGGGGTGTTTTGCGGGTGCGTGATGGAGGCTGTAGCTTTGCTGCTAACCGCAACAGCCTGCGTTAGCCAGGAAGGACCTTGCCAAGAGGTCACCTCTTTCAGAGGCTGGATGAGCACAAACGGTGGGGCAGCGAGGCGGCAGCCGGGCCGCTCTCCCACCAGGTGGCGGCAGCCATTCGGCTCTGCGGGGAGGACAGCGGGGAGCAAAGGGTGTCCCTCAGCCGGCCGTGGGGACAGGGGAGCGGGGAGGTCACCCTGCCCGGGGCAGAGGACGCGAGGAGTGGACGTGGACAAGGGCAAACACAATAGCACAATCCCCAGGTGAAGAAGAAAAAGCACAAGCTGGCAAAAGCGCTGGTATGAGGGTTAGTCCCTGTGCCAGGCTGTCCTGGTAAACCTCTGATGCCCATTTCACTCTGTTCAGCATCTCCGGTCCCAGCTCCAGGTTTTAACCCCTCTAGCCTAAGGCAGTGCATTGAAATGGTTCTATGAAAGGTGCAAATGCTTGTCTCCCTTTCTAACCCTGGTCCCAGGGTGGCTTGGCTTTGCAGCCTGCCTCCTTGCAGCCCTTTGAGCACTCCTCCTATCCCTTTCCCACCCACCAAAGGCCATCCCTAGTTTATTACTAGGACAGGAACAACAGAAATGTCTAGGCAGGACTTCAGAGGTGCAAGCTGGTTTAGCTTGACTTTAGAAAACAGCATTGAGTCTCTGGGTCCAGACCATTAGTGTGATGAATTCATACCAGAGGGTCCAGTGTCGGTAAAAGCCTGGCAGTTTTTTAATCTGAAGCCCTGTAGTTTTGTGGCCCTAGAGCAATTAGAGTAATGGCAGCACAGACTCATCACTTGTATTTCTCTGAATACAGCCCAAAAACTGAACTACACGGACCGGATTTTGGGCAAAGTCTGCTGGTAATGGGCAACATAAGACCTGCTGGTGCCACTAAAGGGCCCTGTATGAGGGGAGACTGCAGCCTCCTCTGCCACCAAAATGCATCTCCTGCTTGAGACCCAAGAGCAGCATCTGGTTGCCACCTTCACACATCAGAGCCCTCAAGCCAAGGTGAAATCTCCCTGCCCACCACTCTGCCTTGGCTGCAAACCTCCAGAGAGGTTTGGTTTTGTTTGTTTTTTTTTTTTTTTTTTCTGGGAGACTTTGCCTTACTGCTCCTTCCTTTCATGCTAGTGGAAGAGCTCAGCTCTGCACCACCCGCAGCAGCTGGGCCAGCCCGCTAGCAACATTCAGACCAGCCAAACAAGCTTTTGTTCATGATAAACAAACAGGAAACTGCCTGATTTCCTCTGTGTGTTCACCCTCTCTCGCACGCGTGCTCTCTTCCTATTTAATAGATAACCAGCCTACCTGACTTGTGAAGAGGCGACTGAAAACAACCACATGGACAGGCGCTCTGGAGCAGTTGTCATTTGCAGCATGGCTGTTGCATTGAAATGGGCATCTGCTCCCTGGCAGTTGCTGATGCACCAGAGCTGAAGCCTCTCCAGGTAAGGGAGCTCCCCGAGTTTGTGATAATTTATACCCTGCAGCAAGCTGGCAGCGTGTCTGAAGTGGTTAGAGCAAGGGATAGGGAGGAGTTTCCTTATTGCTTCCTTTGTGCTGTTTATATCCAAGTGGATCTAGCAGAAAATGCCTCTGTCCTGAAACACAGGGGCGGTGGGGAGAGAAGGCAGTTGTGGAAGCGCGTAGGAAATAATGTCCTAAGCCAGGCCAGAGCTAAGCTTGGCTGGGAGATGGGGAGCAATTCTTAGGGCCAAATTCGGTTTAATTATTCCCTGCCTGGCACTAGTCAGTGCTGGGGGCTGAGACGTTCCTCATATGCCTGAGCTGACTTCAGTGCAGCAAGTCCTGATTTACACTAGTGTAAGTCTCAGAGGTAGGTCAGGTTTACTTAGGGATGACTTGACTTTTTGTGCTTTGGTTTTCTACTTGGCAAAGCAGGAGAGGACTGTCACAAGTAGAGAGGTATCAGGGTAAGTGAAGGGGGAGGTCAAGTGTACTCTAGCTAGGGCATGCAGAACAAACTTCCAGAGAAAGTGAAGCATCTGATATCTTTAGAAAATTACGGTGGATATTTCTTTTAACCACATGCTCACCCACAGCCATGCTGGGTTCACTTTCCCTACCCACAGAAAGCAATAAAAAACCAAACCTATGGGGAAAGGACCTGGTGGACCAGGCATTCAGTTCTTGCTTGAACACATCCCCAGGAAGGAGAGGAACTAGAGAGGCTGGGAAGCTCCCACGGGAGGCTGAGCTCAACTGCTGCTGTAAAAACAGCATTTGGGCTTCCCCACACCGCATCTGCACATGATGCTGATCTGGACCAACTCAGAAACCTGCAGTGAGTTATCCTTGATGTCTGACAAGCCAAAGCTGCGTATGAGCATGGGAAGTTTGAGCTGCAGGAGGACAGTACACAATGTGGAGTCAGTGGAAGATGCCAGTTACAAGATGTGTTCGTATCCTCCATGCTGGTAGGGGCAGCAAGGCAGGAAGAGGCTAGGAAAGAGCGTGCAGGATGCCTCTGAAATGGTAGGTTAAAAATATTAAACAGAGGCAAGAACAGGAAGGAAGCAGGGGTTAAGCCTGAACAAGGTGAGTCTGTCCCAGACACGTTAATTCAAACATGACTTTCGCGGGTGTAAGTCTTGCCCCTTCTGCAAAGCTGGTAAATACAGCTCTGTGTCCTCTGTCACAGCATCTTCCTCCCAAGCACGGCTTTTCATGGGCACTTTTCAAACCCAGAGGGAAGCTTCTACACAAAAAAATAGGGTGGAAGATTGGGTGTGAATGGAAAGGACTCTAGTTAAACCAGTCTGTTCCTCACCAGCCAAGGTACAGGGACCCTGCTTGCACTGCTTTGGTTGATGTTGATCTGAGCAGAGGCGCTTTTTAACGCAGGAACAGAAATGTCTCCAGCAGCCTGCTATGGTGACATTTCCATTTAACAATTACCCCAGCACAAACGTTAGAACTTCCCTGATGCAGGCAGTCTGCCGGGGAGACCACCTGAGACTACAGCATAACACCAAAGCCGATTAAACAGACAACAAAGAGTAAAAGCCCAATTCTGTTACTTTCCATCCCTCCCATCCTGCTCTTGTCCCACTGCCATATCCCAGAATCCATATTTCACTTCATTTAAAAAAAAAAAGGCACAAAACCAAGGCTCCCCAAAGAGACCTTTTTTATTTTTTTTCTGGCATGATTTTTATGCAGAGGCTGATGGCTCTGATAATACAGTCATGTTACCATCCTGCCCCCAGTACCCCAAAGAAAGTTGTTACCCACACATGGATCTGCCAGACTTTTCTGCGTTATACAAGGCTGTCGCTGCTGCCCTGCCCAGGCTGAGATCAAGGCCCTGTAAAACCATGCTGGGTCCCTGAAGAGCTGCCCCTCAGCACCCAACTGCTTGCAGCATTAAAATACTTGTCAGGGAGGGCTGAGTGTGTCTTCTCAGAAGGACAGAGTTAAAGCTACTGGTACCACAGTCTGGAATTCGGCTTCTCAGGCGTTTATTGCATGTCAACTCTGCCTGTACCCTGCTGCTCTGAAGGTCTAATCTCTGGGACACAAGGAGATGCTGGTGTGTGTTAGCTCTGCTGTACTATTTGGAGGCAGTTAATCTTTAATTGTGGCCTTACACCGAACTAGTAAAGGAGGAGGCAGAATGGGAACAGGAATTTCCTCTGCTTGAACTTCTACTTTGCTCTATACAGTCTCAAAGCCCAGCACCTCTGCACTCAGTGGCGGTGGTTCCCTCAGACAGCGCAGGGCTTCCTGTGACAAGAACTAGCAGGAAAACCCCTTTGTTTTCCTTTCGCTTCCTTTCCCATTGCTTGAAAGGATCCTGGATCCTGCAGGACATAGCAGGAGACCTAAAAGATAAAGCATTAATCTGAGAGTCCACTGGTTGGGTTGCAGACCCGGTCAGCAAGGTGTCAGCACCCTGTCCGTGCCTCAGTTTCTCTTCTCACCCTTGGCTGGTTTTCCTAGAGGGGCAGGGCCTGTTCTTTGCAGGGTCCTTGAGCAGCACCTCACTCCAAGGGCCTTTCTCCCTTGGGGAAGGAGAAAGAGTCCCAATTGCAACTGCGCTCACAAGTGTTAAGTCATGCCCAGTTCAGGCTGTTCCCAAAACAGAACTGTTATGATGTGGAGGCCTCAACAAAACACCAAGCAGAGAAGGCCTAGTGCAGTTCCGCTTGGCCCTGCTTAGTGCCAGCCCTGGCGCCAGCACCAACCAGGCACCAAGTCACCTCTCACCATGGGAGGCAGCAGGTAGGACAGCCACCTCCCTGTTGGCTGTGGGAGGAAAGCGGGCTAGAAGGGCTGGTTCGCTGGCTGCCAAGTTTCCCAAGAAATCATCACAGCAGGAGTCCAGATGAAGCAGAGAGCCATCGCTGCCTGGGTAAAGCCAAGAACTCTTGTAAACTGGGCCCCATCTCACAGCAGCACAGCTCACGTGGGACTGCAGGCCCCAGACTGGGCAGGCATCTCTCATACCAGAGGATTCCAGCCCTGGTTTGATGCCTGAAAGCCATATTAAAAAAAAAAAAAACAAAAACAGAGCAGATGGTTCAGGGATTGCCCAGGCAGCTTTGCAAACCCAAGAAGCCTGCCCATACCACAGGAAAATTAACAGCTGATAAAAGTAGGAGTTCACCTCTGATTTTTCTCCTTCCCACACCATCCTGCAGCTGGTACTAGTGGTTATCCCCACCACAGAGCTTGCTGCATCTCAACAATACTCTTACTGGTTAAGTTTGCTTTCTCAGCAAGTCTAGAACATCTAGAAAAAACATAGGTGGGTAACACCGTGTTCTGCTATCTGCAGCCCCTGGCCCAGCAAATTGTCTTACTTTTATTGTATTTTTTACTCTGAAAGGTCTTAAGCTGCTCAGCAGAAAAAAGCTCTGCTTTCCAGGGAGGTACAATGTCACCTACTGCTGCTACTTCTGGAGTGAGCTGCAAACAGCTGAAACACTGCAGCAGGTTAGGGAGGAAATGAAGACCTGGATCACCTGTCCCCGGCACCACATGCCATGAGGAGGACACGGGAGGGCATTTCCCACACTGGTTGTACTCCAGAGAGAAGGGAAATGCCAGGCAGAGGGGGCAAGGGAGCCGCAGCATCTTACTGAGCAGGGAACAAGATGCAGAAAGTTGCCCCCGGAAGTTACACACCAGCGTGAAGGGAAAGCAGAGATGACAGCAAGGAAATCAGAGGGCTGATAAGGATCTGTGGCTGTGAGGCAGGTGTGCGCTAGGGAGCAGATCGTGTGCAAGCAGAGATGTGGGACTGTTGCTGCATTTTGTTTGTTTCCCTTTACCTGGGCTGACATGTCTTTTCATGTCAAAAGCTAGATCAAAGAGAGGGATGTAAATGGCTAAAACAGGCTTCCTTGTGGGAACAGGGCTGAGTGCCACAGCCAGCCTCTCAGCTGGATCCCTCCCTGAGAGCAGCATGAGGAGCTGTCACCCTCCATTAGCTAAACACCCAGGGAAGAAAGTGTGTGACTGCTGGGTGCCCTGGGCATTCAGGAGCCGAACCATGCAGCGAGGCTGGGAAGAGTCGCTCTCCTCCGCGGCTGTCTCTTCCCTAGGCCACCACCGATGCTGATGGGGGACAAGCACTTTGGTTTCATCATGTCAGAAGCCCTTCAGAGTCCAAGGGTATTTGACTTGGTCCCTGATTTTTTTTTTTTTTGAACTCTCCCTCTGCAGAGGCATGGTGTCCACTGAGAAAGAGGGACTCGACACTTCCTTTTAATCTCTGCATAGCTCTTATGTGGGGGGTAGTGAAGTAACTCTCGCTGACATCATCTGAAACTGAGGATGTAGAGCATCTTTGTCAGGAAAGGCGCCTGCAATCCTCCAGTAGCCATTGCGACATGAGGGGACCTCATGCTGCAGGCTCAGGGTATGGAACCCAGGTTAGAAAACCACAGACTGCATCAGAGAAGAGGGAACAGAAAAACAGCCTGGGAGAGCAAACGCTCTCCTCACACGCTGGAGAGAAAGATCATCAAGGCCCTGGCCTACTCTTGTCCCATGGATGGACACCAGCGGTAGCTCTGCCTTTGTGTGTGTTTAAATGGTTGATGGCTTTACCCCTCATCTGTACCCCTTTGGATAAGAGCACCCACTGTTTTCCAACATTCCCCCGCTGACACCCCACATTTGGAAGTGGGGCTGTCACTGCTGTCTTATTCATTCACCTTCCAAGAAAAAGGTCCCCAGCATTTTTTTTCCTGCCCTTTTCAAGGCAGGAAATTCTACTACCTGGCATCCTTCACATGCACACAGTTAACCAAGCACCACATCTCCTGACATCCTCTCTCTATTTTTCTCAAGAAGCTGCACTGCACAAGGGTGTTGGGCCAAGATGGAGCAGTGCCCATGCCATCAAAGCCCAGGGTCTCCCCTGGCTATCCCCCTTTGCCCTCCAGTCCCCGCAGAGATTAGAGCAGCCTGGAGCCTGTTCTGAATTGGGCCAGCTAGTAACAGCTCCCATGGGGCAGGTCAGAGCAAAGGGTGCCGTGCTCTGCTCCTTTCCCATGCCCCCACAGCAGGGGTTGCTGGGGCAAGGAAGAAAACTGGCAACATTGTTCTGATCCCATCATGGGGCTTCCCCAGCCTACCCTGCCCCTTTTATTTGATCGTGAACTTTAACTCTAAAAGCCCCAATCCCTGCTCTGCACAGGGAGCTCAAATCTGGGTTGTGTGTTCAATAATCAAGAGCAGGTCAAATACACTGGCATGTAGCATTACATTTTGGGGGGGGTGAAGGTGTATAGATTTTTTGCAGAACCTCAAATCAAGTGCCCTACACTGTTGGGGGGGGGGGGCATTTGCAGCAAACAAAACAGATGAGGAAACAAACCACAGGTAGAAAAAGGATTGCAGACTAAAGGTTTTTAAAAAAGGGACTACAGCAGGAACACGAGTCTGAGAGTGGGCAAGAGGGAGACAAAGCTACATGGCACAAGAGATTCCTGAAGTCCCTGGGAAACAGCTAACACTACCAAAAGGGCTGCTGCCCGTCCCCCTTTTCCTGTTTCTGCTACTCTTGCTAATTCTTTTACTGCCGCCAAACCTAAACCACAGCACTGCTCTTCCCTCCTACACAGTGCTCGGCAGTGGTTTTCAGGGCTATGGAGTAAGCTTTGCAGTTTCCTGGGAGAGGTGATACCACTGCAAAACGCTGTGCCAGCCTGGAAAGCAGCAGTCCCGACCCTCCCCACATCCTTTTATGAGCCCCAAACCTGCCACCAACAGGGAGCTCTAACAGCAAAAAAATATTTTTTTACTTCTTGTCACATCTCCCTCATCCATCAGGCCTGGGCCCTGCAGGTGGGTGTAATCAAGAAACCACAGGCCAGAGTTAAGTAGTTATTAGTATTTTAAGGGGAGAGGAAGGTTTGAACAAGTGGGAGCTGGGGTTTGGCATAATAACAGAAGCGACCAACTCCTCTGGCTACTGTAAATCAGATAGGGCCTCACTGATGAGGCTTTTTTTAAGATCTTACCTGGCTCCTGAGGGGCAGCTCTCTCACCCTACGCGACAGGCGGCCCTTTCAAGGCGCCTCCCATCCCGAGGCCGCAGCCGCTCCCTCACGGCAGCCGCTGGGTGAAGCGTTATCCCCATTTATCCGTGAGGAGCGGGGCCCCGAGGCCTGGCGTCGACCCGGCTCCTATTACGGTCATTATTCCGCCGGCGGCAGGGCTGAGACCAGTGGCCTTCACCGGAGCGGCGGAGGTGCCCGCGGAGCGAGGCAAGGCGTGGGACGGGGTTAGCCGCAGCGCAGCGGAGCCCTCGCCACAGCTTGCCCGGCTCAGCTGACTTGCAATTAGGGCGGCCTCTCTAATTACCTCAGCGGAGTAACGGTCGGCCCCGCTGAGGGGAGCCGGCGCCCTCCCCCGCCTTCGCGTCGCTCACCGGGCTCCGCGCGCGCCGCCTCACCTGAGCCCCGCGGGGCGCCGGCCCCCGCGCATGCGCAGCGCCCCCCCCCTCCCCGCGCGCCTCACCTGCGCTCCGCGCTCCCCTCCGGCCCCGCCGCAGCCCGAGGTGAACAGCGAAGGGCGGGGGGG
>VZTQ01006067.1:61050-108193 GCA_013400755.1 Pelecanoides urinatrix
CGTGCGCGCGGCGGAGTCGCGAGACTGGCTGCGGCGGCCACGTAGCGCTGCGGCGGCGGCTGAGGGGAGCGGGAGCCGCGTCCGCCGGCGGCGGCGGGGCCTGGGCCTGAGCCCGAGCCCGAGGCAGCGGCTACTCGAGCGCCGCGGCGGCGGGCTGAGGGGGCCGAGCGGAGGGAGAGAGGGAGGGCCCCGGCCGCCCTGCCCTCCGCCCTCCCGCCTCGCCTCCTCCACCCGCCCTCCGCCGCCTCGCCTGTGCCCCCCTCCCCTCGCCGCCCGGCATGGAAGGCGGCGGGGGCGGCCCTGAGGGG
This sequence comes from Pelecanoides urinatrix, assembly GCA_013400755.1. NCBI lineage: Eukaryota > Metazoa > Chordata > Aves > Procellariiformes > Procellariidae > Pelecanoides > Pelecanoides urinatrix. Next base: position 61,359 of record VZTQ01006067.1, read on the forward strand.
ATCGGCCTGGGTGAGTGTGGGCAGCCCGCTCGGCTGGGGATCCCCTTCCCCCTTCTCCTCGGGCCTGGCGGCAGCCGCCGAGCAGCGCTAGGCCCAGCCCGGGGGTGGGTGACGGAGGGAGCGGGGTAGAGCCGCCTCCCGGCCTGGAAGGGAGCGGGGCGGGGGGGGGGACCGCGCCGTGCCCGGCCCGCAGCCCCCCGGGGGAGCAGGATGCGGGCAGGGCACCCCCCGGGCGGAGGGGGTGCAGCCCCGCGGGAGGAGGGGAGCGAGCGGGGGAGGAAGGCTGCCGGAGGGCCGGGGGCTCTGCCCTGGCTGCTGCAGCCCGCTGGGAGGGGGCTGTGCCACCTGCCCGGAGGGAGGGAGGGGAAGGTGAGTTGCACGAAGCAAGTGGGAGAGGAAAAAAAATATATATAATCGCCCTGTCTTTGGCTGTGCCGGACTGCCTTTCCACACCTCTCTTCGCTTTCTGCCTTTGCTTTCCAGCCCCCTCCCACGGAGCGGTGGCGTGGAGGTGTGGGGACCACCGGCAGCCCTCTCCTTCCTCCTTGTCACTTGCTAATTGTGCAGCCACGACGGTGCACGGTCCGCGATTGTTAGGAGGGAACGCGGTTTTTAAATGCACTCGCTTCTGGGACTGGAGTTGTCATTGGGTAGGTGAGGAAATGAAATGTTACCTTCTCCAGTAGCTGGGTCCAGGTGTTTGAAGGGAAAAAAAAAAATCAGATGTTTTCTCTCTTCCTCAGTCTTTTGCTTAGGTATCTTCCTGTTCTCTTTGCTCTCAGGACAGATGTTGCGGTATGTGCGTCCCAGGGTTTTGGGTTTTGTTTTGATTTTTAACTGCCTCGTGTGCAACTTTCGGTCCTGTGGATGTCTTGGTACAGGTATTGTTAGAGTGAAAAGATATGCTTCAAGATAGTGGATGTCTTTGGTCTTAGTAGTATTATGTAAGTATCTTTAATCACAACCCAGTTGTGGCATCTTGTGCAGTAGAAGTGATTTAAGTCAAAGCGAGGGAAGTACTGTAGACATAAAGGATGTGAGGAATGTGCATTTTTATCTTTTCAGGGGATGACCTGAGCTGTATTGTTCTGGGAATGGCAACTGGCACATGCTTTGTTGACAGTGGTGTATGCGCGGTGAATCAAGAGAATGATGGTGGGGTATGTGTGTGCGCGCTGAATAAAGGAGATGTAATGCATGAGCATTGATTTGTGAAGGGTGGTCTGGTGCACCTTGATTTGCCACCGTGCTGATTGACTGCAGCTTGATTGTTCGCATGTGGAAGTTGGGTGCTCTTTCTCTTGAGGTATCTGGTGTGTATTAACAAAATGAGCATTATAGATGCAGGACTGTGGACACTGGTGTGGTTTAAAAGGCTGTGGCGTAGGAAAATCTCATATAAAAAGGATCTAATATTTTGTGGTAACAGATAATTTACATCCTTTACATGGGTCTAGTCGGGTGTTCTCGTCGGTACCTATTTGAAACCCCTTTATCTGTCTTTGTACCTGCATGTAAGATGCATTTTTTTTTCTGCTTTATAGAGATTAATCAAGTGCTTGCAATATGGTTACTGTGCTGAATGGATGAAGAGCCCCATCCCTGCCCCAGGCAGCCAACACTTAAATTTAGATGTTGATAATAAAGTTGAGATATAGACTGACCTCACAGTGTGAATGTGTAGTTGAGGGTTAGGAATTTTAAAAGCTTTTTCGGATAGTATTTGTTTGAAGGAGAAGTGCAAAATCATGAAGGCTCTTTACTTTTCTAACTAAGCAATTGCATGTAATAGGATGTCAGAGACTTAAGATTTTATTTATAATTTTATCTAGTGTTTGGTGACTAATGTTTAGAGCTACTTCAGCATTTATTTGCAGTAATTGAGATCAGTTGTATTTGGGAAGATCAGTTAATGTTTTGTGGCTGAGCATTTGTAAGATTTGTAAAAAAACCTTTCAAATCTTTACATGATCAAAAGAGACTTTGGCATTATAGGCTATTATTCATTTGTTTTAAAGGACTTAATTGATTATATTATTATTCCTTCTCACCTCATACTGATACAGGAACTTTGATGTTTTCTGGAGAGTAAATTCTTCAGCAGTTTTGTACGAATGGTTAGGTACATATAGGAGCTAAATTATAAAAGCAGTTTGTCAGGTTCTGTTGCAAGTGCAAGATACTGGGATGTTGGGGTTTTATTCTCATTGCCAGAATCATAGAATGTGGAAATTTCAGACTGAGAGGTGCAATTTCATCTAAAGATGGAAAATCATTATATGTACAAGAAATTGCTTATAGATCGAACCTACTTTGTCTGATGTCATACCCCCTAGAGCATGAGATGTCTGTGTAAGAATGACTTGGGAAGAGTCCTTTGAGTTCCTCCAACTGCATCAAATAGATACTTTCAGTAAACAAGATCCCATCTTCCAGTCTTGGTATCGTGTGCCGTATCAGCGCCTAATGGAAGAGCGGTGTACCAACAGCATATTTGAGATAGGCACAGGTGTATTTAAGGGGATTACAAAACTGCGTGTCATCACTGACCTGTTTCTCTGTGGCACACTATAATATGCCGTGTCAAAGGATTTCTTTCTAACCCCACAAAAAAGAGAGACATAATTGGAAGGAAGTACCAATCAATTGAGAAGATTGATATGTTCTCTAGCAACCTGATTCTGTGGATTATTACTGTATTAAAATATTTTATAACCATTCTCTTGGTTAAATTCCTGCAGCACAGAACAGCTGATCTCTTAATGTATTCTGCTGTGAAACAGCTCTCCCTACAAGATCCAGATCGTGACTTCTAAATGGAAGATTAAGTAAATTTTAAGGAACATAATTTTGTTTTTTGAAACAATATTAGTTTGCATTTTGCTAAATATGTGGTGTTTGTCTTTTCAGAATGTTATGATACCAAAGTTCATTTTTTCCCCCCACAATAGTTAGAAAAAATGTGGATTTTTATGTAGAGGTCATTTTATTATCATGAAGTTATACATTTTAAATATTAATGCAGTCAATGAGCAGATACTGTCTACAGTTGACATCACCCTATAATGTCTTGCGATTCCTCAAGCTGAGGAGGTATGGCTGAATTATTTCAGACAGTGTTTTCCAATAAGAGTCTGTAGGTTTTAACCTGTTCTTTCTGTGGATCTAAATGCCTAACAGCTGTTTCCACTGTAAATACTAGGCTTATGTATTTCAAAAACTTTGCAATAACTCCTTTATTCTATCAAAAGTCTAAATAACTAATCTCTTTTAACAACAAATTTTATGTCTTTAAGAACATGTTAATAAAAATATGATTTGTCCTTGAAGTTGCAAACTGTATTTAAACACATACTCTTATAAGTGAGTAAATGTGAGTAAAATTATATACCATCTTGGGTCTTTGCAGGATCTTAATTTTCAGTATTTTGGAAAGTGGGTGGGGTTTGCTTGTGACTCTTAAGTAGAATTTATGTAGGTCTCATAACTAGTAAAAACATAACAGACAGACTTTCCTACTTCAGTTGAAACATTCATTATAACCTAAACTTCCGTATCTAATTTCCAAATTACTTTCGCAAATGCTTAGTTTTCCAAGGGATCTTAAATTGGTGATTTTTAGGTTGCTCCTCCCTCCTGAAAAACAATTGCATGGGGAGTGAAACTCTGGCGGTAGCTCTGGTGCCAGCAGCTTAAACTCATTAACACAAGCAGCTTGCATTAGTTTCCTTGACACTTTCAGACACCCTTCCCTGAGGAGGTTTCAGACTAGTAGTTTTCGCTCAAGAGAAACATTTAGCTATGCTAAGCAACTACCAGCCCTTTATGCTGTATTGCTCTCTGGTTTGTGTATTTTTAAGTTTTGAAACTTGATTCTTTCAGTGGAAAAGTGATTTTAGGAATGTAATAAAAGGCAAGTGGGCCTGCTTGAAGATAGGTTACTGGAATTAGGATCCATATTAATATTTGAGACAAAACCTGTTAAGCCAATTTCGTTCTGTCCCAGGTACCAAATATAAGTGAACAGAAAGTTTTGCAGCTGGAATTTTGGAGGAATATTTGTGGTACCACTGCAAAGACAGATGGCCTGGTAGGATAAGGTAGTAGAGCTTTTCTTTTTTTACAAGCAGAAAGTTTTATAGTTGAAAATTTACAGACAAGCATCCATTAATCCACATACCTTCTTTTATGGGAATGTTGTACACAAAAAATTGCAAATATTTGAGTTGGAGCATAGCTGAATCTTGCAGGTGCAGAAAGCTTACTAGAACTTTGCATTTCCTCTCGCTGACTAGTCTCGTGGAAACGAGTAAACGTGGAACAGTAAAAATCTGTTATGAACTCCACAGTTGCTTGCAGGTCATGCTTATTTAAGCCTTTTTAGTGCTTATGTGATGAAAAAGGAATTATGGAATGTGTCTTAATAGTGCTGTCTGAAGACAAATTACATACGGTGACAACTGTGAATTTTAATGGTAGAAGGCAGACTGTTTCTAACGAAAAGCCTGATTGCTGTTAGTGTCCAGTGTCCTAACACGTAGCAAGTACTGTCAGCTAGCTGTGTCACTGCAATATTTTTGGACATCTGCTGAACAGGAGTATTATGGTTTCTGATTGATGCAGATATTTTTTGCTACATATGCTTTAAAGAAGCAGCTCTCCTTCCTGCTCATACTTTTGTAGGTTTTCCGGTTCTATCCTTTCTAACAAATTACACTGTTTCATACAATGATGGGAACTGTATCCTTAAGTCCAGAAACTTTCCCTTTTTTCCTTTTCTTTTTCAGGCTAGCAAATTTGAGGTATTTCTCACATAAATGATGGGGTCAGATGCATTGCCATTCGTCAGTATATTTTGTATGCTTTCTCACTGTAGTAAATACTCCAAGTTCCCTGTTAAGTGACACATGCTGTGCTTAGATTTCCCATGTTTTAACTGCATGTCACTTTATGAGGGACTTACGTTGGCGTAGGCGTTTAATGCACTGCAACACCAGTAGGCTTGACATAATGAAAATACAAGTTGTGGTATATAGATGCGACTTCAGAAGTCTTTAGCAGGGACAGAAACATGTCCTAAGACATCTTCATTGCCCACGTCGTGTAATAGTAAAAATGGCTGCTGAGAATCTCTGGTTTGCTTTATTGTAATGTGCGTGTCTTGAATCATTCATTTCACAGTTACTAGCTGCAGGACAAAATCTATTAGTCAGAGTGAAATGCCATGCTGACTGCAGTTTAAAGGTCTGAGAAAAATTATGTCCTGAATTTAATTGCAGCTTTTTGCCAGGCAGTTTTGTTTTAACACATACCTTGTTGCACTTTTCTTCTTCCACTTGTACCTTTCTAAACTCATTCCAATTCTTGTGTTTTCCTGTTTGGTGTCCCCTCACCTTACTCTTTCTTTATTACACTGCTTTCTACGGCCTTTTTTAAACTTGTTTCCTAAACCAGTCTGTTTTCTTTTCCCTCTTTTAGATGTTCATAGCTTTTCATCTAACCTGCAGATTTCTTGATGAAGGATCCCGCCTTCTACTTATCTTTGATAAATTACCTAGCCCACTTACGGTGCTATAAAATCATTTAATGTAATCTCTCCTGTGCACAACCGACTTCTATTATCCCACACTCCAAGCACTTTAAATTCAGACAATAAGATGAAGTTAATTATCCCTGCTGTCCGTGGACACCCTTCTTCCCTTCTCACCCTCCCTTCGCACAAATAACCCCAATCTTACCGAGATTCTTACTGAGATGCTATTCCCTGTCTTGCTTAGGGAGCTATGTAACTGTTGTTCCTTTTTGCCAAGAGGGAAAAGAAAAGTTTTGGGTTTTTTTTCAAGTGTTCTCTCTCTCACCCTGAAACTTGCTGGTTGCTGTAAAGACAAGCATCTCGTTGCTGAGATTTGGAATTCATGTGCCACTGAGTAGGTCCTGAGGTGGTTTCTGTGATCGTTTGTTCAGACCTTTGCCAAGATGTGGATTTGACTTGAAGCTTATAACTCTGATCCTGCTGTTCTTAAAGGTAAATCTGTGGGTTTAGATTATAACTGTCAGTGAGGAGAGAGAACTCATATCTAAGAATATTTTCATAATCACTAGGAACTTATTTTTAAATGAAAGCATGAGCTACGCACGGGCTGAAGTCATTTGAGAAAAATTCCTCTTTGCTACAGGTTCTTGAAAATACATTATTTTTTCAGCCTCAATTCTTGAGCATAATCCTCAGATGTTTTCCACAAATTTGTTATTGTGCTTCTGATTCTCTTGTCTCGGTATTTTATGGAAGGTGAAAGCCAGATTGCACCTGTAGAACAAATTGATTATTTCAGGAAGCAAAATCTTGTAATGCATGGTAGTATTCATGAAGTTGCACAGTGAAATGGTTCAGAGAAGTGATCCAGCTGAATATTTATCCCAAGGAATGGTTATTTTCCAGGAAGACTGATTTCCCAAGGCATCTCGCCTTGCAACCATAAGAATGCCAGCGTTGGCATACGAATAGGGAAAGAGTGTGCTGCCTCCTTTGGCAGCCACACAGACTCAGATCAGATTAAAATGAACAAGTAACTTTGGCCTTAGCTGATAATTGTCCTCACTTTGCCCAGAAGGAAATTTAGATACAAAGCGGAGATAAGATGTCCATAGCTGCATAATGAATTAGAGGAAAAACTGGGAATAAAATCCACTATATCAGCGGGAAGAGTATTTATGCTTGCAACTGTAAAACATGTGAAGGTTGAAATGAACCGCTGCTGTGGTACAGTGTCTGTTTTGATCAGGCGTAGACTTGCTGAACAGCTTTCTTTCTCCATGTCTGACTCTGGTAACTTCAGGGAGAGCACTGAACGTAGTTTCTACTTGCAAGGGTAGAATATGTGCAAATAGGAGTTCTGTTGAAGTATTGTTACTTGGTTAGCATGGCTTGGAAGCTGATAAATTTGTGTGTTGTTAAATGTACTTTGTTAAATTATGTAAATATTACAAAAGCAAGACGGTCTATTTTTCCAAAAGTTTACATTGTGCATCTAAAACAAACTCTGTGTGTAAAGTTTCAGAAGATTCGGTGGCGCAAAACGAGACAGTAATTGGTAGTGGAAGATAACCGTACCGAACGGTTATTCAGGGTTTACAGGAGCGTTGTGACATTGTGCAAGGAGAAACACTTACAATAGTATAGTTTTGGTATTGGCGCATTTAGACTTTGTCAACACTAGATTACTTAAACTTCTCAAGAATCATTCGAGGACAGCAGTTCTGCTGGTGATTTGTGCTTGCGTGAACGCACATATCAATCTTTGTATTAACCACAGGGTTAGCTGGGCTTGATCCGAGCAGTGTTGGCGGTTCAGTAGTTAAAATGCTGCTAGAAGTTATAAAACTGAAACTCTGCAGGCAAATGCAGGTGTGTTTTTGTGGGCAGTTTGCAAGGAGGAGATACTAAGAGAAGCCCAGGTAAGGAACAGAAGGGAAAGCTCCTTGTGCTGGTTCCCCACCAGCACAGCGTTTACCAGTACAGGGTGAGTCATGCCCCCAGCTAGTGCATCTGCCACTGTGCAGAGGGCAGCTGGGCAGCTGCTGCAAGCTTTTTTGTTGCTATGGAGGTTTTTACAAACTTGTTGCTGGTTTCAAAGTCAAAATTATCTGTTGTGTAAAGAGCTCTAAATGAAAAATGGAGAGGATTTTAAACCTATCCCTAAGCACATTCCAATGATGTGAGAAGAACAAACTTTATTTTAGAGAGATCGAATTCACACTTCATGAAGCCAAAGAAGATTTTGCTATTTAAATCTTCTTTTTTCTACTACATACCACTCTCAGCAAAGTTCCAAAATATTTCACAGGTTTTTTTTAAGATAAACTGGTAGACTGGAAATTAATCAAAACGTTTTTTAAAAACTACATTAAACCGTGACTGAGGGACTCTGCAAAGTGTGCGTGTAACATCATGCTCTCAGCTCAGATGAGATTATTTTAGACATTCCATTATTACAGTGTAAAAGATAAATGATACAGGAGCACATTATGTGCTGTAATGTGTAGTACAGGCTGGTCAACAAAGAGCCACAAGCAAACAAGTGAACCTGTGTGTGAGTTTTCTTAAACTGAACTCTTCTGTAAAAAATATGAAACTTGATTGTTACCTCCATTCTGCATATTGCAAAGGTCTCCTTTAGGGCTTGCCAGGAGTGGAGGTAAGTCTATTCTGGATATAAAAGTTTATTATTTTTTGCCAAGTTAGTGCTGTCAGCTTAAACGCAGGAAAAACACCTTTCCTCCAGAATAAATGTCCAAGTGGAAGTTACACCTGTCAGCTTTACTTTGTAGACAGACCATTTACATTTTGTTGAGCTCTCTTAACTGATCTCCATCTACATATTCAAAGACACAGATACACATCTAGTGCCTCTTTCTCCACTCCTCTCTGGGAGGAAAAATGCTAACTTTGGGAAACAGAAGTACAGATCTTGATGATCGATGTCCTTTTTGTTTTCATATGGCTTTGTGTGTAGCCTATATTGTTAGTGCAATCATTTGCAATCTTAGAATAAGTTAGTGATGTTTTATTAGTGTCATCACTGGCATCTATGAATATAAATGGATGGTTTAAAATCTTAGTGCAGTTTTTGCTAGTCTTCAAGGTATGTGAGCAGATAATGATGAAAGCAAGAGTTTTTAAAGCAAAAAGGAATGTTGCCACTGAACAAGAAGAAAACGAGGCAATAAAAAGTGATTTGGAACAAAGAGTAGCCTAATGAGTGAAACAATTGCCCTTCAGTATCATAGCAGTGGGTAGTTTTGAACTTCTGGCATGTATTTTGATGAGTATACAAATTTGAAGGGACAGATGATCTGTCAGTGTGGTCATAGAAAGCTTCATATATGTGTCTTCAAGTTATCAAACAATTACGGAAAAGTAATAAATGTGAAAGCTAGGCATACACATGTCAGTGACTACTGTTGAGTGGTAACGACCTCGATTTGTTTTAATCTTGCTTTCATTTTGTTGCATTGAAAGATACAGATGAGACACAATAGATTTGAATATAAGGAAATTCCTAAGTCAGTCACAGGTGTTTAATTTTTATATATTTAAGGTAGTAGGAAGGGCTTAGACTTTTAATTTGAGTGTATATCGTGGTGTACTAGAACTTCTTTGAAGATGGTTTTGCTTAGTAGAAGAAAAATGTTGAGGTTTATGGCTGTCATATCTAAAACTAGTTCATAGCCGATAGAAAGCCTTCAGCTTATTGCAAAAGCTGAGGGATTATAATGCTGCTGAATTCTGAAATGGCAACCTCTTAAACTATTTTCTGTGGAGATAATGCTTGAAAAAATTCCAGATTCACAGTTCTGGAAATCACTGGTTTGAAAGCCTTTGTCCCTCAAACCAGATTTCTAGATACAGCCAAATAATTCATCTTAAGAAATGGAAAAAGCCTGAAGGTTTTTTATCGTAGTTTTTATGTTTTAACTGCAGGATATTATATAAGGCATTTTTCTGGAATTGGAAATATGGTCTGCTTCATTTTCCATTAGGCTGTTAAATACTTACAGGCAAATAGCCAGCTCCATACTGTGAAAATATGTTGCCTGCTGAGTTAGCAAGATACCTATCATAGATTATTTTAGGAATGGTCAAAAAAAATAATTGGAAGATGGGACAGCCAAGATGCTGTGCTGCATCTTCAGGCTTTCATATACCACCCCATCGAACATACTTCTGCGTGGACCTTTACTTTGAGAATTGGACGGTATTTATTCACTCTCCAGTCTTTTGTTTCCCCGCCAAGACTCCCTGCAATACTTTCAGTTACTGCCAACGTTGTTGGTTTTTTATGATGTGCGTGTCAGTTTGCTTAGTTGTACCAAGACTAATCCATTTGAGACAGAGATGCCCAAATATGTGGCATAGCTTTAATTTCACCAAAAGACAAGCCACAGTGCCACACACCACTTTATGTCTGATCTTTTATATGAGTTGATGGGAAAATCTGTTTCAAGTGAATTTTGAGCTCGCAGTGAAGAGAAGACAGTTATGATTTTTTCTGTTTTTCACAGAACAGTCCCAGGAATTGTTGTGAATGCTGTTTCTGAGTATCCTCTTGCTATGTTACACCATATTGCCAAAGTCGGTGTCAGCTGCACAAAATTGTCCTTCTGATGCAGTAGATAGGATTACTCTTCTCTCCTTTCCTTTGTAGCTCTACTAACCTATTACAGATACCATCTCTTAGGTGGGTGTTACAAGCTGTCCCTGGACGTCTGGCAGATGACAGAATAGATCGTTAGTTGCAGTCAGTATTTTTATTTTGCATTTACATGGGCAAAGGCAGGCTTGAGTACTTACCCATAGAAATGCAAAACTGTGAGGATGTGCTGACTGTGGCCCTGTCTTGAGATAAAACTTACCACTTAAGAACATATTTTCCGTTTTTTGCATATAAAGCAGCTGAGATGCACAAGAAAGGAGTGATTGTACGATGATATAAATAATTCCCTCTTGTGTTATAGTCCTGATTACTATCCGCTGACATGATGTAACTTGTACCAGATGTGTTTTCCTACTAACTGGGAATTGCTGTGCCTGTTTCATGCACCTGTTCTTCAAACTGTGCAAGTATATTGAAACTTTTTTTTAAACGTGCTCTGAAATATTGCTGATGTATTGAACTGTAGGTGACCAGATCATTTTAGTCAAACACTTTGTATTTTCACATTGCAAGCTCTAGTCATTTCTTGCTAATATGCTATTCAGAAGTCACATTACTTAAGGATTTCATAGAGCAGAGTTGTAGTGAGAAAGCATTAATGTTTTGTTATTTTTAGGAAATATACTGCATAACTTTGTGCTGGGCAGTATATGTAAAGCTAAGTTGTATCTGTGCAATGAAAAATTTATTTTTCTGATGCATTTTCTTGTATTTCTGTCCTGTCTGCTGACTTGAAATTGATTAACGGATAACACTGATTAATATTAACAGAAGCTAAGTGAAAAATCACATTTTATTTGCCTCTACATTTATATTTGTCAGAACGATGCATTCGCTTATCAGCCTTTCCAAATAAATACCTGTGCCAGTTTATCATAGTTCTAATACTTCTTCTGTATCCAAATAATGTCACTAAGAAGTGTGAAAGCGTTTAACTGATAATGAAGCTGCTTTTTTGAAAGATTTGAGCTACACTCTTGCATTCTGAATTCACATAGGGTTTAGCTGTACTAGAAATTTCTACCTGATGAGTTAACTTTGACCCAGCTTCAGGAAGCAGGGAAGCTGGCGCTCCAGTTTTGGTTAGAAATTTGAGCGGTGTCCACACTGTAACAGGTTTGGCATAACGTTGGAGCTGTATTTAACCATCCCCCCAACCTGCAGCCACTGCCTTAGTCCTGTTCTGAGTGTAGTTTCTTGAACAACTACTTGACTAGTTTGAAATTGGTGCATTATCTTAAATAATGTAGATTATTTATTCATGCATATGGTTGTTTCACTGCTCATAAACTCTGTGCAAATCTGGTTGCCCCAGGACTTAATGGAGCTGCTGGATTGTAGCTTCCAACCAAAAGATGTTCAGGATCCTGAACAACTTCAGATCATTAATGCATATGCAAAATGGCATTGCCTTTAATCATAACACAGTTATAATTGTTTTCTTAACTTTTAGTTTCTCTAATTGTAGTTTGAGAGAAGTCTTTTTTTATGGAAAAGAAAATTTCAAATGTCAAGATACTCAAACTTTCTCATTAAACTGGGTTTTATATACAGTGGTCTAGATACTGAAATGGCAGAGTGGAAAACTTATTCATGCCCCACCATGCCTCTTGATTGTATCCATTAAAAAGCTGCTGTTAAACTGAGATCTGTCTGCTCTTAAACTGAAGAGGGGAAAAAAGAGAAGTTTTGGGGATTATCTCATGTGAAGTTACAGTCTCGTGTTGTGAAGGAAGTGCACATTATTTGTGATGCTTGTATAAGGTGTGTGGTATTTTGGCACTGCAGTGTGAGCTGCGGCTCGGATTCTCCCACGTATTAGGTGCTGTATACTTTTGGATAAATAATGTTGTCTTGGTGTCTGGTGAGCTATATTAAGGTTGCGAGCACTACTTTACCAAGTTGGAAGTGAAATCTAGTACAAGTGGCTTGTATACAGAAACAAAAAATTACCTTCTGTGCCTGTCTTGGAAAGGCTGTCTTATAACAAAGAAAGAAAATAATGGATGGCTGATAAATTAATGCATTTTTAATGTTGGACATTGACTATTGCAATCTCTTTTTCCATCATATTCACTTTTCATGCAAGAATTAGGTGAGCTGCAGGAAAGCCTGAAGCTCTTACCCTTCCTCCTCTTTTCCCTTATGGTGTGTGCAAAACTGTGGCAAATGCCACTGATTTGTGAACTGAGGCATGGGTATATTTTTTTAAAGGAATTTTCTGGTCCTTATGGCTATCTGTGAAGAGTAGGGGGAACTTCCAGATGTTAACTAAGTAATAAATCGATACAGCGCCGTCTTTGTGTCTGTAGACAAATCACCCTTGTGCCCGCAATGCTTCTAGACGTGCCAACCTACAGCAAAGTGAATTAGACCAGCATCTGTCAATTTTCGGAGCTAATATTGATAACTTTTCTATGGGCAGCAATTAAACTGGTTTTCAAAAAAAAACAACAAAATTAGGCCACTGTCCCATTGACCAGCAGCGGCAGGGTCATGGCTGGTTGTGGAGTGCCCCGAAGTGCCTCTTCTGTCCTTTTGTGGGAGCCACCAGCAACATGCGGGCAGGAAGAATGAGCAGTTAAGTGGACATCTGTGAGCTGGCAGCCCTTCCGATAGCAGGCAGACAGCTGTGGGCCAGGCGGGGGTCAGTAGCTCACAGGGAGCCCTGATATGCAGAAATGACTGTGCAACCACTTCACTTACTACAAAAGCTGGAAGAAGCAGTGCTTTTCTTTACATCGGTGTCTGCTTCTGGTGGATGCTTGCCAAGGAGCAAATTGTACATCCTTGGCACAGGTTAGGTGAAAATAGGAGATAGCCAGACTGTCAAGCTGGTCCCTCTCTGAGGACAAACTAAGGACGCGTAATTTAAAGTCGTTAACCTCTGAGCATATTGCGCTTGGTCTGTGCTGATTTCAAGGCATCTGTTGAGCCAAAGTTGGGGCAGGTAATTGTGCTAGCACGCTCTGCTAGAAATTGTTCTATTTTTAGTACAGATAATGTGAAGAAATGCGGTTTTTCTTTAGAAGTAGCGAAAGCATTGTATGAAGTGTTGCTCTCACATACACATGCTTCCTCCACCTACACATTTGTCTGCAAGTTGTTTGTGCTTTTTTCTGGGTTTGAGCCTTTAATATTCGTAGGCTTGCAAACCTTTCTTGTATGATCTTTGATTGCGAAGTGTCGCATGCACCTCATAGGTTCATTCTATGGTCGTAATCCAGTTATTCCTCAGTTTTATGTCTAGGTAGACTTCTTCAAAAATTGTTTTGAAACTGTGTATCCTTTTTACGTTTTAATCGGAACCTGTATTGCTCCCTTTTGTAGTATGGCTGAAATTCATTCTGTGAGCCCAAGCTGTTCAGCAGCTTTGAAAAAAGTGGATTCACCTTTTAAAAAAAAAAAAAAGGAGGGGGGTGGAGTGGGAAGTAAAACCACCCAAATGCTGCTTTCTTACATTTGGGATTAGAAACTTAAGGAAAAAAAAACTTCTGTTAAAATATTTTGGGCAGTAATTAAACTACAGTCTCTCAGAACTGTCAGTACTCTAGTAGTGCGTCAGTGGTATTAAATGTATAAGGAGTGCTTTGCTTTACCAGCTGTTCGACTCTTAAATAATGTTGTTCGAAAGTTGCGGGTCCCTTGAGGGTAGCAGGCGGTGTATTCAAAGTGAAAGTAGGTTACTGGTTTTTCAGAGTGAAGTGGTTTTAAGACCAAATAGCTTTGATAACTCAGAATAAGCCCCTTTGTTTTTATTTGAAGTGGTGCTGTGTTCATACAAAGTGGTTTATTATACAGAGTATTCCTTAAATGAGCAGAGGTGAAATGATGGCTGGATATGGAAAGAGAATATTTCAACATTTAGTAAATGGGGGGGTGTGGAGGTAAAGCTTCCTCTTCCTGATAAGTTTTTTGCTTTTTCTGGCTCTCTAGCAGCAGCATTCTGATAGCCTTCCTGATTTACTTGTGCAACTTGAGAGATGCTTAAATATGCTGAGGAAATAATTGTGTATCATTTTCTACATGACACAGTGATTTTCTGAGCTTCTGAATAATTCATTAAATCTTGTTAAAGGAAAAGCTAAACAGCGGATTTTGTCATGCCCACTGCTTTCTAAGGGCCTTCCTGGGTATAGGGTTGTTCATTTTGGCTTGCAATCACAACCAGTTTATTATTTACTAGTTTTTCTGTCTGAATATGACTTGTGATCACAAGCCAATGTTAACAGCCCATCGCCACGTATCTCCTGGCCCAGCTGGGAGCTGAGACCCTGCTGAGGACGGAGCGAGTATGCGGCAGCGGGAATAGACCCCACTGTTGTGGTGCTGTGAGTCTGTCTGCCAATCAGTCTGTCAGGCATCTTCAGGGCGCTTTTTGAGTGCATTTGGAAATATTGGAGAACTGTTCAAGAATCTGTTTAATTAACTTTAAGCTGGTAATCAAGACGACTGGTTATTAGTCCCTCACTTTCCCCATGTCACTTCACAAAGATTGTAGGGCAAGGTTCAGGTTTTTTTATTACTCAAACCACCAAGGCCATTTGGTAGGTTCATCTGTTCACTTCAAAGGGAGAAATTTCTGGTGGAAGAGTAAAATAGAAACTATAATGTATAAATTCTATCAAAACATGTTTGGATGGAAGTTACTGCATTTGCAGCGTGGAGAGTATTTTAACTCAGTATGATGTGGAAGGAAATTTATCATAAAAATCCATATCTGTAATACTGCTTTAGGTTGGTTGCTTTTTATTGTTGCTCCAAGAATACTACTAATAAAAATGACCTTATGATTCTGTAAAATCCAAGTGTTTTATACCTGTCTGCTGGACTTAGCCCAAGCTTATAGCTGCAAGGAATTTTTCAGACTCTGGTAGTAGGGATCTGGTTTTCTTCATACTTAGTTGGTCGATCCATCCATTTTCTGTTAGGGCCCTTCTCTGTCCTCTAGTCATGGGATGTCTCTTAGGCTCTGTCCTTAATTCTCCTCCTCTTCACGCTTCAGTTGCAGGTTTAGTCCCAAGTATGCTGTTTGATCAGGAGTTCCAATGTATTTCTGACTTGATCTGCACAGCCAAAAATCTTGGCTTGATGTTGCAATACTGTGCTACCAAAATGTAATTGTCCTGGTGAAAAACAGATGTGAGAGCTTGATTACTTGTATTCATTAGGGATCACGTGGCATTTTTTGCAAGAGGAAGTAACAGTGTCCTGGTCAAATTCCAACTTGGATAACTGCAAGTGAAATTTAGATGGGCAAATGCAATATTGTTTGGCTACTGCACTGAGGAATAAGTAGCTGGGGGAAGGGAGAATGAGACAAAAGAGTAAGGGCCTTAAATCAAGAGGCTGTATGAGGGATCTCTGAGGTGGAAACAAGCAGGGGACACGGTGTTCTTAATCTGATTTAGTGCTGCAAGTTGAAAATGTCTCCATTGAAATTCTTCATGCATATCGACATTAATGGAATGTTGTTCAGTATAATATGTCCTTTTTCTGGGTAAGGATGGGCTCCCTTTGGGAGATACAGAAGGAGAAGAGGTATTTCTGTGTAGGTATGCACCTTGTTTGATGGTGAGGTGTGTGGGAGCAGAGCAGAGTCTTGGAGCCATCAGCGCTCCCGAGAGTCCAGGAGAAACACAGATCAGCATCTCGGCCCAGCGTTGAGGCAGGTGGTGGTGATCTTTGGCGGGTGGAGAATATTCATTTTGAAATGGATAGCATGCCTTGATTTCCGTATCTTGGGAGTCTAGTACCAGTTCTGATCCCCACAAAAGGTGCACATATTTGTACCTAACTGCCAGTTTTGCTTGAGACGGTGCTATGGGACAGTCCATCCCCAGCAGATACAGCTCATAGATAATATACCCTGTGGTTTACCCCAGTTGTACAAACTCAGAAGAAAAGAATTTGCTGAAGATTTTAGTGATTTTTTTTTTTTTAATTGACTTTGTTTTCTCTGTTGTCTTTTATAGATAAAATGTTCAACGGTTCGTTGGCAACTTTCTTCAGAAGAATAATTACTACTGCTCTGCTCTTGCCATAATACCAGAATTCTGTGACCTACACATCAGTGCTAAACACCAGCAGAGAATCACATTTTGTTCGTTCCGTGTAGATGGAACAGGCATCGGTCTTGAGAGCCCATCCTGATTTAAAGCTGCTTACTTGGTTTTCTGGGATTAAAGGTGCTCAATGAATCAGGGCCCCCCAAATGAGTCAAACAGCCAATTCTTGCCAACAGTTGGTTGAAAACTGTGCCGCGCATGTAGCAGGGATGGCGCAAGAGGACAGTCGCCGTGGTCAGGTGCCACCCACGTTTTATCATGGTGCCAGCCAGGAACTTGATCTGTCCACCAAAGTATACAAGAGAGAGTCAGGAAGTCCTTACTCTGTGTTGGTGGACAGCAAAATGAGTAAACCACATCTCCATGAAAGAGAGGAGCAGCCATATTTCAGGGAGAACAGATCGGTAGGAGAGGTCCGGGCTGTGAAAGAAGATAGAGAAAACTCTGACGACTCTGAGGAGGAAGAAGAGGAGGAAGATGAAGTGACTTACAAAAGGGAGCAGATTATAGTAGAGGTAAACCTTAACAACCAAACATTAAATGTATCAAAAGGGGAGAAGGGTGTCCCCTCCCAGTCCAAAGAGACTGCTGTTCTTAAGACCAGCAGTGAGGAAGAGGAGGGTGACAGTGGGGAAGAGGCCACTGAAGACAGTAATGATGATGAGGAAAATGAGAGGCAGAAGAAAAAAGAGAAAAGAGTGGAAAAAGTTAGTGTTGCACAAAGGAGAACAAGGAGAGCTGCATCTGCTGCAGCAGCCACAACTTCCCCATCACCCAGAACTACAAGGGGTCGTAGAAAGAGTGTGGAGCCCCCCAAGCGTAAGAAGAAAGCTGCAAAGGAGCCCAAGGCACCTGTGCAGAAATCAAAGTGTGAAGAGAAGGAGACTTTAACCTGTGAGAAGTGCCCCAGGGTGTTTAACACACGCTGGTACCTGGAGAAGCACATGAACGTCACTCACAGGCGCATGCAGATCTGCGACAAATGTGGGAAGAAATTTGTTCTAGAAAGTGAGCTGTCCCTTCACCAGCAAACAGACTGTGAAAAAAATATCCAGGTAGGTTTGCTCACCTGCTTGCCAGATTTCCATACCTTCTGTCGTGCCCTGGATACAGCTAGCGGACACTTCAGAGGGGGAAATCTTTTGCGCAGACCAGGTTCTGACCGAGACCTTGTCTCTACGTATCAACGCTTTGGTGTCTTCCAAAAGAAGTAAATTGCAGGGAACAGAGTGTACAACTGACATCTGCTTTAGCAGAGTTACTCTAGTATTTAACTACGAGTTGGGGAAAACGCAAAGCTACTTTAACAAATGTCAGACTCAAGAGTAACTGGCCTGAAAACAAGTGCATTTGCAGTGAAGTACTTTGACAGGATAAACCCTCCTTCTTCAGGTGCTGAGCACCTGCAGCTATCGCTAGCTTTAAAGTTCAAAGTGTTTCAGTGTCCTGAAACCAGTCACAGAGTACGTCCAGGTAAGGTTTGAAGGGAGAATGGAACTAACAACATTTCACTGGTATTGAATGAGAAATTTGTAAAATACCGGAGAGGCAAGCAGGTGAGAAAGAAACTAGTGAAGTCAGGATTTGAACTTCTGTTAAAATGTAACTTTTTTTTAAATCCTACTGAGATAGTTATATACAAGTAATTTACATTAGTGTTCACGTATGCATATGGAAGTGTATGAATTCAGCAAGTAAATCTGTTCATGAGCCTGCCCTTTTCCCAGTGCAAAAAGCTCAATAAATCTCGCTGATAATATAAAGATGTCTGGTCTTTCTCACCGGAAGATTTGCAGCTTTTAATTTTATACAACAATGGAAGCCTGTGTTGTAATAGAACCATTTTAAAGTTTAAGTTGTGGAAAGAGTTTCAGACGTTCTGATTCATCTGTGGTTTGTACTTTGCTCGTAGGCATCTATGTTCTCATGTAACTGGGGGCACTGTTGTTTTATATGGCGATTCGAACGTGCTTTTTTTGCCTTGTTAAACTAGGCACAGTGTTGCCACCTACTTCTGAAATAATCCCACTGCCAGTATGAAGCAGCTTGGGTTCAATTTCTGCGGAGCTGAAATGCTGAGAGTTTGTAGGGCAACAAGTTTTTTGTCTGTCCAATGAGTTTTACCAGAAAGATGTAAGATTTTTTTGTTTGTTTGTTTGCTTAAATGCTAAACTGAATTGGTATTCAATTCCCACTGTGTGGGAAACAGTTGAAATATTTATTGCAATTTCTCTTTGCTGTAAGACTCAAATGCAGCTCTATATAACACTGTGCTATTTTTCCTTATGTTTCAGCTCATAGGAGGAAGACTGAAGGAAGGAGTATAATATAAGATAATGAGCCTTGAGCGTAGTTAGTAAAATGCATAAACATTTCAGTATGTCCTTGCAATTTTTGAGATAAATACTTCAAACGTTTAGTGTAGCAGAGAACATTTAACGGTAAATTTAAGGAATGCCCTATCATCCAGGTGGCTCATCCACAGCTTAAAATCTTTTGACTTTAAACAGGAATTTATGAATAGTTTGTGTGTGGTATAGAATGGAGAAGCATCCTGTAATCCATGCACCCATATGCTTCTGAGGGGTTACGTTCCTATGTCCAAAAGTGATAGGAAAAGAAGAAATTGTAGAAATTGTGTTTTATATCCAGTACCAGGGAAGTCAGGTCCAGAAACTTTCCCAAATATATCTAGTGACAGAAGCACTGCTAGTCATCTTCAAGTTCTCAGTATAAGCATATATTCAACAATAACTTTTGTCTGTCCTGACATTTGGAATGTGTTTCACAGCTGCTTGCTAATTTGTTTTTATTGCACTTGGCAAAAGGAGTAAGGGGATATGAAAGTTTTACATTAATGTAGGGTTTAATATGTCAAGAGGGATATGGAGCCTCGTCTAGGAAGAAAGATGATTTCATTATGTAAGTGGTAATTGAACTGATAAACGTGGCTGGCTCCTCTCTATATTTTTCATCTAAGTGATGGAATATATCTGTTTTTCCAGGTAATTTCTGTTTTTCATCCTTTCAAAATTAGCACTTTCACAGAATTTCCGTGATCATCTTAGACATTCTGTGTAGTAGCGCTCAGTATTAGTGATCTAAATTACTTGCTGCGGATCATCAATTAAATTGTAGAGTGACTGCTTCAAGGGCTTGCTTAACCTTAAATCAAAGTATTTTTGATCATTTCTTAGCATTGCTTTATTCTCTAGGGTTTTTTTTTCCCCCAAAGACTACAGTTTGTTCCTGACATGCCTCCAAGTAGGTACTGTTAGAGGCAGAGGCTCTCCTTGGAGTCAGCATGGTGAGCGCTGTACCAGAGTTTCCAGGCCGGCAGAGATTCAAGCACTGTGGAAGCAGTATAACTTTTCTGTGCAGAGAAGAAACTCCTCAAGTTGACAGAAGGCACAGTATTTGCTACTTCTGCAGTGAACAGCGTACAATCCTTCTTACTTTGAGGGAAGGAGAATAATTGATGGGCAGAAAAATGGAGATGTACCAAAAACCCCAAACACCCCAACAACTAACAAAAAATAACAAGCCACAATTCCTTCCTCTTCACTTCAAAGATGAAAATTACTTGGTATCCTCACATACGTGTCTGCTATCAAGTTTCACAACTAAGATTATTCTGGAATTTTCAAAGTTGTACAAAGATTTTTTTATCAAGTCTTTAGCAAGAACTAACTCTTTTGGGAAAGAGAGTTGCGTGAAAGCCATTGGATCCTGCTCGTCGCTGACTTCCTGGACATTTCACAGGAGTTGTGGGAAGAGATCAAAACATTGCTTGCATATGGTCATTTTAGACTTATAGTGCTACTGATACATATAAATGAAGAGTCAGAACACGAAAGACAGAGGTGACAACTTGCTTTGTGGTATGAACTGTGTACCAGACTCTCTGCATGGTCAAGAGCTGCAAGATGGAAGCTTTCTTCTGTGTCGAGCTAAAAGGATGAGAGAGCTTTGACTAGTTCACGGGCTGTTAGACCTGGAGTTTGAGGGGTCACGGTGCTCCTGTGAAAGACAGGTCTGGATGTGCAGATGGGTTTAAGGCAACTTGGTGGTGTTGGCCTCCTCCACCTCTGTTGGCTTCTTCCCACACCAGGGGTTTGGATTCTTCCCGCGCCAGCAGCATCAGTGCCTGTGAAGTTGTCTTCTCTGTGTTAGCTCCTTGAGGGCTGCAAACAGCTAGATGTGCTGTTGTGTTTTGGAAATAAGTTACTGCAGTGGCTGTGGTGCTCTTCAGGTGGCACCAAAATGCAGTGTGTTAACATCCTCTCTAATCCTGCCTGATCTGGGTTTTCTTAGTGTAATTGTTTCAAGTGTGAAACAGTAAATGTAAGCTGAAGTACAGTCTGAGACAGTATACAGCATTTTGGCTTGTTTCGGGCTTCTTTTTGTCATGCAAGACGTGGCTTAACTCCACAAACTTGAATCACTGAGTCTTTCTAATTTAAACTTCCTTCTATTTATCCCATTCATTCAGTGCGTTTCCTGTAATAAATCATTCAAGAAGCTCTGGTCCCTCCATGAACATATCAAGATTGTCCACGGATATGCAGAAAAAAAATTCTCTTGTGAGATTTGCGAAAAAAAGTTCTACACCATGGCCCACGTGCGGAAACACATGGTTGGTGAGTTATTGATCGGCGCTTCTGTTGGTTCTGCCTCTTAATGTGTCTTTGTGGTTCTTAACTCGTCATTGCTGTTTTGAGGAGAAAAATAAGGCAAATTCAGTTGTCTGAGCTTTATCCTTAGCAAAAAGTTCAAGTCTGTAGTACTGGGCAGCAAGCAAAATATGTATGTGTGTACATCTGTGTATATGCTTACAAGCTGTGCAGTAGTAATCGTTCTCCTGCTCAAAGTTGGAGGAAAAAATTGGTTAAAGAACTGTTTGCATTTGAATGACCCTCTCTAATGTACTGTTGTGTTGCAGCACACACAAAGGACATGCCATTTACATGTGAAACCTGTGGAAAATCATTCAAACGCAGTATGTCTCTCAAAGTACATTCCCTACAGCATTCTGGAGAGAAACCATTCAGATGTGAGGTGAGGCAGCAACTGGTAATATGTTTAGATACAGTAGCGTAAGGTATTAAATTAGTAACACTATCAGTAGGGAATGTAGGTGGAAACGGAATTGACCGACGTGTAAATGAGGTGCAGTTTCATAAAAATTTGGGGGAAATTCTTCTCCACATGGAGAGCGCAGCAGGAATGCATCTAGCAGCAGTTCAAACTGAGACGTATTTGGTTTGCTTTTACTGATGGCTGTCATGTTTTTCTCGATCAGTACATGCTACAGCAGGATTTGAATCCTAGTTTTCTGTCAGTGTTCATAGCAAAGCCTAATGCAAATTACGTTAATCCTCCCTGTCCTACCCAGTAACTTGAAACAGAAGTGGCGACAGTGAAAATAAACAAATTACTGCTTGTTTTTCACTTGCGGGAAAAACTATAGTCCTCGCTGCAAACTACGATTACCTCCTTGAGATCTAAGACAGTGCTCTGAATCTGCATTTCTTAAACGGAGCGTGTGTGTGTTGGGATGGGGGAGAGTATCTCACTGATGCATTCACGTGCATTTGCGATTGTAAATTTTATCCCTGCCCTCAGGAAAGAGACCGTATGGGACAGACTTACCCAGTCATATGTCTGGGGCAGATAATGTCTCGGTCATCTGCTGGGGATGCTTGTTGGTATCACATGATGGAGGCGGAGGGGGTGCAGAGTCCTTCCTGTTCCCAGGGCAGGTCTGGTGGCTCACCCTGCCCACAAAGTGGGCACAACTCCAGCCAGACACGTAGTAGTAATGGCGGTAGTAGTCTTGGGGATAAGACTCCTAGGGAAAGAAATTACCTCATACCAATAAATAATAGCTGGAAAACAGACTGGCTTGCTGAAAAACAAGCCTGCCATAGAGTGCTGTTGGTTTTTGCTGTGTAAGCAGAGTCCTCTAGTGGAGGCATGCCATAGTCCAGCAGAGATCGCTGGCAAAGCTGCGAAACCTCCAAACGATACCTTAAGCCAACAGAAGCACTTTTCTGTTGGCATAACCGTGTCTCTGCCGGGCTTTTGCCAACAGCTGTGTCAAGTAAAGGTTGTGACTGTTCCACGCTCCTTGCCAAGGCTCTTGTGCCAGCAGACCTTTTAGTACAGACCAAATCCTACTTTCACTAAATAATTTAAATCCTGCGTTTGTGTGAGGGTCTGTCTGTGTACTACTTCAGGTATTCTTTACTCCTTCACATAGTACATTTGAGTGCTGTTCCATGACTGCCTTGCTTCCTGATGTGTGACGCCCGAATATCATGGGTTGCTGTTCTTCTGTTGCAGAACTGTGATGAGAGGTTTCAGTACAAGTACCAGCTGCGTTCCCACATGAGCATCCACATTGGGCACAAACAGTTCATGTGCCAGTGGTGTGGCAAAGACTTCAACATGAAACAGTACTTTGATGAGCACATGAAAACACACACTGGTAAGAACTTATCACAGAAAAGCACAGGTATCTCCAGGACAAAAACTTTCCTATACTTCCAGCTGTATTCTCTTCCTTGGAATTTGGGATCAAAACTGTTGTCCAACCTAGAAAATCAGACAGGAAAGGTTAATACATTAACTTACTGTTAAATCTAACTGTCTCTAGTCCTGTGATTCACTGTGGGGGAAAATGAGAGGTTAGGCTTACTTCCTTGTTGTTCTGGTCTGAAGGAACCCCTAGCCAAAGCCTTATAAAAGATTGTCTCGTGCATCAAATTCCAAAAGTGAGAGAGGATTTCGTAAAGACTGAGGGCTTCTGTGGAACAGCTGTTTCTTTATTTGCTGAAGGTACTAGTCACAGTAGCCTCTGTAGGATGCAGCTTGTTTGCGTAAGTCTGCTGAAGTAAGTATTAGCAGATGTTCCGTGCTTAACTGATTGTCATGTCTGTGTTCGGCAGGAGAGAAGCCCTTTATCTGTGAAATCTGTGGGAAGAGCTTCACCAGCCGCCCAAACATGAAGAGACATCGCAGAACTCACACAGGGGAGAAGCCCTACCCATGTGATGTGTGTGGCCAGCGATTTCGCTTCTCCAACATGCTCAAGGCACACAAGGAGAAGTGTTTCCGTGTTACCAGCCCCGTCAATGTGTCAACTGCTGTCCAGATCCCTCTGTCCGCGACTTCTGCCACCACAGTCCCTGCTGTAGTGAACACACCCACCACCCCAACTCCTCCTATCAACCTGAACCCAGTGAGCACGCTTCCTCCACGCCCCATTCCCCACCCGTATTCACACCTTCACCTACATCCTCATCCTCACCATCCACATCATCTCCCGGTCCCCCCGGTTCCTCATTTACCCCCTCCTCCAGCTCTTTTTAAGAGTGAGCCTTTAAATCACAGAGGCCAGAGTGAGGACAACTTTCTGCGACACCTGGCAGAAAAAAACAGTTCAGCACAGCACCACTAACATCTTTGCTTCCTGCCAGCTATTTTCCCATTTTATGCACATGGAAACATGCCCTCATGGAAGTACAGAGGGTTAGGTGGTGAGGATCTTTGTCTTTCTCTTATGGTCCAGCAGATGGTCCTAATTTTTCCTTTGAATCAGTTAACAAACAAGGAAATCCTGTTTTGGATCGGCAGTGCTCATTTGAACCTGGGAACCAACAGGACTCAAACTGAATTTGCTTGCGTTTTACTGGTGACTTTTATAAATTTCAGATACTGAGACTTGTGGAATTTTATAATTTCATATCAGCTGATGAGGTATGCTTGCTTTTATATCCTGGACTTCTCCTCAAAGAGGAGATAGGCCTGGTTTTCTTTGTACTAATCGGAAAGGCTGTGAGATTAATACAGAGCATTAATTGTATCACTGTGTATCGTAATGGATTCTTTTCAGCTTTTGGTGCCGGCTATGGAGTGAGCCAGCCACGTATCACAGTATATTTGAGCATTATAAAGAAAGACAAAAAAACTTCTTGTTTGTGTAGCTCTCCTAACACACTCTTTATTTTACTACAGAAATTATTTTAGAGTTTTTTGTATAGACCTATTTAGTAGTCTGTTTCTAAAATGAAATGTATTTCAATAAGCGGTGTAATTTTTTCAGTGTAGCTGGACCTATGTTGTATAATAGATAAATTTTTATAATCATCAAAATGTGATTCTTAAAAGATGCATATAGCTTCTATAGTTAAAGTTATTCTTACAACCATACAACTTAAAAGGTGCTTCAGAGAAGAAAGAAACCCAAGAGGTCTCTGGAAAGGTTGCCTCAAAAGTGATGTTGATTTCAGAACTTTACGTAATTTATTTTAGTAGGGCTTTTTTTTTTTTTTTTAACCTTATGTTTCCCTTTTCACAGTTTCTCATAAGCTTTTTGGACAAGGACGTTGGGATAATGTATTCCTGCTCCACAGGTTTTCTTTAGTTCAGTTGGAGTGAGGTATGAGATGGGTTAGAAAGGGAGCCCCTTACACGTAGGGACCCGCTGGTTTGGGAATGGAGAGTCACGAGAGAATGAGAGATCTGACAGCAGAGAGGAAATCAAGTATCTCAAGTCAGCCAGGCATCTTTTCTCTTTATGTAGGAGAGCTGGTTTTCATGGCTTTTCATGGTATGATTTTAAGTTGGGGATTGTATCACATGCTGCTCTTCAGATTGCTTTTTGGAATTCCTGGAGTTGTTAGGAGAGGGGAATTAAGTGAGATCATAAATGTGGTGTTTCTGACTGGTTGATTGTAAGAGTGAAAAAAGAAGTTTGAATGAGACAATGGTGTTTCAGTTGCATTAAGAAATAGCACTGTATGTACCATGTGAAGCTCTGTCCCATAAATGTAATGTGCATAAAATTATGGGATGATTTCTAGGGGTCGTAGTCATACTTTTGGCAAATCTAAGTTTTACAGTTGTAGGATAGGAAACTTTGAATTGTAGGCATGTCACTGTTTCATAATCCTGGGAGGCAATGAGGGGGAAATGACAAGTTAGTGCAGGGATGGTGGGCTGGAATGCCAAATGTATCTGTTTTAACCAGTGAGTAGCTGTTATTTTTTCAGGTTTGTATTTCTCTTCAACTAAAACTAAATATAGCAGCATTATGCAACCTAGGAACTTGTTGCCATCTTCAGTGAGGACAGAGGCCCAAGGCAATGTACTGTAAGTCCTCTTTTCCTTAAAATTCCTACTCTTCTGTGCTGCTTTTTAAATTAAATCCCACCAAACTATACATCCAGAGATCCTCGTAGGCAGATGTCGAACTTACTATTCTGCTTGGTAATGAACTGGGGTTTTGTGGCTAATGGGATTAATTTTTTTTTCAAGATAGCAGAAATGGTGGAAATTCTTCCCAGCATTACTTCCTCAAAGTTAATGCTGTTAAGCACTGTGTTTTGAAACACCATGTCCTCTGTCTGTTGCGAATTAGCTTCTTAGTTGATGTTTTTCACCATTTTCTACCACCTAATCATTAATGTTGGTTTTTTTCATAACAAGCATAGGAAACTTTAGGAACCAGAAAGGGCAGTTTTGGCCCAACAAACCTACTCCTTTTTGACTGAGCTGAAACCCCTTCCAGCATTTCTGAAAAATAAAACAACGTTTTTTAAATGTTTTCTCTAAAATATTTATATACACCCTCTTACCTTCTAGAAGAAAAAGCCAATTATGAAAGTGAATTTACTATCATGATTATGACTGTTGTATTTACTGTGGCTGGTCCGCCCCGGAGGTTCTATGCATTCCACGTCACATTTGCAACCTACATTTCTGTTGTGCCACTATTTTATGGTCAGGCCTGTTATTAAATGATTTTTAAATGCTAAAAAATTATTGGTAAATCAATTGTATTCCAGTTTTGCAAAATGATTTTCGTCTCAATAAATTTACAGTATTAGGCTGCTATTCAGAATTCTAAAATCTGGAACGGTTTTTTTCTATTATTTAGTTCATAGCAATGATACACCTTGTATTTTTTCCCTTCCGAGACTTATGAACTTCCTTTCTGTGGAAGAAGATTAAACTATCTAACCCGCTTAACATTCTGGCATAATGTGACATGATGTCAACAGATTCTCCTCGTTATGTGGGACAGACATATTGAAAGCTGACATACTGGTCTAATAGTCTTCCAATGTGATATCTTACATATCACATATATATCATACATATTTCAGCAAGAAAAGGAAAATGGGAGTTACAAAAGGCAGGAAATTCAAGGTTGAGATTTGCTGTGGCTTCTCACTTCTGCTTAAATTTGCATTGGCTGCACACCTTCTACAGAGTTGGTGCAACACTAAGGAATTCAAGTGTGTTTACTACTTTCTGCTTATGTTGACAAACTAAGCATGTTTTGTATCAGCTTTACTGTATTTAGTAAGTTAAGAGGTTGGTTTATGTTGTTAAAATGCTTCCTTCAAGAAGAGCAAAACCAAATTATACCAACTTTGGGTTTGGTTTGAATGTTTCTGGAAAGTGGGACTGAATTGTCCTCTTTTTTCTTTTTTTAATTCTCCCCAAAACATCCTACAGCCTAAGGCAAAGTTTTACTGAATTTTTAACATTGCATTTTTAAGGGGGGAAATTCAACAGAATTAACACACCATCGGGAGGTCAGCGTTATAAGACAAGCAGTTTAAAGGACAGTATCTTTTCTGGAGCTTAAACTGCGAGTCCACCAGACAGTGCCGTATCTGTACTAAAGGCATTAGCTGTGTGAGCTTGTTTGTTCAGTGTATTATCTCAGACTAACTTATCTTTCTGGATAAAGGTGTGGTGATTATTTGTTTTGTATTGTCATGCCTGCCTGAATTACTGAATCTCCTATTTACGCAACTCAGATACTTCTTAGATGACCTAATTTGTATTGCTGCGCACATGAAAAGTTACTATCACCCACCTGTATTCCCAACTAAATCTTAAACTATGGACTTCAGAAAGAGTCCTTCAAGCTGAATTTAGGCTTTTATCACTGAGAAATTAGTTCATATCTCAACAATCCAGTCCATCTGGATGTTTTTGTCTTTGCCCTCTTGTGTCTTTTGAGCATGTCATAGCTATTTCCGATTTATTGAAGAGAGGAGGAGGTAGACCTCAGGGTATGCAGTTTAAAATACAGTGCTTCCCTTTGACAGTTTTAGTCAGTTTTAGCCAAGTAAGTGACAGACCAAGTTTACCTCTGAGCTGAAAATATTAGTATTTTTGTAATATATTTAATTTGTTGCCTTTTTTTTTGCATTATAGTGACCATCAGTGGGGTCGAGTACCATTTTTGGGGGAGTTTGAAAGAGATGCTGTTGTGCAGGACTGTTTCTGTTCGTGCAAAGATAATGGTTTTGGTTTGATTATTACTTGCAGAGTATGTAGGTAATGTGCCTTTGAGAATACGATAAAACAATATGCAAACTGCAGTGAGGCACTCCAGAGCACTGATAATGTCAAACTTTTTTCGCTCTCGGGTCTTGAGCTCAGGGTCGTTTAAACGATTTATGGTTTCATATTTCTATTGACTAACAGTATTTTAAAAAACAAACAAACAAACATAATGTATAGCTCAACAAGACTTTTTTTTACCCACTAGTAAGGAACATCTCACTTGTAAATAGAAGATGCATCAATTTTCTGGTTTTGGTGTTGGTTTTGGTCTTTAAACCTGGGAGACGTGGCTACCTGAGAGATGGAGGTGAATTAAATAAATGCTTGCCCATTTTCATGACAAAATGAACGGGCAGTTTTTCCAGCTTATTATGTACTACACTTTGATTAAGATATCGTAGAGTCACAGAGTATCTCAAGTTGGAAGGGACCCATAAGGATCATCATGTCCAACTCCTCACAGGACTACCTAAAACTAAACCATATGACTAAGAGCATCATCCAGATGCTCCTTGAACTCTGACAGGCTTGGTGCCATGACCACTTCCCTGGGGAGCCTGTTCAGTGAAGAACCTTTTCCTAATGTCCAATGTGAGTGATTCTTAACGGAAAACATGACTTTATTCTTATATCTTACCTGCTTCTGAACTTTGAGCTCTATTGTTTTTCAGGAGTGACTATAAAAGTGCGTCAGATCTCTGTCCTTACAGTCTGATGATGTTATTTTTTTAACAGGCATAATTTTTTTTGTGGGGTTTTTTTTTTGGTTGGCATAATATGTACTGCTGAGCAGAAGACTCATGTAGAGTTTGAGCTTGGATGTGATCTTCTGCGTCCTGCTTAGCAAAGTGTAGAATGAAGGTATGTGTACTTGTTAGAACCAATAGCCACATGTCTTTAAAGGATGATATTTTTGTGTTAAAGACAGTGAGACTGGCAGTACATATTCTACTGAGTAATTATAGATAACCTTATCATGCACTATTTTAACAATTTGGAATTGCCATTTGACTTTTCAGAAGTTAACATCATTAGCTATAACATTATCAGTGTGGAACTGATAAATACTATACCTCTCTAGACGATATAGTAAATCTTCAAGTATTTCAAAAGTAGAAGAAAGGTACATTGAAAATTAATGACTGTAAGATGGTTTCACTCTTTTATAGTTTAAATTTGAAAGCAGGAGTGTCACTGTGCGAGTTTTGACATGGGCATTAAGATTTAAAGTCTTTCATAGCACATCACTTGCCAGCTTCCATCAAATTAATTTGCCATGTGCCATAACAGTTATTTTACTTGTATCTTGAAAACATTTTTATACTATTTCACCATTTGTTTTCTTTTGTAGAATGCTCTGTCCTATGAATTCACAGAGAGCGTTCTCTTCAAAGGGTGCGGGTGGGGAAGAAGGAACAGTAATTTTCCCAGGGCTCGTGTGCATGTGAATGAAACTTGGTAATTTTTTGTGGAGATTTAAGGATGTTCAAAATTGGAATTAAACTCAAATTAAGTAACTTTCACTGTTTTAGCAGACAGAAGACAGTTTCTGAAGTAATCTGGCACTAGTAAGTGGTATTGTCTTGCTGGCCTAGAAAGGTATAAATTAATTAATTCTTATATTTTTAATTTAGCACATTGATCATGCTAAAAATAAATTGCATAATATATTGTACATATATTGGAGACATGGCAAAAGAACTAAAATCCACCCTTAAAGAGAGAGAAGTTCAAAAGAAAGGCAAGCATTAGCATTTCCTATAGACACTAGGAAAAAAGTCTACCTTAGGGTTCACAGATGTCCTTAATAAAAATTTTTATCCTGGCAGCAACAAGGTAATTTTGCAGGTTTCAAGCTTCTAATATAATTCTGAATAAGAAATGAGAATTACATTAATTTCATTACTGCTTTCCGACCCACCACGGTAATTTCTGCCTGAGTTGACCTGTTCAAATTTATTCTAATGCCTAAGAAAAAGTTTGTCGTGGATCACAGGGGGTGCCCTCTGATCTCGGAAATCATCAGTGCTTTTTTTGGACAATGCTGCATTCTTCTGTCTCGTTAGCTGTGCTTTTTAAAATGAGGATAAAGATTTGAGAGGGATTTAGTGGGGGCTTTTTTTTTTTTATTCTCCATTTTTAAAATTGGCCTGTCCCTGTATTTTTTTGAAATAAATCCTCTTGCTTTCTTGATCTCTTGCTGCTTTTACAGATTGGAATTAGCAAATATCTTCTGATGAAATGTCTCTGAATATTGGGAATAGCTGCCTGTGTACTGAGTCATGGCCTACATATATGTACAGAGTGTATATATTTTGCAATGTAGGCCATCCCTTTGTGTACTGAGAACTTACGTACACAAGCACTGTAGTCAAAGGAGGCTCCCTGAGAACAGCAGTTGGTCTGTCCTTTTATGTCATCATATTGCTAAATATTTCTTTCGCCCATGTCTTATTGATCCCTCTAATTTATCATGAAAATGGGTATGTGTGATATGTGCTTGCATTTATAATTCTTATGCTGTTTTCCATGGTCTAAGGCTCTTCACTGTGTACTGCAGCATAAAAGCCTTATAATGCACAGTTTAAACACATTTGAAAGTGAGAAATTATATAAAATTTTCCACCAAAAAGGAAACGCAGCTTTTGTTGGAATTCCCTTTCCCAAAAAACCTGCCAAACTTCAGGGCAGAGTGCAGAAGCAGACTAGAAATCGCCTGTTGAAGTGATCTATTAATTATTATCTTTCGCTTGGAGAACTCTGAACAGGGTCGTTACTGTTTATTTTGATCACCCTATACAGCAGTAGCATAGTTCCCTTAGATATTTTTAATCTTGTTTCTGCACAAAGGAGAAGTTTGTAATAACACTGACGCTGATCAGCTGAGGATGTCTTTCCAAGAAACTACACATCTAACTTTTCCTGAACTAGGTGTCTGGTTTCCCAAAGGGTCATTGATGCCTTTTAAGCTGAATTGACCAGTTACAGAGTCCTGGCTTAAAGGTTAGTAGGGAAATACCTCTACCCTTTCAGGGACAGTAGGATTGATTGATTTTTCTGATACACCACAGAATTAATGCACTTTTCTAGGATAAGAAGAGGCATTGAGGGCCAGAATGAAAATCTAATGAGCAGTTTAAAGATGTGCACGCACGTAGTCTGTTCAGAGTTAATGCTGTTAAAATGATTAGCCCTAACGAGAAGCCAGTTATTGATCCTGCTGGACAGGTACACCAAGTTCGTTAGAAGTACAGGAATAAATCGTGGTATGTCACTGGGTAATACAGAAGGCTGCTGCTTGGGGGGGATTTTTTTCATTCATGTATCACTTAAAAACAGAAGAAATGTAAAGATTTGATGGGAATTCTTGTCTGCAGGTGAGCTGCAAGACAATTACATTTTCTTCCTGGTTTAGAGTGGAAGGCGTAGGAATGAAACCATTGTAACAGCAGAGGTTTTGTGTCTCCTTGCTGTTTACCATGGTCCAGCTGGAAAAAATAGCTAGCAGGCAGTGTTCAGAAAGCCACTTGGGTGTTTCCAGACACATGCAACGCTGTCTCAGGGTTTTTTCCCCTAACACAACTGCAATTTGAAAACCAAACTTAATTTGTTAAAATAGAAGTTCAAAGAAGTGCTGCCTCACTCTGGCTGACTTGCTGCTGATGTTGAGGTTACAGCTCTCACGCAAAGAGGGAGTTAGTGATGTTGCACCTTTTATTCTTCAACCTGTAATTCTAAAATCAGTTGTGGAAAGATTTTGGAGATTTGTGTGTGGTTTGGGGGCTTTTTGTTTGGTTGGTTTTTATGCAGCAATAACTAATTAGTAAAATTTCTTGAGTAGCATGGGAAGGTTATGAAAATGGGTTGTTGCTCCATTTGAAAGTCATAACGTAGCATGTTTCTCAGAAATGTGTAGTAATGATTTTCCCTACATGAAAAGTTGCATAACAGATGAAAAGGAAGGGGAAGGATAGGCATGTAGGGAGCTAAAATTTTCTGACTTTCTGCTTTCTCTTGACCCCCCACTGGAGAGAATGCATTTAGATTTCTAATGAGAGCTGATACTAGCAAGAAGTAAAAGGAATTAACAAAGTGAAGTCGGGAGAAAGCTGCAGCACAGACCTCAAGTAGCCCAGCTGCTGACAGCCCCCCGCCACCAGTAACATTGAACTGAAAAAAACAGCGAGGATCTGTGATTGTTGCTTGAATCGGACTTCTTGCTTATTTGACCTGAACGAAAGCAAGTGTGTTATGGCCAAGTGCTGCTTCTGTTTACAATCTTAATTTTGCAATTTCATTTTCAGATTGCCTCAACTCTGGTTTGCCTGTAGTCTGAGAATAATAATTAAAGGGCAACCGATAGCGGAACGTAACCTGTCCTCAGTCTTTCACGTGTGCTGCTACCATGTGCTGCATGTTCGAGGTGGATATGTGAGTTAAAAACTATGGGATGTTGTGTTCATGTCTGTGAATCGTGAGCTGTAAAATAATTCTGCAACCGTGCTTTGGCACGTCTTGAGAGCTTGCAAAATGAAAGACTGAGACAGAGTATTACAAAATAGTTTCCAGTTTTGCTTTTCAAACAGGAATTCAGCCTTCCTTCTTCCCTGAGTAACTCGATGCAGGGCAGTGAATTGCAATGTTGTTTGTGTACTTTCCCTATAAAATATCGGTATGCTTTCATCTCTGTGCTTAAAACTCTCAGCCTCCCTCCTGCATCCTGTGAGAATTACTTAATACCTTTACCAGGAGGACAACTTTCTCCATAAGCTTTGATAAAACTAGGAGGTTTATTAGAAAAGAACTGTTGTAAAAGAGAACTTACTATTTAAAGGTTTCCAGTGGTGGTTCCTTGCATGTCTGCTTGAGCAGCCCATGTGATTAAATTCAGTGTATGACTATCAGAGGAGTAAATATCCCTGTTCTGCAGATGTGGAACTGAGAGACCCGTCTGACATTATGTAAGCGAGTGACAGCTGGGGTCAGAGCTCCGTGTTATTTCTGATCCAGACCACTGCCCTAACCACAGGATCACCATTTCCCTTTTCAGTTCTTTTTAGATTTTCTACATAATTTCCTCTATACCATAAGGTTTTTCAGACAGTGAATAGCATGTATTATAATAAAGGAGATAAGAATCAGTCGCCTCTTACTTTGTGGTTATATTGAAGCTACTACGTACAGGCAAAAAGCTGTGAACGCAAAAAATAGCAATTGGGAAATCTTACTCATCTCACGATGTGTTTCTGATCGCTTAAGCTAAGCATGGAACAGAACATAGCCGGTGTGTCAACTGGAGGTGTCTCAGAATAATGATACGTAAAATTAGTTCAGACTGAAAAACGATTCCTTCCAAGACAGCCCAAGCATGAAGGTATCCGCTTTCCGTTAAGCCTTAGGTATCATTAATAGTCCAAAGGTCTTGCGATGCTTAAAGTTAATGCCTGCGTCCTGTTCAAACTCTGGTTTGGTAACTCTGCTCTGATTCTTGTGTAACCCCTGTTATTTCAGCAGGTTAAGGTATCCTGCACCTCCTTTTTACAGAACAGTTTCTGGAGGGTGCTAAAAGAAAATGCATCGTATGTCAACAGAGAGGATGAATTTGGTATTAGCTGCACGATGACCTAGTTCCCAGGGGCTCGAAGGAGAAGCAGTGCATTGAGAAATGAGAGCGTCAAGGAAGCAATGTTATCTAACTGCCCATTCTAGTTGCAGGTTTGTAATGGAAAATGATTCATCAGCCATCACCAAGGAAACCAGGGAGTGTGTCAGAATATACTACTTTACCTAGAGTTAGAGTTTGTACCCCTTTCTTCTAGAAATCGTATCTTTAGTAATTTAGGGTTGTTAATTCATAGGAAAATTCCTACTTGGCCTGAAATGTTGTCTCGTGTTCTGTGAAAATGTAAGCTGTTTGTTACTACCAGAAAACAACTGGATTTTATTATACAGTGTCTCATGGATTTTAATTTACTTACTTTAGGCATATATTTTTATTGATTACAGTAATCCATCCACTCTGCCTACTGTTTAAAAAAATACAGAAATAATGTTAAATTGTCACAGAAGATAACTTCAGTGGTTTAAATTAATTCAAGCTAATGTAACTGGTGATACGTTATGTTGCTGTCATAGCTCTTGGCTTTTCCCATCCCACAGAGAAATCATTCCCAGAGGGTGGCGATTTAATCTATGTCCTTTCTGTTGAGGAGGAGACAGATCTGCAGGAGGAACAGTTTGTGGAGGATTAGCCAGGAGATGGCAGTGGAGCGGATCGCTGCCTGCTTCTCGAAGAAGCAGATGAAGTGGATGAAGGAAGGCAGCTTGCTCCTCTGACGGTATCGATGTTGGAATCTGTGCATGAAGTAACCTACTGAATTAGAAAACATTTCCAATTTGCAGCTTGTTTCTAATGAATTGCTCACGTGCCTGCTACCTCAGATTTTCACACTGCTTCAGTTGCATTTCCCTAACTAGAGCCACTGAACGCTCTAAGTCCCTGTTGCAGTTGCAGTGACTCTCCATTGTGGCTCTTGCCACCAGAATTGTCTGAGCTCGTTCATGAATTGCACTGAGACAGAGCCCGGAGAGTTTTGTTCTCGAGTGTTTTCTAAATATGCTCAGCAACTTGAGGCTGCAGTGAGAGATTTGTCACCTCTGTCAGTCTTTAGAAACCATTGTGATGATTGGTGTCAGTTATATTGGATGACTGGCAAGGAGTGGGAGGATTTTTAGGCTTGGTTTGTGACAAAGCAGATAGAGATTGAACTTACTTCCATGTGAATAGGACTTCCAGCTGAATGAGTGCAATGTGTTTTACAAAGTGGGCTGCAGTTATCGAGAGCATCATCTTGCTCTGACCACCGGCGTGGCGGTGTGAGAGCAGCCGGAGCGGCTGCTACCACTGACCTGTAGTGTGTGGAGATAAGTCAACATTATCTGTGCGTCTCTTGTGCCACTTCAGCAGCTTATCCCACCTGATAAAAAGCCCTATCTTGTTGCCTATATTTCCTGATTATATAGAACAGAACAGGCCTTGGCCCAGGCTGCCCAGGGCAGTGGTGGAGTCCCCATCCCTGGAGGGATTTAAAAGACGTGTAGATGAGGCGCCTGGGGACATGGTTTAGTGGGCGTGAGGGAGTTGGGCTGACGGTTGGACTGGATGATCTTAGAGGTCTTTTCCAGCCTTAGTGATTCTGTGATTCTATGATATACTTTGTCTCCTGATGGGTGGTGACCTAACGACTCATAACAAGCGAGTCCTTGTTTCTTCCTTAGTGACTTTTAGCATTAAATACAAAACTGAAGCCCATGTCAACAGGAGAAACTTAGGGAGACCTCGGCTCGGACTGGTGTACCCCACACTGAGCAAAACTGGCCACTTTCTTTGTCGAGTGTCCTGACTGCTGCACTGGGGGGGGACTCACAGAAAGAGGTGCCTGGGAAGGTCACCCCACGTGGTGCAATGAAATGACTGGAGTATGCTGTCTTGTTGCTTGTTAGTTCTTCAGGTTTTTCATGATATTGACCATATAATTATTATTTGGCCACCAAAAATTTATTGCTGTAAAAGAAATACTGTGTGTTAGAAAATACTGTGGTGAGGAGGTGGCATGAGGTGACTCGCTGTAATTGCCGTTTCCTTATCCGTGTGCCTTGAAGACTGAGCCACAGGGATTAGTTCCCCTTGTGAGTAAAGGAAAGCTTCAGTTTTACTCGGAGCTTCCCCAAAATATGTATTGCAGATCATGGGTGCCAGCACGAGGTCTGACACAGGCCGCCAGATTAATTTGATGGGGGCTACTGAACGAGTCTTAACCCTTCTTTTGTGTGCTGCAGGATGGAAATAAAGCAAGGGGGAGACAGGACAGACAGACAGACAGCTGCGTGGTATTTATGAGCTTAGAGTTGCTTATGTGCTGATGCAATCCATTTGGTGGTGAAAAAACAGGAGGACAAACTTGGAGAGAAGTGTGCATCCGTGTATTTCTCGTAGCGCAGGGATGTTACACCCATTGTGGGGAATCCATGTGTTCCTAAGAGGGTTGCCGGTCTATTCAGGGGTTGCCAGGAGCCAGGTCAGCCCAATGCAGAAAAGCGCTGTCCTCACTTGCTCTCCGGGGTTCTTAACAGTGGAAAATCACTGGGATACAGGATCACCCTTGCCAAACTCCTCCGTCTGTGATGTTTCTGGAATGATCTTTGCCCTGCTGCCTTTCAGTGGGAAGGAGACAGAAGGCAGCGAAGAATTTGCCCTTTGTGAGTTCCCCACTTGCCTTAAACCCACTGACAAATCGCTTGAACGCCGTCTCCTGCGCTGGTGTAACTCCAAAGAGGGGGGGACGCGAAAGGAGAAACGGCAAAACCCACGCTGCGCAGAGGAATCGGGGTGTGCTCTGCATCAAAAAAACAGAATGTCTTAGACTAAATAGACGATAAAATATTTCCTTGATAACCAGGGTGGTTTCTCAGGAGAGGACGGTGACTGCAGGCAGCTATCGGTATGTAAAGGTCGGTGTCCTTTAGCAGTCGGGAGCAAGGGCTGTTAAAAAAGGTCTCGGAATAGCAACGGTTTGGCTGCAGAAATGCTCTTGAGCTCTGCTCCTGGCTGGGGCTGGAACTGAATTTTGCCGAAATGGGGAAACTTTAGAGCTTTTGGTGCTACGGCTCGAGTGCCCGGACAACGTGGCATCCCCCGGAGCAGCCGGCACAGGGGCAGCCGGCCCTCGTCCAGCCCACGTAGGGAGCAGAAAACTGTGGTTTTCGCAGACCTTTTGAATTTTGTTTGCGCCCTTCCATTCTTAGACATTTTTAATTAAAAAGCAAGACAAAACCCAACCTCTGGTGCTCTCTTAACTACATGTTTTTAAGGCCGCGCTGCTGCGTCCCCTCCCTGCCCACACCCTCTGCCTCCAGCCTTTGAACAAGCTGGCCTTATTTTTTTTTTTTATTTATCGCAGGCGATTCCAGTACAAATTAGACATCCTGCAAAACCATGATACCACTTAACCACCACCCCGGAGCCGAGGAGGGTATTTTGGGGTGTGGATACGCTTGCTGGGGCTGCCCTGCTTGTGTGCCTGGCTGGGCACCCTGCAATCCGGTGTCCCGGGGCAGAGCCAGCACCCAAAATTAGCCTCGGCTCCCCGCTCCCCTCCCCGGTGCTGCGGGCAGCAGCTCGGCCCGGGGCCGGTGGCTCTGGGTCCCCGGGGGCCGGTGGGTGCCCGGTAAGGCTCCTTTCCCCGGCGGAGGAAAGGCGGGGCTGGCCGCGACCCCCCGGGCTGTGTTTTGGGGAGCATTTGTGCCTTTTTTTTTTGTGTGTGTGTGTCCCCTGACCTTGTTTTGGGGCAAAATCCCCCCAAAATGGCTAAATTACAAAACTGTTAAATTTGGCTATTTCTAGGAGGGGTTTTGTTGCTTATTTGCCGATTTTGCAACTTTTGGGAGCAAAGCCGCGCCGCGGGCTGCGCTACCGCGGTATTAACGGGGGGGGGGGGGGGGGGTGGGAATAGCGCCCTTATCGGCTCCCCCCTCCCCGCGGGGTGGGGGCGTGGCTCTGGCGGGTACCGCCCCCTTTGATGCGCGCCGGCGCGGCTGCCATTGGCTGTGCGGGCGGTGACGCGCGGGGACTGCGGTTGTTCCGCGGAGCCGCGCCGCGGCTCCGTTTGCGTCGCTTTAAAGGGCCCGCGCTCGCGGCAGCCCCGGCAGCGGCGCCGGTCCCGCCGCACCGGACCGCGCACCCCCTGCACCGCGCTCCCGAGCCGCCGGTGCCGGGCCCCGTTCACGGCCGAGACGCCGGGCTGCCTGCGAACCCACCGGCACCGGGGCGGACCGGGCTCTCCCGCGAGGTTCCGACCCGGTAAGGAGGCTCCGGGGGTCGATCAGGCGTGAGTCCGCACCGGGGTGGCCGGTACCGGGAGGTGCCGAGCTGGTAGGAGGCTCTGAGGACCGGTGCACCGGGTGTCGGCACCGGGAGATGCCGATCCGATAGGGCTGGCAGCGGTACCGGGAGGTGCCCACCCGGTGGGGGTCTCCGCTGGCCGGGGCGGCTGGTGCCGGTACCGGGAGGTGCCGATCCGGTGGGACCCTGCGGGGACCGGAACGCCTGATGCCGGTACCGGAGGCTCCCCACCCGGTTGGACTTTCGGAGGACCGGTGCGGCTGGTGCCGTTACCGGGAGGTGCCGACCGGGCAGGAGCCTTCAAGCACCGATCGTGCATGAGTCAGCCCCGTTGCGGCTGTCGCCGGTACCGGGAGGACCCGAGGAGCGGCCGTGCGTGAGTCGGCACCGGTCCCGCTCCCCCGGCGGCGGGCTGGAGCGTGCCGATACCGGAGCAGCAGCCGCTGCGGGTCCCGGCACTACCGGCTGCAGGGAGCTGACACCGGGCTGGCACCGGCACCGGTGCCCCGGAGGACCAGAGGCCGTGGGATGCGTGTGCCCAGCGGCGGGTCCGGCACCGGCACTGCGGTGAAGGAATCCGGGATCTGGGATCCAATTCTGGACTCCCGCAAACCAGCCGCCAATCTGGCACCCACCGCCTGCCGCATTTTGGGGCCAAAACCACCTGTTTCAGGGTTTGGGGTTGGTTTTTTGTTGTTGTTGTTGCAGAGCAGAGAGCTCCGGCCCGATGGCCGCAGCGGGAGCTCTTGGCTGCGGTAACGCCGCGGCTTCCTGGCAGGCGGCAGGAAAAATAAACACCATTAAAAAAAAAAATGGAACATCCCCATAACCCGAGGTGACCGGCCGCGGCGTCGCAGCCGTGCGGGCCGGGAGGACGAGCCCCAGCCCCGGCCAGGGTGCTCCCGTTCACCCCTTTCCCGGGGATTTGGGGTGAAGCGGGAGCTGTGGGGCAGAAGAAGGGGCGAGGTGGCACCTGGAGGGGGTCGGGGCTGGCTGAGACGCCCCTCCGAGCTCTGCTGTCCGGTGATTTGTTATTAATTTGCTCGTTTGCTTCTGCTTCAGGAGCTGTGGAGCTGGCCAGGGATGGGAGCAGGTCGGGTTTTATTCCAGGAGCGGTGAAATTGTCTCATGATGCCGATGACGTGCCTGACGGTGCCGATGTCTGTGCCGGAGAGGGGGGGGGGTTCCCTCCTTTGCTTTTGGGGCAGCAGGACTCTGTCCTCTTGTTTTGCCCTTAGTACTGTCCTGAGGGGGGGGCAAACACGTTTGCCAAAGGTCAGTGGTTGGGTTTTGAGTTAAAATTAAAAAAAAAAACCCGAACATGTTGTAAGCACCAGAAACATCAAATGGTTTTTTAAGGTTAAAAATGTTAAAAACAGGCAAGAGCAGAGTTGGGATTAAAACCAGCCCAGGAACTGTGCCTGCAATTGGGAAATGCCCCGGTGCCCGCTCGCTTTTGAAGCTCAGCAGTTCTCAGCTCCGAAATCAGGTGCTGATCCCCGTCCACGCTCGCTCGGATGCGCCG
Source organism: Pelecanoides urinatrix (assembly GCA_013400755.1). Lineage (NCBI taxonomy): Eukaryota > Metazoa > Chordata > Aves > Procellariiformes > Procellariidae > Pelecanoides > Pelecanoides urinatrix. Next base: position 100,437 of record VZTQ01006067.1, read on the forward strand.
GGGGCTCGCGTAGGGCCTGATCCTGCAGAGGAGGATGGGTGCGTAGCGCAGCACTGCTCCTCTCCGTGCTGCTCGTCCTGCGCTGAACCCGTTACGGGATTAATCCCTAAATCGCACGGGGGGTGCAGAGGTGCCCGGGGATGCGCAGCAAGAGCTGATCTGCGGAGATAGAGAGAGCGGCGAATATTGCTGGGCTCCAGCCTTTCCTCCCTGCGCCTCTCCGGGGCAGAAGGACCCCGAGGAGGGCTGGAGGTATTGCCAGAGGGGAAGAAATCTTCGAGATTTTGGGGCTAAACTACCCTGGGAAATTATTCTCGTGGTGAGCCCAGCAGCTCACCGCTTTTATCAGGCGTATTTTGACCCTCATCCCAAATTCAGTTTGTTTAAGCCTTTACGTTTGATGCAATTAATGAGCAAATATCTGTTTTATTTTCTGTTTCAACATTCAGGCTTTGCATAATGTTAGGAAGCGCGGCCGCTTTTCTTTTATTTTGGAGGGAGTCCCTTTTTTGCAGAAGGTGGACGGACGTGCTCCCGGGAAGCAGCCGCCGGGTGAGTCATCTCGGCGCAGAAATAGCTCTGCTGGGAGCGGTGACACGGTCCTGCAGGGATTTCGTTTCTCCCTACCCCGGATGGAGCCGACTGCTCCATCCCACGCCACCAGCGGTGTGCCCACGGGCACCGCCGGCTCCTGGCTGGATTTAACGGGCTAATTCAGGGCTGGGAGATTTGCTAAGTATTTTTTTCCTCATCTCTGCTCCCGCGCGGGGCAGAGTCGGGGTTTGAGGTGGCAGCTGCCAGACCTTCCAGCTCAGCCTGCTTGTCTTCAGCTGGAGAGGACGAGCGCTGGTTTATTAAGAGTCGCTCCCAACGCTGGTATCTCCCTTTTCTGTATCGTAAGGGGAAAACAGCACGTGGGGGAAGGACGTGATTTGTCCAACAGCCCCTGGAGGCCGGTGGTGAGAAATCCCATCCCGGACCTTTATTCGTGAAATAATGCTTAGATTTTAATTTCTGCTTTGCATAAAAGCAATGCACATTTTGATAGAGGCAACAGCAGAGTTGGGGAGGGCTGAGAGCAGAAGGCGGCTCTTGCAGGAGCGTGGCAGGGATGCTCCAATCTCCTGCTGGTAGATGGGGACAGCAGTTGTCCAAGCTGACTTCACGGATTATCATTTTCCTTAGAAATCCCATAGAAAACGGTCCGGTGGCTTCTCTTCCCTCCCGTGACGGGGAAGCTGCTGTCAGGGCGCTTGGCTCAGAGCCCTGGGCTGGGAGAGGCTCTGGGCAGCAGCGGTGGCAGCAGGGACACCGGGGCAAGGAGCCTGTAGAGCAACTGATTTGGTTTTCCAGCTCTTGGGAACGGCTGGATTTATCCCCCCTGGTGCTATTGGTGTCCACGGTGCTTCAGGGAGAGCAAAGTGATGCCTGGGAGGTGGGGAGGGGAGGCAGGAGCTCCCGGGGAGCTCCGCTGAGGACAAGTTAACGTCAGAGCAGGGTGGCTGACGCTGCTTCCAACCTCGTGCTGGTCAGCTCTCGAAGGAAGCAGAGCTAAAATAAGCCAAAAGAGACCAAACTGGCTTTTCCCCAGCTCCTAGGGCAGTTTTTTTATGTGCATTACAAACTGTTAATTCAGGAGAGGTGGCTAGAGGGAAGGTGTTTGCGGAACCTCAGCTGAAAAGCACTAAAGGGACTGTAGATTGCGTGGAGGTTGCTGTTCAGGTGTTAGACCTAATCTGCCTGAAATTCAAGATATGTGCTGTTAGCCTTTCCTGTTTTGCAAAATGCAAAAATCTTGAGCCTAGAAGAGCTTTTTGAGGGGGCAGGTGAGCTCCCCGTGTCCACGTCGTCCCTTAGAGCTACCCATATGGGTGTCCACGGGGTTAACCCCCCGTTCCAGGGCTCTTACCCTGTGCCGCTGCATCGTACCGCAACCTCTCCTTAAGGCTTAGACCCAAATTATTTTCTCACTGCTGGCAACTCTTTAGAGTAGAATGACAAAAATTACAGTTACTCCTTCATATTGAGTCTTTTTTTTCTGTTTCTCTTGGTTTGGACCTGAAAATTGTGGTGGCTGATCCCAGTCCCAGGCTGACTGTAGCATTATTTGGCTTCAAATGGTGTCTGTAAATAAACAGCAGCTTTTGATGCACATGCTGGATGCTTCTCCAAAGAAATAACTAGGGTTTGGTTTGAAGGTTTCACAAAAAGTTGCTTTTACAAGATTTCAACCCGGGGTTTAATTTTGAGCGCCCGCTTCCTTTTGCAGTACGCCACCTTTGAGTTGCAGTTGTGGTTTATTATTTTAGCAGAGTCATGAATCGCATTTGTGCCCAAAATAGCTTGATGCTGGGTTTCAAACCAGACCTTCAGCTGAACAACTCTTCCTGTTGTCATGCTGATGACAAAAAAATCATTGAAATCCTCCTAGCCCCAGCTAAGCCAAGCTACTGGTGCCCAGTTAAAATTTCCCGGTGTGTTATTTCTCCCACTAACCATCCGGCTGAGTTTCCAGCCAGGTTTGGCTGCGAGTTGGTTTTTTGAGGTTTCCCATCGCTCTGCTTTGATCGCTGTGGACCACAAGAGGTCGGCAGAATTCAGGAGACGTGACCTGGGCTCTGCCTTCGCTCTGGGGCAGCAGACTGGCACATCCTCACCGGAGCTGCCTGGGCACCTGGTTTCATTCCAGGATAATTACTCCGTTAAAAGAAACACCCCAAAACTAATTATACTGGAAGAAAATCAGGGCAATTTTGGAACAGGGCATGTGTTGCTGGGGTTTATCGCCGAGTCGTTCTGCTGGCTGCTTTCACGTGCGGCAAAGCCCGGGTGCTCGGAGGAATTAAGAGGGATCAGAAGCATTAAACGGGCTCTGCCCGCTCACCCTGCTCTCCGGAGGCTCCTCTAATTCCTCTGTTCCTGGTACGAAAGGTCCCGAGCTTGGGACTTCGCTGCAGGACGTAGAGCCCGGCCGTGCCGTGCCGTTTGGTGCTGTGCCCGAAGGTGGCAGCCGGGGAAGACCCAAGCCTTTAACCAAACTCCCCCTTCTTTGTGGTTTGCAGCCAGGAGAGCAGCCCGGCAAGCCCTAAGCGCTGCCTTCAGCGACGCGCTGCCTGCAGAGTGATGGTCTTAAAATGAAAAGGTGCTGTGAGGGCGTCGGGCTGCCATGCCTGTTTAAGGTCAGTGCCATTCTCACCCGTCTTACCCTCTCTGAACGGGGCTGTCCCCTCTCTTCTCAGGGTCAGGGAGCAGGAATCGGGTCCCCATCCTGCAAACCTTTGGCCGCAGGCGGCACGGGAGCAGCCGGGAGGTGAGCGGGTGCTGCTGGGGCCATCGTGGCTTTAGCCGAGGGGAATGGGTGGGCACCGGGAGGCTGGGCTGGGGCTCACCGGCTTTGCACCGTGTTGGCAAAGTGGGTTTATTTTGGTTTTGGAGCAGGACAAGAGGCAGCTCTGAGTTATCCCGGGCTTTTCAGGAGCCGGCGGAGCCCAATCCAGGGGGAAACTGCATCTAGGTGATGGAGCAAAAATCAACCTGCAAAATCTTTTCCTCTGTCGGGAAGAGCCAGACTTGTCCTGGCAGCAAGAGGGGTCTGCAGGGACACAAACCCCTTTTCAGAGGTGGGACAGGAGCAGGCTGGGGCATAAATCCCCCCCCAAGGACTCTCCCTGCACAAAACACCCCGAGGCCCGTGCTGTCCCCGCGTCCCTTGGGAGGACGTGCGCGGCGGTAGCTCGGCACAGTGATCGCCTTGACTGCAGGAACGGGATTAGCGGTGACAAAATGATCTCTTTATAGGCAGGATAAAGGCTTTAGGGCTGGGGCTGAGGTATGTCAGCGGGAGATTAGCCCCCACCCCAAGCCCAGCTGGGCTAATAAGCTGCCCGGGGGTAAGGTAGCCAAGGAGCATCGCTCTGTGCGGGTGGTAGCCTCTTGCCGCTGTGGTTGCCACCGTCGCTGTGCCAGGGCCGAAGCAAAGTGCTTTGAACTAACGGCTGGGCGTTATCCTTCCACCTCGCAGGGTGTTGGTATGGCCAGCCCCCGGCCTCCCAAATACCTCCTCATCTTCGATTTTGATGAGACCATCATCAATGAGAACAGCGATGACTCCATCGTCCGGGCGGCGCCGGGGCAGGCGCTGCCGGAGCACATCCGACAGACCTTCCGCGAGGGCTTCTACAACGAGTACATGCAGCGTGTCCTGGCGTACATGGGGGACCAGGGCGTCAAGATGGGGGACTTCAAGACAGTCTATGAGAACATTCCCCTGTCCCCCGGCATGCCGGACCTCTTCCAGTTCCTCTCCAAGAACCACGAGCTCTTCGAGATCATCCTCATCTCCGATGCCAACATGTTCGGCATCGAATGCAATCTGAGGGCAGCCAGTTTCTACTCCCTCTTCCGCAAGATCTTCAGCAACCCATCCGGCTTTGACAAGAGGGGGTACTTCACTTTGGGGCCCTACCACAGCCACAAGTGCCTTGACTGCCCAGCCAACATGTGCAAACGCAAAATCCTAACGGAGTACCTGGCGGAGAGAGCCCAGGAGGAGGTGGAGTTCGAGAGGGTCTTCTACGTGGGAGATGGTGCCAATGACTTCTGCCCTTCCGTGACTTTGACTTCAGCTGACGTGGCTTTCCCACGGAAGGGCTACCCCATGCACCGGATGACCCAAGAGATGGAGAAGAAGCAGCCTGGAGCCTTCCAGGCCACTGTCGTCCCCTGGGAGTCGGCTGCAGAGGTCGCCCGTTATCTCCAGGAGGTCCTCAAGAAGAAGTGTTGAGGATGGCTCAGAAGAGACTTGGGTACTAGAAGCGGCTGGGAAGGGAGAAGCCTGGGGGGGTCACGCCCTGTACCCCACGCTCATCGGCACTGCTCAGCCCCCGCTCCTGGGTTCTTTCCTGCCTTTCCTCTCCAAGCTCCTCTTTCCCCCACGATCAAAGCACTTTCTCTAGGTCCCCCCTTCTCCTGCCCCTGCCATGTTGAGATGAAGCCTTCTCTATGCAGCTCGGACATCTCCAGCGTGGGTGTTTGCCAACACTAATGGTCTTTTTTTTTTTTTTCCCCCTGTTTTTCTTTCCCTTTTAACTTCACAAGAGCGATTTGTAAAAGACCAGAAGCCGGCTCCCTGCGGGCTGGGCCCTGCACATGCTTCCTCCTGCCTTCATCCCCCTCGCCTGCCCGACCTCCGCCGGCCATGCCAGGAGCTGCGTGCTGTTGCCTTGAACCTGATGCTCGAGGGCTCCTTGCCTCTTCGTGAGGCCACTGGAAATTTAATCTGGGAAATTTGTGCTTGCCCTCTGCACCCTGCCTGGGCCGGGCAGCCCCTGGCTCAGCTGCTGAGCCTTGCGACGGAGTTAATTGTTCCCTTGAGACTTTATTCTCTGCAAAAAAAACATGACACGAGGAACAGGAAACCTTTTGGAAAGGTGGTACCTTGGAAAAAAAACCACTTGCCCAGGGCACGGGCACGGTGACTGCATCCCGCTGCGGGGAGGAGGACCTGCCCTTGCCTTCCACTTCCATCCTCTGCTTCTGCTTCCAGGGCAAAACGTCCCCGGTGTCCCCAGGGCGGACAGGTTCCTCCTCGCCCCAAGCCATTACCGGTTGTCTCCTCGTGTTTGCTGGATCATATCGACTCCCCTCTTACCCCGGGAGGGGAAAATTTCCCTCCTGACCTGGTCGAGAGGTGCTGAGCCTCCCTGGGGAGGTGTGGTGCTGTAGCACTTCTGGCATCGGGTCCCCGGAGACCAAACCCCCCTTCCCCGCGTCCCCTTGCCCCGCTGCAGTATTAATTGCCCCTTCTAATTGCACTCTGCAGGGGGGACCTACAGTATTTGCTGCTCTCTGGTGTTGGCTTCTCCTGGATTTATCCACAGCCTTACCGGCCCCTGAGGGTGGCTCCTCGCTCCTCCAAAGCGTAGAAACCCTGACAGCAAACCTGAGCAGTAAGGAAATAACCAAAGCAGCCCTGAGTTGTTCCTCCTCTATTTCATTTTCCTTTTCTTTGTTCTTCCTCCTCTGGAGCCTGTTCAACTGTGTGGAACTTAAAGCCATGGAATTAAGAAAAAAAAAAACCATATATATGTATATAGATATATATCTATATATTACAGATACACAAGTTGTTTGTATCCAGGACATAAACCTGAGTGTGAAATGGTTCTCTGAGTTGCACGGACGTGTCGTTTCTCTTCCTTGGGCTGGTGACGGCGGGGACAGCGTTGGACGGGGAGCAGCAGAGCGGGGCCGCCTGCAGGGACCCCTTTGGTGGAGGATCGGGCCCTTCTCATCCCCCTCTGCATCTCAAGCTGATGGGGACGGCGGGCAGGTTCCCTGAGGCCGCAGCCGGGTGCTGCTCTCCTCCTTCTCCCTGCGGGCGTTCGGCCCCATCTCCTATATCTGCGCTTTGGTCCTGCGTTGTCCTCGCTCCTCCCGCGGGGCCGGGAGCGTCACCAGCATCTGCCCACGGGACCGACGTGCCGCCCGCCGCATTTCCATCGGCGGAGAGAGCTGCGGTGTCCCGGTGCTAAACCTTCCCGGTGCTAAACCTTCCCGGCATCAACAGCAGCCAGCGCTGCCGTCATTAAACACACAAAGAAAAGGAAGAAAAGGGAGAGGGGCCGGGCAGGGGGATGCTCTGGGTGCTGGAGGCTGCCAGGGTGCAGCGGTGCACCCAGTCTGGCTGCCCACGCAAAACCCCAACTGTGCAAAGCCAAAATTCAAAAGGCGAAGCGCAGCCCTGTGCGAGCAGGAGCAGGATGCGGCCGATGCGGGGTGGGGGATGCAAGGGTGGGCTGCCCGCCCTGGGTGCTCAGAGGGGCTCCACGTAATTGCCGGGGAAGAAACCCGCTTCCTCGCCCATGACGCCCTCGCACCAGCCGTCCGAGTACCGCCGCGTGACGAAGAGGAGGGCGCCGGGCTGGAAGGAGAGCTCGTTGTCCTTCTGCCGCGTGTAGGGGTAGAGGGCCACCACTGCGAGAGGAGGGAGAGAGGGGCCGTGGAGCCCAGCAAGGCCACCGCAGGGGACAGGCCACCGCAGGGGACAGGCCACCGCCGGGAAGGGCGGGAGGGGGGGACGTGAGCAGACGGCGGCGTCACTCGCCATCCCAGCCCTGGGCAATGCCGGGGCAGAGTTGGCCCCTCAGTGCCGCGGTTGTGGGCAGGGGCTCAACCGAAAGCACCACGGCAAAGAGATCGGGGGGGATCTGGGGATCCACTGTACCTTTCTCCAGGTAGCTCTCCGGGACCCAAGGGGGGTCTTCTGCAGCGGGCGGTGGCGGTGGGGCCAAATCCTCAAAGTCGGGCAAAGCTGACGGTGGCGGCGGCTCGAGGTCAACGGGGGCTGCAAAACCCCCCCAAAATCGATGGGGGGTGAAGGGCTCCATGGGGAGCAGAGGCCACATGCAGCCCCCACCTCCCCACTAACCCCCCATGCTGAGCATCCCTGGACCACCGAGCACTCACGGGGGGGCATGAGGTCCGGCGGGGACACGGCCAGGTCCCCCGGCGGTGGCAGGTCCCCGGGGAGGGGTGGGGGCGGTGGGACGGCAGCCGCAGGCGGTGGCGGTGGCCCCGGCAGGGAGGGGAGCGGTGGCGGTGGGGGGACGCCTTCACCGGGGGCTGCCGGGGCTCCGCTCGAGCTGAGGGTGGAGGAGCAGCGGTGTCGGGGTGGGGGGGGCCAGGCTGGGGGGCTGGCTCTGCCCCCCCACTCTTTGAACACAGACGCTTGCCCCATGCCAGGACGGGGTGTCACT
>VZTQ01006068.1:8930-39793 GCA_013400755.1 Pelecanoides urinatrix
CCCCACCCCCCTCTCCTCTCCCTCCCCAGTGCGTCACCACGCTGGAGGGGCACGAGAACGAGGTGAAGTCGGTGGCCTGGGCTCCCTCCGGCACCCTGCTGGCCACCTGCAGCCGCGACAAGAGCGTCTGGGTCTGGGAAGGTGAGGGGAGAGCAGGGGGGACCCCCCCCACCGGGGCTAGAAGGGATAAAGGGGGACAGTGGGGGGCTGCCCCCCCCCCAGGCCTCCCTTCGTCTCACCGTAAGTTTTCCCTCTGCAGTGGATGAGGAGGAGGAGTACGAGTGCGTCAGCGTCCTCAACTCCCACACGCAGGACGTCAAGCACGTGGTTTGGCACCCGAACCAGGAGGTGAGAAGGGGGCCGCGCCGGGGGGGGACACCCACACCCACACACCCCCCACCCCAGACCCTTCCCCAGCGCTGGGAACGGGGCTGGAGAGCGGCGACGTGGTGCTGTTCCAGCTCCACCGCCTTCCGTCTGCGGGCGAAGGGCAACCGCCCGGCTGATTCCTCCGCCCTCCCTCAGCTCCTGGCCTCGGCCAGCTACGACGACACGGTGAAGCTGTACCACGAGGAGGAGGACGACTGGGTGTGCTGCGCCACGCTGGAGGGCCACGAGTCGACCGTGTGGAGCGTGGCCTTCGACCGCAGCGGCGAGCGTTTGGCTTCCTGCAGCGACGACAAGACGGTGCGCGTCTGGCGCCGGTACAAACCGGGCAACGAGGAAGGTGAGGCTCCTCGCCCGTCTCGCGTGCCGCAGGGCTCGGAGCTGCGGGGGAAAAGAGAGCGGGCAGGGGGGAAAAGAGAGCGGGCAGGGGGGAAAAGAGAGCGGGCAGGGAGCCGAGGTTATTCTCTTGCCTTCCAGGGGTGGCCTGCAGCGGCACCGACCCCACCTGGAAGTGCGTCTGCAACCTCTCCGGCTACCACACGAGGACCATCTACGACGTGGCGTGGTGAGTGGAGCGAGACGGCGGCGGAGCCACCGGGCTCCCGTTTTCGCCCGGCGGCAGCGTGGGGTGACCCGCCTGGCGCTGGCCCCCGCTCTAGGTGCCACCTCACCGGGGCGCTGGCCACGGCCTGCGGCGACGACGCCATCCGAGTCTTCGAGGAGAGCGCGTCCTCCGACCCGCGGCAGCCCACCTTCGGCCTCGCCGCCCACGTTCCCCGGGCGCACTCGCAGGACGTCAACTGCGTGGCCTGGAACCCGAAGGAGCCGGGCTTGCTGGCCTCCTGCAGCGACGACGGCGAGATCGCCTTCTGGAAGTACCAGCGCCCTGAAGGTTGCTGAGAGGTTCAACCCTCTCGCGCGTCCCTCTACCCCGCGGCGGGACCCTTCGGCGCTGCCGGGAAGACGGCGACGGATCTCCTCTGCCCCACCGGTTGGGACTTCTGCATGCCCAGGACCGCGGGGGTTCCACCGGCCTCCCCGGGAGCGCAGCAGCTCTGCCGCGATCTGGCCAGTTTTGGGAGACGGGGCAGGACTCGCTCCCCCCTCCTTCTGCCCCACGCTCAATAAATCTGTGCTCAAGTGGCCAAAGCCTCCGGCTCTTCCTTTCGGTGCCGTCACCGAGGCGCCCATCACCCTGGGGGTGTAGGTGCTCCCCGGGGAGCCGAGGAGGTGGCACAGGAGGACAGGAGCTGGTTTTACACCTCCCAGTGTAAGCATTAGATCCACTGGCGCCGGCATAGTGCACCTAGAAATGGCTACCAAGCCAACTCTGCTTTAGTTAGTTCGGCTAATGAACTTTTTCGAGCCCCACAGTGAAGGAACAGTTACTCGGTGAGTTGGGGGACAGCCTCGGCGTCAAAGCGGAGGCGGTTGTGCCCGTTTTCTCCCCCTCTTCCCCCCCAGACCCAGCAGCGCAGAGGGCAAGATGGGTCTTGAGATTTATTCAGCTGCCGCAGTCGCAGCTCCTGTCTACAAAACACTGTACAAAGCATCAACACCTTAAAAAAAACCCCAACAAACAGGAAAATACACAGAAGCCACACAAAGGGAGGCGACACAAGCGCTACCACGGGTGGGGTTCAGTAGCTGAACTATGGGGGGAGCCTCGCCGGGACCTGCGGCCCCTCGGGGACCGTCACGGCCCCCCGTTAGTCGGAGTCGCTGTCGCTTTCCGCCTCCTTCACATCCACGCTGAACTTGTACTCCTGGTCGCAGCCCATGTAAGCGTCGCTCATGAAATACAGGGTGTAGTTGTGCGTCCCCGTAGCCGGGGCCACGAAATCCAGCTTCACCTACGCGGCGAGGAAAAGCCGACGTTGGGGGTTGGCGGAGGGAAGAGCGGGCGCCCATCCGGCTCGCCCAAACCGCCTCCGTTTGGGTGCTGGTCACCCCCCCTGCCCGGTCCCGCTCACCTTGGCTTTCTGCTGCAGCGTTAATCGCTTGATGGAGATGAGGCTGTTGGATTTGGAGTCGCCGATCACCACCCACCAACCCTCCTCGCGTTTCTGCCGGAGAGTTAAAAGAGTTAATGGGGAACGATCCCCCGCCCCCCATTCCTGCCACCCCAGTGTCACCGGGTTTGGCACGTACCTGTGGGAAAAGGGGAGCGATGACAGGCCCGGTGACCTCCTCTTCGCGCTCCAGCTGCACCAGCACCACCACGGGCCCCCCGCTGCGCCGAGAGATCCGAGACCGAGGGTCAGGGCGTCCCCCCCGTCGTGCCGGCACAGCACCGAGGGGTCCGCGCTGCCCCTCCCCGCCTCACCTGCGGATGCTTTCCTTCTCCACCACCTCGTAGGAGAGCTCGATGTTGGGGTAACGGTTACAGAATCGAGCCACGTCGGCAATCTGGGCGTCCGAGAGCTGCAGCAGGGCATTCCGGTCCTCGTCCTCCATCTCCATGATGTCGAAGACACTCTCAACCCCCTGCAAGGAAGAAGTTTTCAGCCCTGCGCTTCCCCGGGGCTCCTCGGTGGGCGAGGGCAGGACCACGGCTCTTCCCCCCCCTCAAGCTTGACCTTGTCCGTGCAGCGCTTGATGTGCTCGGAGGTGAAGTGAGGCAGCTGCTTGAGGTAGGAATCCTTCGACCACATGGCCTGCGTCACCATCTGCGCCAGCTCCATGGCGGCCAGCGCGGGGCTGAGCCAGCCGTTGCTGGACAGCACGTCCACGCAAGCCTGGATCAGCCGGATCGCCTGGACGCGAGGGACGGGGACAGGTCAGAAGGCAGCGACACGAGGCAGCGACGCGACGCAGCGACGCAGGCAAGGTGAGGAGGTTCCCACCCGCCCCCTCGTACCTTGCTGAGGATTTCCTCGGTGTCCGACTGCAGCTCGGCGCTCAGCTGCATGCGCGACAAGTGAGCCTGCAGCAGGAGGTTGGTCTTGACGTGGGGATCGTTGAATTTGGGGTTGGTCAGCTTGTGAGGAACTTTTTGGGCCAGCTACGGGGAGAAATGATAAACCCATCAGTGCTTTAGCCCTACAGAGCCGAAAACACGGGCGGTTTCCTTCCCCCGACCCTGCAGGGACCCAGGTCTGTCCCCTCCGGCCCCAGATCTGAGGCGCTGCCAGCTCACCTGCCGCAACAAGTTGTCCTCGTGGTGCCTGATGGGGATGTTCTCGTACTCGGCAGCGTTGGAAATGATTTCAATTAACCCTCGCACCTTGGTCTTGGCGTTGAGGGACATGCTGAAGAGCTCTGGGGAAGCCAGGAGAGGTAGAGGGGTCAGGGAAAACCAGACAGCATTAAACCCCACGGTACAAGAGGTGCCTTCAGGCAGACAACGCGCAGAGGACAGAGTTTTACGTGCCCGACGGTGCAGACGGCACCTTCTCTCCATCGCCTGCGGCACGGGGAGCGACGCAGAGAGGGGACAGAGAGCAGGCGCGCCGGCCAGCGGCACCTGTCGCTGGCGGAGCCCTTACCGATGGTGGTGTAGTTGATGTAGTAATAGGCGGCGATCATCCCCAGGTTCAGAGGAGCCACGTCCATCTCGTCCTCGATACTGATGCACTTGGACTGCTCCAAGTCACTGAGGGTCTGCTCCACCAGCTCGGACAGATGATCCGAGAGATGCCTGTGGGACACACCTGCGGGGACAGCAGCGTTGCGGCGGGGCTCAGAAACTCCCCAGGACAGAGAAAAGCTGCTCTTGTGAGAGCAGAGCCCATAGGCAGAGGGTCCCCAATATCCTCCAAGCCCGTATCGATCGGTGCAGACCTCTCTGCTCACCTTGCAAGTTGTAGTAGTTTGGATTCTGCGTCATCCTGCGATACAGGAACGTCCAAGTGAGGTAGTCCACCGCATCCTGCTTGTTTTCGATGGTTTTGGTGACAATCTCGGCATTGAAGTGATCGTGCATGCAGTGGTCCAAGTGCGACTCCACCGGCAGGGGCTCGTAGAGGAATTTCTTGAAGAAATCCTACAGCGGGGCAGGAGTAGAGGGAAGGGGTAAATAAACCCCAGCACCTTCAAAATCCTGGAGCACCTCTCAGGCAGCAGGGCTCCGAGTGAGGGTTATACATCAGCCTGCCCAAAGCTGGGGGAAGAAATCCACGCCCCGGGCAGGAGTCAGACAGCGGCAGGCCAGAAACTGCATCCTACTCCTCACCCACCTTCTTGGATCCTTGGCACATGATGACGCAACGGCCCTCGTCATCCTGGAGCGGGCGATTAGCGTGGCCCACCATCTGCAGCACGTCGTAGATGGGGTAATCCACGTACCTGGGACAGGGAGAGAGAGTTAACGAAGCTCCACGGAAAGCTACCGCTGCTCTCCCGTGATTCCCAGCCTCTGGCTGGACAGGGATGAAGCCCTTTGGGATTAGGGCATCGTTCCCTCGTCCTGAACGAGCAGGGTGGACACCGAGGAAAGCCACGGCTGGTCTTGCCCGCAGCGCAAGAGACTCACGCGTGGATCTTGCCGTTGTAGTACTGCGTGTCCATGATGATCACCAGGTGAGCGGCGATGTTCATACCCCAGCAGAGGCTGCGGGAGGCAACCATCACCTGAACCGCACCTGAAAGGCGCACGGGGAGAGCGGTCAGCCCGCGGGGAGAGCACGGGGCACAGGACCTGGGGCGGGCAAGAAAGAAAGACCTGGGGCGGGCAAGAAAGAAAGACCTGGGGCGGGCAAGAAAGAAAGACCTGGGGCGGGCAAGAAAGAAAGACCTGGGGGTTCTGCACTTGAGCAGACAGGTCTCGGCATACAGGGAGGTCCAGGAGAGATGGTGGAAGTTTAAAATCAGTCTTTTTGGACCCAAAGGGCAGAGAAGTGACACGAGGCTTGGGCAAGCTGTTCTCCCCAGTCCAAAGACTTCGGGCGCTGCCAAGCTCTGGGGAAAAGGGTTTTACGGGTAGATGAAGTGGCACGTCCCCATCCCGCCCCGCTCACCGGAGCTGAAAAGCTGCTCCACCACTCGCCGTTCCATGGCGGTCAGCCCCTCGTGCAGGTAGCCCACCCCGTTGACGAGCGTCTCCTTCAGAGTGTTGTCGTTCAGCTTGTCCAGGTACGGTACCAGATCCTTCTCTGCGCAGTGCAGGAACCTGCCGGAGAGAGGGGGATTAAAAAGACCACTGCCAGGCCCAGCAAGCCTGTCCCTACCTGGTGTCACAGCAGATGCCCGAGTGACATCTAATGAGACCATTTCCTATCACTAGTTGTCCCTCAGGCCAGCGGAACAGTCAAAAAACTTGCCCTTGCCTCTGTCAGAGGGGGGACACAGGCCACAGCACCGTTACCTTTGCCTCTGGACATCCGAGGCGCAGGTGGTGAGAATATTGATGGCCGTGAGCCGCGTCTGCTTGCGGGACGGGACGAAGACGATGACGGGTTTTTTGGGCGAGTGCTTCATGATGGCATGGTAGACGGGCTTGGCCATGGAGAGCAGGCGAGTCTGCGTGTGGCTGATGTTGAAACCCTGCAGGGGAAGAGGAGCAGGCAGTGACGCCGTCTGGAAACCAGGCAGAAGGGAAAAGAGATGAAGTTGCCCAAATCCTACCTGAATGTGCAGCTCCAGGGGCACGGGGCGGACGTTGGGGTGGAAGTTGAAGGTGGAGGTGGCACTGCAGCCCAGCCAGTGAGCCACGTCCTTGGCGTTGGACAGGGACGAGCTGAGGGCCACGATGCGGATGGGTCGCTCGATTTGGGAGGAGATGTAGCGCATGCGGGAGCAGATGACCTCCAGCACCGGCTGCAGGCGGGAGAGGGCAGGTTGTAGCAGGAACAGGAGGGGAACGCCGAGCTCTCCGCGCCACGGCTGCCTCTCCTGGCTGAGCTCCGTCCACTTCAGCCCACAGAAACCCCAGGGGATACCACTCCTGAGCTTCCCAAAGGATACGGCCCTCCTATCCCAACCCATCCTGCAGCTTGGGGAAAACTCCCAGCAGGAAAAGCTGACCTCAAACCAGGTGTTAGGAGCGAGCAACGATCCATCCCACAGCGGCTCTGCTACCAAGACCAACACGATGACGAGCATCGCTCAAACGAGTAGCGCCCTCCTCCCTTCCCAGACGCACCCCGTTTTCACCCCCGATGAGGTGCACTTCGTCCACGATGAAGAGGTTGACGTTCTGGACGTTCTTGCGCTGCTTCCAGCGTCGCGAGAGGATGTCCCATTTCTCGGGGGTGCTGATGATGATGTTCCCTTTGCCCAGCAACTTCAGGTCGGTGCTGGTCTCCCCCGTCAGCAAGACCACCTTCTTATTGAGACGCTCCTGGAACTTTTCGTACCAGTCCAAGAAGACCTGCCAAAAACACAAGGGATGCTGTCGTCAACCTCAAATTAGAACAAATCCTACCAAATCCCTGGAGACACACACGTGCACACACCGACATCAGTAGGGCGGCAGTGGGACAGTGTCTTTTTGCTGCCTCAGAGAGACCACAATTAATCCAAAGACTCTGGAGTCATCCCGAGGGATGTGACAGCAAAGGAGGGATGAGGAAAAGCGAAACAGGGGATGAGGAAGCAAATCTAAGCCGGGGTAAGGCTCCCGTTCTCCCCAGGGTGCCGGGCTTACCTGCTCTGCCAGGGCCTCCATGGGGGTGATGTACACGCAGCGTCCCTCCGAGTTCTGGAGCAACATCCTCAGGATGGCAAATTCAGCACAAATGGTCTTTCCGCTTCCCGTGGGGGCACCCACGAAGACGTTGTCGTCGCTGTTATAAACTGTGTTAAACACTGGGGACAGAGGGACAACACAGAAGAGAGCCGTTTAGCAAAATCTCCACGGATTTCTATCAAAGCTCTAGAAACGGGCAGGGAAAACACAGCTCGGGCTCAGCCCGCACAAGGAGGAGCTACAGAAAAGGCTGTTTAAGAGTTTTAGCCCAGGATCCACTGAGGAAAACAGGCTCTAGTGTGTCACAGCAGCTCTTAAGTGTGAATTCCCTACTCTGGCTAAACCCCGGCAGTGAAACACGGACAGGGCAGCTTCGGTTCGCTCACAACTCCATCCCTACAAGCAGCACAGACGGAGGAGTTTGGGGCCAGCCGGCTCTTTGAACCTGAGCCACCCTGTTAGCACAGACACGGCTTCCAGGAGCAAACCTGCTGCTGCCAGACAGCCCCGGACTGGCTGCTTGATGTACTTGAGGAATATATCAAAGATACTCCAGCCCATGGAGAAAGATTTCAAGCCATCAAACCTCCAAGGCTCAGGGAGGTAGAGGGGATACATCATTTGCTACAGAATTTCCTCACATTACGTGAATAAACCCCACAAAACCAAGGCGAGGGGATGGTGAATAACAAAAGTGCCAGGGCTCGCTGAGACGCAGTTTTGGAGGAGGCGAGCAGAGGCAATCCCCACCCTGAGTCTGGATAGGGTTGAAGAAAGGGAACTTGTCCTGGTAGAGGCTCTCGAAGGCACTGTTCCGCAGAGCCGAGACGGGCAGCGGCTGCAGGTCCAGCAGCTCGGTCGGAGGAGGGTACTTCTCAGGGAGGATCAGATGGCGGAAGGAAACGGGCAGCTGGGTCTCACAAGCTGTCAAGAGACATGAAAAAAACAATTTTCATCTCCAAAAGCATTCCAACAGTTTAATCTCTGAGCTCCCTCTGCCAACGGGATCCCCAGCCCTGCTGTCATTTGGATGTCAGAAGTCTTTTCCCCGGCACAGCACTAGGAGAGGGCCTGAACGACCCCCTCGGACCCCAGGGAGAACCGCTGCTGTGGAACCGAGGTGCTCCTGGGGGAACGAGACTTACAGAGCCAGCGGTCGGAGACCACCCGGATAAAGTACTGCGGGGGCAGCGGCTCAAACACGGGCACGAAGAAGGTGACGAGGTGCTCGTCCTGCGCGTACTTGGCTTTCAGCAGGAAATACTCGTGATGCAGGATCACTTCGCTGTCCACATCTTCCACCAGGATCCAGAAAGCTTCGGATGAACCGTGTACCTGAGCAAGGGCAGCTGTTACCTTCGTATCAGGGTCCAGATCTCCCTTTTCCAGACCTGCAGGAGCTCAACACCAGCCCTCCCCACAGCAATCCTGCCCTAGAAGTGCCCTCCTGCCCCCAGCACGGTATTTAGCCCGGTGATATTTAGCTGCACCCCTTTAACGAGGGGGGATCATCTCCTGCGCACACAGCTCACCTTTTCATCCCACTGGAAGTCGGGGGCAATGGTGAGCTCTACTTTCAGGGTGGAGCGGGTAATAGGCTGCAAGTGGACCGAGAGCTCCAGCTTTGGAAACAGATGAACGTATTTGTGGATTGTCTTGCCCATCTTGGGCATTCGGATCAGTTCCCCTGCAACAAAAAGGCGCTGCTGTCAGGACAGATGGACAATAGGGTGACCAACAGCTCCCAAACTGAACAGTATTCGGTATCGGCAATCCGAGCGGCTGGAAGGTGCCAGGGCAAAGCCTCTGTGCTCTTCAGGCTGTACCAACACCCTCACCAGTTCTGCCCCTTCCATCAGACAGGAACAAGCCCCCTAATTTCTGGGTCAAAACAAGGCAGAGGAGAACAAAGAGGCAGACACTTCTCCCTGCCGCATTTGCCCGTGTCTCCGTACCTATTTCGTTATGGTTCAAGTCATAGAGCCGTTCAAACGGGAAATTCTTCTTCTCGATTTTCTTCACCACTTCTTCAGGCAGTTTCTTGAACTGGCGCAAAGGGCACATGGACTGCCACCTGCGAGGACACCGCGGGGTGAGACAAGCAAAGAAACAGAGGCGAAGCCTTCAGAGCACCGAGGTTCCCCACGCTGCCGAAGACCAGCCCTCGGCCAGACACACGCTAGGTCTACCTAGCCAGGCTACGCTGAAGAATCTCATCCTCTGCCAGAGGCATCCAGCCTGCAATCAGAAAATACCTCCGAGATCTCACTTACATCCGTTTGTCAATCATCTTGCAGAGGTTAAGGGTCTTGTCGGTGAGCTGGGCCCAGCCACGGTTCAGGACGATCTCGAAGATGGCACGCATCAGCCGCCCAGCAGACTGGGGGAACAGAGAGCAGCTCTGAGCTTGGCTGCCATCATCGCATTTAACTCTTCCTTCCTTTCTACCCGTTTTTCTGCCCAGCCACGTGATAATAGAATGGTTTGGGTGGGAAGGGATCTTTTAAAGATCATTTAATCCAATGCCCTCGCCACGGGCAGGGACATCTTTCACTAGATCAGGTTGCTCTGAGCTGCGTCCAGCTGGACTTTAAACACTTTCAGGGACGGGGCATCCACAGCGTCTCTGGGCAACCTGGTTCAGCGTCTCACCACCCTCATCGTAAAAAAAATTTCTTCCTTACATCCAACCTAAATCTACCTTCTTTCAGTTTAAAACCGTTATCCCTTGTCCTACCACCACAGGCCCTGGTAAAAAGTCTTTCCCCATCTTTCTTATAAGCCCCCTTTAAGTATTGAATTATACTTAAAGGTTCTTCATCCCAAACACCTACAGGTGGAGCAATTACTCAATTCCCAGCCTTGGGAACTCGGCCTTTGTGGTAAAATAATAAGGCTACACTGTAGTCCTCTAGCGCTGAATTATTTTGATTACAAATTGGAGACTCTAATTCCCATCCTGATAGGGGTTAGACCTTCTCACAGCTGACAGCTCTAGTTATTTTCCAAGCCATTTATGACCACAAATGAAATTTCTGAGGTGCAAATAATTGTTCGAGACTGAGACATGGCTGGACTGCGCACACCTCAATGGAAACAGAGGCCCCGGCCACGTCCCCTCGCTCACCTGGGTAACGTACACCATGTCTGCCATGAGAGCAAATCCTTCCAGCTTCAGCTGGGAGATGAAGGCCTGGAGGAGCACGTTGATCTGGGGAAGCAGAACAGAGAAGCTCTCAGCACCCTCCGCACCAGCACCTGATCCCGCTGGGCTTTGACGCGTGGCAGGACAGAAGCCATCAACGGGGACCGACTGTCCTACGCCGCAGGACGGGGCGCTCAACCAGAGACCAGAAGCACCTGCAGCTCTTTGAGCATCTCTGACACAGTCCAGGATGTCCCACAGAGGGAAAAGAACTGAAATCCCCCCCGGGGGGGGGCATTTACTATGACAGCTCCCTCCCAAGGATCGCTGCTCCCCTCAAGACAGGCAGAGAAGTCCCCTCGAGGGGACAGGCAGGGCTCACCTTGGCACTGGGCTCCTCTATGCTCTCCTTCACCGGGATGGGAACTCGCTCCAGCAACTTTTGAAGCTCGAGCTTCTCCTCCTGCAGAAAACCAAGGCAGGAGAGATGAGAACGGTCCCTCACAGGGCAAGCTCTGCATCTTCCCCTGCAGCATCGAGACCGATGCCTCAGGGCTGTCTCACTCGGGACGGGCGTCTGGCTCCATACCTCCCTCACGGTGATGTTCCTAAACTCTGAGGACAGCGAGAAGACCCGAAACAGCTCGATTTCACTCAGGGTGGGTTTCAGGAGCTGATTGTAAGTTTGCATCGTCTCGTTGGTGATGTAGTAGTGGCTGGCGATGCGGCCCAGCTCTGTCACCTGCCACAAGGACGACAGCCAGAGTGAAGCAGCAGAAAGACACCCGACTGTTCGTGGCACAGACAGAAGACGCTGAACAGGGACCAGGCTGCAGCAGGGGAGACGTCTCCAGACAAGCTAAGCATAAACTCTCAGGCTACAAATCACCCAGGAAAGCTGCTTTAGCTGGCACACAATTCCATACATCACAGCCTCCCCTTTCTCATCTCTCTGCCTCTGAAGCAATGAAAATGCAACGGGAACGTGAATTTGCTTAGGAGGCAGCAGCAAACACACAACAGTGACAGACCGAGGGTCAGGTTTTACATCAGCACTCTCTGTGCCAGCAAACAGCTCCCTGGAATCACAGACGTGCACAACAGCAGGTGTGAATGATGCAGCAGCATTCCCTGGGATCCTTATTTCATCAGCAAAATGCCTCTCGCATCCTTTCTCTCAGCCAGAGGATGCTCCCATCCAGTTCTGCTTGGTCACAGCGCCTTTCCCCGGTCCTGTCTCACCTGGAAGTTCCCCGTCTTCTTGTCGTACTTCACCAGGTTGTTCTTGTCCAACATGAGGGCTGCAGTGTGAACCAGATCCAGGCGGCGCTGGTCCAGCAGCGGATCCCCCTTCAGATCATCGTGGGATATCCCGTAGAGAGTGGGGGAGCGCAGCATTCGGATGTACAGGTAGGTATAGCCCAGCCAATTCACCGCATCCTGAGGAAACACCAACGCACCGTAAGAGCCGATGAACACGCCTCACCACAAGCAAGGGCGACGTTCCGGCTCGGAGCCCGCTGGTCCCAGCACTAGCGTAGGACACAGCAGGCTGAGCCCAGCTGAATCCTGCCGCGTCAACATTAAACCAGAGCTTGGAAGCCCAGCAGCGCCATACACAACCATTCTCCCATACCAGAAAAATATTAAGGAATTAAAAACCAAAAAAACCCACCCTCCACAGTGCAGACTTTTCTCCAGCGCCCTTCTCCATGTGGAGAATTCTGTCTGCTCTGAATTACAGAAGCATCTACCCACTTGCCTGACACATCAGCCAGTCTTACAGACTGGTAGTTCTTGTGTCTGCCCTTCCAGATCTCTTAAAAATTTGCTCCCCAGGCACCAAAAGTTGCAAGTTTCTTTGCTCCTGTACAATGACGACATCTTTCCCCAACACGGATCATCCTTTGGCCCCTGCAATTCCCACCAGCTCTCTGGGTGCAAGAAGGGGCACACGTACGTGGGGAAAGCAAAGATTCGCACTCGCCTTTGCGTTCTGGACATTGCCGAGCACAGTCTCCGCGTTCAGCATGTCTGGGAGCTTCGACACCATCTGACTTTCAATGGGGAGCTGCTGGTTGAGCAGGGACAGGTAATACTGCAGCTCGCCGTGGGAGGTGATGAGGATCCCTTCTCCTTTGGTATCGTACTGAGGTCTCCCTGCACGCCCCAGCATCTGAGAAATGAGAAAGTGAGCTCAGCAAAACAGAAAAGCTTTTAGCTTGGCAGTTTCTCCTTGCTGCCGTGTCCTGGGGCTTTACTGCCAGATTGCTCAGTCTGCCGTTACTTCCAGCTGGCAGGAGACACGTGGAAATATCTCAGATGTGTCTGGACAAGATACTGGGAGAGGAATCATTCGTTTGCTCTCCTACTGATCTGCTTCTCCTCTGCCCTCACAGCAGGGCTGTTCCCAAAACAGCTGAGACAGTCTGACAGTAGAGAACAGGGAGCGACTGCACGGAGAAAATACAAAAGCAGACCTCAAATGTGCCTCAGCGGGAAAGGAAAAAATCCTGCCCTGGGTCCCGGCAGCATCTTTGTTACCAGAACCTCACCTGCAGGATGTCCAGAGCACCCAGCTCGGTCCAGCGCCCCTTCTCGGGGCTGTACACCTGCGTCCCCTTGATGATGACGGTGTGAGCGGGCAGGTTCACGCCCCAGGCCAGCGTGGCTGTGGAGACCAGCACCTGCAGGAGCAAAACAGCGATCAGAGCCAGGTACAAGCCTCTTCCTAGGAAAAAAAGGGAGCTAAAATGCTGGTCCTGACATTAGAGACAGGCACAAAGGGGACAAAGTCTGAGAACTGTGAGTGTCTCGACAGCTCAGCAGAGGAAGGTCAGATAAACAGCGAGATCTTTGCCCAGATTTCCCAGCTCACTGCATGACCCTGAGAAAATCCTTTGCCTTCCATAACGCAGCCAGGAAATTGCTTGGATGGGGTTTTGCCAAAGTGGCAACTGTGGAGGAGAGAGCTTGCTCTAGGACAGACCTCTAGCTTTAAACACTCAGCTAGGCCTAGGGGAGAAGTTTTTGCCCTCTCCGCTCCTGGCCACGTGCCTTTAGTTTCTGTTCTTTACGCAAAAATCAAGGCTGCCTTCATCGGGCACCAGCTTCAGCAGAGTCGGGTGGAGGTTGGCTACGCTTGATCCTCTTGATTTTGCCCAAAGGGCTATCGGAAAACACGGCTCAGGCGTTTCTTGTGAAGCACCTACCCCAAACACAGTAATCCCTCCTGGGAAGTGAGGCTCACCTGAATGTGCTTGTCAGCAAACAGATCCTCCACCAGCGTCCTGTCCACTCGCGTCATCCCGGCGTGGTGAATGGCGAAGCCGTAAGGCAGGAGGTCCTTCAGCTCCAGGTTCTGCAGCAGAAACACAACCAGCTCGTTTTCTACCCAAGTAACACCAGGGAGAAAAGAAGCAACAGAAGGTAGCGCGTATCTTAGAGCAAAGTTTGCGAAACTGCACCAAACTGGCAGCATGGCTGCAGCTGCGCTCCTGCTCTCGCTGTGTCAGAACAGCCCCCGCCGGGCAGTTACCTTGCACTGCTCAGCTTCGGTCCTCAGGACCTCGGTGGAGGCTGAGCCCTCCCGCAAGAAGAGGCCCAGGGTATCTTTCTCCAAGCACATGTCCCTGATGGCCCGAGCTGTCTTCCCGGTCTCCTTCCTGGAGTGCACGAACACCAGCACCTGTTAAACAAGCACACGGTACCATCGCTGAGAGAGGAATCGCTACAGCTGCAGCTGACAGAAGATGCTTGACCCAACCTGCTCCTGGTATTCAGGGTGGGAAGAGATCTAGAATTAATCCAGACGCCCTGTGAACCACGCACAGAGCTCCTGATCTAATAGGGCAGCATCAGAAAAACTCCCTCATCCTAAAAGGACAGGTCATACATTAATCAGACCGCTGGCGCAGAGAGAAAACCTGTGTTCCTTCCTCTCAGCTGCCACCAACCACCCAAACCTACTCTCTTCTCCACTGCAGCGTTTCTGCAGCGACAGCAACTCGGAAGAGTCTCACCAGCAACGGACAAGAACCAGGATTAAGTGCGTCAGGAACGATAAAATAAAGTATCAAACCTGGTTCTTTCCGGCATGCTCCATAATCTTCTCATAAACAATCTCATTCATTATCTGGAAGCGTTTGATTGCTTTCTTCTCTGTAATACCCACATACGTCTGTTCTAAGGGCACTGGTCGGAAGCTGTAAGGAAAAAAATCAAGTCCATAAAAGAGCAGAAAAATGGAGAAACCCTGACACAAAGGTTCCGTCAAAAGGCATCCTGTATTTTGCGCTACCAAGTTCAATACGCTTCCTTTGTGCCTCAATTTACTGAGAGATTTGATAGCTTCAGTTCTGGCCGGTTAAATTAAACAGTAGGGGACAGTAACATGTATTCCTATTTCCTGGAATCCATTTGCTACACACACACTCAGGGAGCAAAAATGGTGTTTCAGAAACTACCATAATCCTCTTTTAGGCTTCCTTCAAACAGCTTCTGCAGCACACAGGTACAGCAGAGTTTATCCGCCTTCTCTAAAGCGCCTTCTTGCACGTATGACAACGCAGGCACACATTTTGAGGCTGTATTTAACTGCTCTAGTCCTGAACATGCATTTACCGGCACATCTAAGAGCAAATAAATGCAGGTTGAAAATAGGCTGAAGGCCCGGTGAGACCCTGGCACCATCTGACAGATAAACACTCAACTTCCTCCCCAGGAGGCAGGTCTTTCCCAGCTCACAACAGCCACCCACCATCTGCTCGTAAAGATCTCTCCCAGTTTTCCACGGTACCTGTTATCAAAATAGAATAAGCCTTTGGCCGGGTCCACTCTCAGGAACGTAGCCACGTCCTCGTAGTTGGGGAGGGTGGCACTCAAGCCAACGAGCCTCACGTCCTCCTGAGTCATCTCGATGTTGCGGATGGCTCTGGCTACCAAAGACTCCAGGACGGGTCCTCGGTCATCGTGCAGCAGGTGTATCTCATCCTAAAGAGAGGAAACAGGAACAGACTTATCCCCGCTCCAAACCAGCTCTTATTTACCCATTTTGGTTTAGTTTCTTAGCAGATCTGCTTGCATGGACTGAGGCACGCTCATCCCACAGCCCGAGTCTCTCCACAACCGAACACCAGAGACATCTTCAATCGCTAACGCACGTTCGGGAACCGCAATGCCGAAAGACCTGGCGCCCATCATCACCCTCCTTCCTCCACGCCAGGGCTCCGCAGGCACCGGCGCCGCTCACCAGAATAACCAGCCGCACCAGCTGGGTATAAGTGCGTTCTCCTCCCTTGCGGGTGATGATGTCCCACTTCTCCGGGGTGCAGACGATGATCTGGGTAGCGCTGATTTCCTCCTTGCACAGCTGGTGATCCCCCGTCAGCTCAGCCACGTTGATGCCGTAAGTCGCCAGGCGCTAGGAGGAAGCCCAAAGGCGGTTAAACAGGATAAAAGCGTTTCCTGTTAAACCAGCGCAGCCCTGAGACGCTCGCAGAGTTTCATACTCGTCCCTCTACAGTGCTAGAAGAAACGCACGGATTTCATAGCCCGCACTGACATCCAAAGCCCGTACCGACACGCAGAGCCCAGTGAATGCAGAATACACTAACAAAGATTAAAGGCAAAACCCAAACTCATCCTCTCCCGAAAAGCTTCTGCCAGTGCTTATATCCTTCTTTAAGCACAATATAAGGAAGCCACCGCAATAAAACTCATCTTCCCCAACCTACGGTTCAAGAAGGGGCAGGACTAACCCTCTCCTTACCTTCCCGAAGCTGCCCACCATCTCCTGCACCAAGGACCTCATGGGCGCGATGTAGATAATCTTGAAATCATCCACGTTGATGGTTCCGTCGATATTAATATGTTTCCCTATTTCTCGCAACATGCACATGAGCGCCACGTTCGTCTTCCCAGCACCCTAGAAGGCAAGCAGAACCAGTCCCATCAAATTCGTGTCTTCTCCAGGGTAAAGGTTCGTCCGCAGCGGCCGGCCTTTTCTGCCCAAACACATCACCCTTCCAGATTCCCCATCACAGAGAACCCGAATATCAGGGTTCTTACCGTGGGAGCACACAGCAGCAAGTTCTCATCCGACTCCAGCGCAGCGCGGTAAAGTTTGCTCTGAATACGGTTCAGTGTTTTAAATCCCTCGAATCCAGCCTGGGCGTATTTGGGTAACTTTTCCACCGAAACCAATTGCTGAAAAGGGAGAACATCAAGCTTAATGCCTTTGTTTCAGTACCTCGCGGGCTGCAGGGCATATGTGAGACCTCAGAGACACCCTGGGGGTCATGTTGTCTCCAGATGGCCAGAAGAGAAGCCCCGTGCCCAGAGATGGTGGAGCAGGTTAGGAAGCGATCAAACGAGGCTCGTTAGCTGGCCCGTGCACTCCAACGAGTACAAGTTATAGTTGGCTACACCATCAGAAAAGCAAATCCCCACCATGTTCTCATGATGGGACAGATCAGACCACATTTGAGCTGCCAGCACTGATCAAAAGAGGCAATTTATCACAAGGCACGCCATGAATCAGCCAGATCTCTGGCCCACGCTGCTCATCACAGCAGGGAGGGAGCAAAAGCAGAGCCGAGGGCTCAGCAAAGCAGCGAAACGGGGCAGGGGAGCCCCGAGACAGAAACCACCAGCACGGGATACACGCTCCAGAAGTGAGAAACCAAAAATCAGGAACTCGCTTCAGACACGCGAAATCTCTTAGCTTAAAATAACGGTTCTTCAAGAAATCTGAGAGGGCGTCACAGCCACATCAAAGTAGAGTCCCAGGAAGTATCTGTCACGATATTAGCAACAACTCAGAGTCACAGAACGGTTTGTGGTGGAAGGGACCTTTAAAGCTCATCTAGTCCAACCCCCTGCCCTGGGCAGGGACATCTTCAACCAGATCAGGGTGCTCAAGCCCCATCCAACCTGACCTTGGATGTTCCCAGGGATGGGGCATCCACCACCTCTCTGGGCAGCTGTGCCAGGGTTTCACTACCCTTGTTGTAAAAATTTTCTTCCTTACATCTAGTCTGAATCTCTCCTCTTTTAGTTTAAAACCATTCCCCCTTGTCCGGTCGCAACAGGCCCTGCTAAAATGTCTCTCCCCATCATTCTGATAAGCCCCTTTAAGTACTGAAAGGCTGCAATAAGGTCTCCCCGGAGCCTTCTCTTCTCCAGGCTGAACAACCCCCATCTCTCAGCCTTTCCTCACAGCAGAGCTGTTCCATCCCCCTGATCATTTCCGTGGCCTCCTCTGGCCCCGCTCCAACAGGTCCATGTCTGTCCTGTGCTGAGGACCCCCGAGCTGGAGGCAGCGCTGCAGGGGGGTCTCACCAGAGCAGAGCAGAGGGGCAGAATCCCCCCCCTTGCCCTGCTGCCCATGCTGCTGGGGATGCAGCCCAGGACACGGTTGGTCCTGGGGCTGTGAGCGCACGTTGCCGGCTCACGTCCAGCTTCTCACCCACCAGCACCCCAAGCCCTTCTGGGCAGGGCTGCTCCATCCCTCCATCCCCCAGCCTGGATTGATGCCGGGGCTTGCCCCGACCAGGACCTTGCACTTGGCCTTGTTGGACCTCATGAGGTTCACATGGGCCCACTTGAGCTCATCCAGGTCCCTCTGGATGGATCCCGTCCCTCTGGATGGCACAGAATCATGGAATCATAGAATCACTGAGGTTGGAAAAGACCTCTAAGGTCATCGAGTCCAACCACCAACCCAACCCCCCCAGGCCCACTAAACCATGTCCCCAAGCGCCTCATCTCCACGTCTTTTAAATCCCTCCAGGGATGGGGACTCCACCACTGCCCTGGGCAGCCTGTGCCAAGGCCTGACCACTCTTTCAGGAAAGAAATTTCTCCTCATGTCCAACCTAAACCTCCCCTGGCACAACTTGAGGCCGTTTCCTCTCGTCCTATCGCTGTTACTTGGGAGAAGAGACCGACCCCCCCTCGCTCCAACCTCCCTTCAGGCAGTTGCAGAGCGCGATGAGGTCTCCCCTCAGCCTCCTCTTCTCCAGGCTGAACACCCCCAGTTCCCTCAGCCGCTCCTCATCAGACTTGTGCTCCAGGCCCTTCCCCAGCTCCGTTGCCCTTCTCTGGACACGCTCCAGCCCCTCCATGTCCTTCTTGTCGTGAGGGGCCCAAAACTGAACCCAGGATTCGAGGTGCGGCCTCCCCAGTGCCCAGTACAGGGGCACGATCCCCTCCCTGCTCCTGCTGGCCACACCAGTGCTGATACAGGCCAGGATGCCGTTGGCCTTCTTGGCCACCTGGGCACGCTGCCGGCTCGTGTTCAGCCGCTGTCGACCAGCCCCCCCAGGTCCTTCTCCTCTGGGCACTTTCCAGCCGCTCTGCCCCAAGCCTGGAGCGGTGCCTGGGGTTGTTGTGGCCCAAGGGCAGGACCCGGCACTTGGCCTTGTTGAACCTCCTCCATTGGCCTCGGCCCATCGATCCGGCCTGTCCAGGTCCCTCTGCAGAGCCTCCTGCCCTCAGCAGATCAACACTCCTGCCCAGCCTGGTGTCATCCCGTCCCTCAGGCGTGTCGACTGCACCACTCAGCTTGGTGTCATCTCCAAACGTGCTGAGGGCGCGCTCGATCCCAGTGTCTATGTCATTGATGAAGATATTAAACAGCACCGGTCCCAGGATGGACCCCCGAGGGACACCACTCCTCACTGATCTCCATCCGGACATCGAGCCGTTGACCGCTTGGATGGGACCATCCAAGCAAATCCTCACCCACCGAACTCCATCCATCAAATCCATCTCTCTCCAACTTAGAGAGAAGGACGTCACGGGGGACCGTGACAAAGGCCTCACAGAGGTCCAGACAGATGACGGTTATCTGGTCGCTCAGCGCACCTACTGCTAAATAAAGAAAGCAGGTCACCCACCTCTTCCGAGCCAAAAGGCTTTGGCTTCAGGGCAGGCACGTGCACCTCCTCGTAGCCCTTGCGCTGTCTGCGGAAGGAACCGTCGGGGAGCTGGCATCGCTTGTTGGCCATGAAGTGACTACCTTGGGCAAACACCAGATCCTCCAAATCCAGCACCTGCCGGGGAGCCAGTGCCTGGGAACAGCAACGGGAAAGGGGCAAGGATTAGAGAAGAACCCTCTCCTGCCATTTTCACCCTGGGACCGAAGGAAAAGCAACTGCATCCAACCGGCAAGCGCCTCTTTAGCACATCAGGGGCTTATTCTTGGTATCTCCCTGCCCATGCGCACTTCAAGTACTCTTTTTGCACCTACTGAGGATGCTTGTCAGAAGCATCGAAGAGTTTTCAAAGAGTTTTACCTCTCCTCCTTGGTCCAGATCCATGGTCTCCAAGTCAGTATCCATCCGGGATTGACGAACACGCTCCCGGCGAGAGCGTTCCTCCTGTGCAAAGAGATGAGAAGAGCTGCCGAGCCTCCTCCGTGGGCTGCCAAGCTCTCCCGTCACGCACGGCTTCGCACCCTGCGAGTCCGCGCGACCAGAGCGCCACGATTTCTTTCAAGCGCAGGCGTTCACGTAACCGGAGCCAATAATTTTTGGCAGTAGAAACCCGTGTCCCCAAGGACAGGACATAAAACTTGCCTTTCAGGAGAGCAGGTGAAAGGAAGCAGGGAGTGAAGACACACAACCCTGCAGTGCCCCAGCAAAAGCCCAGCCTGCCACATGCCAGCAGCGCTCCTCAAACACAGAGACGCCAAACTGGTCCTTCACATCAACATAACTAGGGTTTTTTCTAGCAACAAAGCAGGAATATGGTATTGATCCCCCCCAAAACAACCCCCAAATCAGTCACGGAACTGCTACCATCCAAAGGCCAAGCAGAGCTAACCCTGCACGCCAATAAATCTGTTGCGTGTCACATTCCAACCCCAGGTAACGAGGAGCTGAAGCTGATCAGAGGTGGCCAGGGTGTTTTAATGCAGTGAGCCTCGCATCGAGGAGGCCCAGAGGAGAAACGGCGCCGTTACAAGACAGTTAACACCAGCATAAAAATGTGAAATTTGCAGATATCGACATTTTCCTGGAAAAGCAGACATCTGACTCAAAAATAAGAAGTGGTAAATATATCGCCCTCTCAGCTGAATCTCAGCCGTCACCTAAACATTTCCTATGGTTTCAAGATCCCAGCTGAGTCAGCAGGCTCCTCTCTCGCAACACGCAGCCCGACGACCGCAGAGGGAGGCAAGGATCCCACGACTCCCCCTCTCGTCCTGCCTGCGGTTCCCTCTAGCCTTACCCGAATGAGATCCTCCTTTTCTGTCTCGTGCAGCTGATACAAGAACTTCGACAGCTCGGGATCCGCTTCCATCTTCCCCATTATCCTTTCTTTTTCAGCTTCACTTTGCGCACTGGCCAGCAAAGTGCAGTACAGGACTGGTGAAAGAAAATTAAGGGATGGCAGGCAGGGTTAAGGGTTGAACCAAAAGGAGGGAGCGAATAACAAGGGCCCACACTTCACAAAGCAACACCGACGGCGGTTAAAAAGCCTCAGGTTGTGCTGGAATCACGTCAGGACAGCAAGGAAACAAGAAGGGAATGCCACTCACTCATCATCCGGTGCTGCCGCAGGACTTTAATGAAGTCAAAGGTGTTAAAGCCCAGGAGCAGAACAAGCTGGTTCTCACATTCCCGGTCATCGCTCGCAGTCTGGGAGGAGAAGAAACGAAGAACGACCGGTTACCTCTGCGCCCCACAGAACCAGAATCCCTGCTTCGCACAGAAGCAAACTCAAGCGGAGCTAAACAGCAGCTACACGCAAGACCAGGTACCCGATTCAGACCGCAGATAAAAATCCCACCCTCTCTGCCTCCCCTTCTTCCCCAGTGAGCCACCACGCCCAGCGCACACAAACATCAGCACCAAAATTAGCAGGGAAACACACCCAATTTACGACAATCTCCCAGCAAACGCTGACAAAAACCCCATCATCTTCCCCTCAGAAGAAGATTTCTGTGAATTAAGACTAGTCCAGCTCTTATCTATCTTGTTAACAAACATGGCACATGCACAATCGCATTTAATTTGATGAAACATAGTTGTTGGGGCAAATTCCTGTCTTCCAGAGAGAGAGAAGTATTCTGAGACCGCTGCAATCCTGCAGATGAGGCGGCCACTGACCTTCAAGATCTCCAGCACTTCATCCGCCTTCTTCTGGGAAACAATGGCATCATCGTAGAAGCGGCTCAGCTGCCGCTGGAGCCAAAAGGCGTCGATGTCTCGAGGATGCAGATCCTTCTTCTTTGAACTCATCAGCTCACCCGAGGCCACAAGCTTAAGAAAATCAGAAAAATTAACCGCAATGTTGAGAGGAAAGCAGGCACGCGACGTTAGTGTTGTGCAGCGAGCATCTGGGGCCTTTCTACCCTGGCAGAGGAGCAGAGAACCAGCAGATGCAACTGTGCAGCCGCCAGACCTGTTAATTTTATTAACGTTCATTTTGGCCTCCATCAAACAACAGCTTCAAGGCTCCTCTCCACCCGCAAATAACCATCCATAGACCAACAGGATCCCCGACCCTCCTCCAAACCACCCCAAAACCACGTTTCTCGTGCTCCTCGGTGGCTCACGTTGGCCGAGAGGGTGCAACGGACAACGGCTTCGTCTCCCTCCATGTCATCGTCGGACGCTTCGTCACGCACTTCGCCGTAAATGTCCTCATCGCCTTCCTGTGGAAAGAGAAGTTCCAGTAAGCGGCTTTTGGAAACATCAAAGAGCAGCTTTTCCTCGACAGAAATGAATAATCTGGCAACTCGTTCCTGAAGGGAAACAGCCTGGCTCGTGCTTTTAGCAGGAACATAATGCTGTCGTTCAGGTAAAGGACCACGTGATAAGATTATTTCTACTCTCTACAGAGGGATTTTGCTAGCGACTCCTCCAACAATCTCGTATTTGTCTCTCTTATCGTTCTCTCAGCCTCTTCCAAAAAACAATCCCAGGGAGCGTTTCTATGAAACACTTCCAGCCAGCGATCTGTCAAGTTTCCCCACGAGATTTAAATATCACCATCTGTTTTCCATCGTACTGACTCATGATAAGCCTTGGATTAGCAGGATAATCAACAAATCCTCCCCAAGCCAGGAAGCGGCATCTAAAACAATCCGGCTTCTCCTTCCTGGCAGAGACATCCCAGCCCGAGCCAACGCCCACTTCCCAACGCGACCGAGTCCGACGGGACAAAGGTGGTCCCTGCGGAGCGGCTCGGAGCGAGGGGACGGGGCAGAGCCTCTGCTGTCACCCTGCAGCCCCTCATCTCGTACCTCCTCATCGGACTCGAACTGCACGTTCACCCCGTACGTCTCATCAATATTGTCATCTGTGAGGGAGAGCGGAGTTAATTCATCAGAAAATCTGGGCACCATATGCAAGGTTCACAGATCCACCCGCCCGCCCACACCTCGGCGCGTCCAAAAGATGAAAAGAACGTGGTTTCGGGGCTTGAAAACCGTCCAAACATTTTTCTGGCTTCTCTGTATGCAAACACTACCCTGGAGTAAGGCCGAGTTTGGCACCAGTGACCCGACTTTCTGCCAGCCCAACGCCTTCCCATACCCATGTTCTGGATTTCCTTGTCTCCACCGTAGTCCGTGATCTTCTTCCCCAGGTTCACCAGCACGTGGTAGCGGGTATCATCGGTCTGTCCCAGCAGCAGATCGATCTCCTTCCTCCTCTCCTTATCGCGCAGCTTCTCGTTCTTCAGTACCGCCAGGACCTCGTCGGCGGCTCCGCAGAGAATGTCACGCGGCTGCGAAAGGAATAACGCGTAGCACGGAGAAGACATTTGCTATGTGACGGGTACGGTGTCGGTCCTTCCTATTTCTGGACCCTCATATAGGCACCGAAAGGCCACCCCCACAACAACAGCGCCATCGCAACGTCCCCGAGCCCAAAAACCAGCACCGACGGAGCGAAGCCACCCCACAGGGAAGGATTAAAACATCCCAAGGCCGGATCCTACAGGCTTTCAATCCTCTGCCGGAGCAGGGACACCCGTCCTGCGGCATCTCCGTCCTCACCTGGTCCCCAAGAGCCGCCTGAATGAAGCTCAGCAACACCTCGTAGGTCTCGCGGGTCTCCTTGGTTTTGGGTTTGTAGATGATGCCCACCATCTCATCGATGCCCTCGGAGAGCAGGGTGTAACCCTTCATCTTGTTGATGTCGTGCCTGTCCTCGTCGCGCTTCCTTCTCCTGGAAAAAGGGGCAGGGAGGAGAGTGCCCGGGTCAGCCCCGCGGCAGAGCCCGGCTCCTGCTATTTCAAGTACGGCTAGTCTCTTTTATTTGAAAAATAAAGGAGAAAAATAGATTTTTTTTTGATTTTTCCACTTCAATTTTAGTTTCTTGACAGGCTCCAAATGAAAAAAATAACATCTCTGCATCTTCCGAGTTGGCGGATTTTAGCCTCACGCCACCAAAACCTTTTTCGCCGCAAAACATTCCCCGCACCGTTGAATTCTACCCCGTTTCTCTGACTAAAACAAATCAAGGCTGCGTTATTCAAAGACAAGAATGAAAAATGTAATTGCCCAGAGTGTTTTTCAGGTAAATACGGCTCTGCACCCCCTCGGCTCACACTCACTTTGCTCGTCTCTCCTCCTGCATCTGGGGTTTGGTTCTCTGCGCCTTGTCCCCCATGCGGGTCCCCTCCAGTTTGCCCACCAAGGACAGGACTTCCCCCGTGGGTTCATCCCGCCGGGTCCGGTCGATCAGCGAGCGATCGGCTTGGAGGACGAGGTTGGAATTCTGGGAAGAAGAAAGAAGAAGGGGCGATGGGGTGGGGGCGGGGAGGAGGTAACGCAGCCCCCGCCGGGGGGCTGATGGGGGCCGTGGGTCCTGCCGTGGGGAGAGCCCCATCCCGGACCCACGGCTACAGCCACGCGGGCGCAATTCCCTGTAATTAAAACACGCTCCGTGTTGCTCGAGACACCATTAATTTGCATTTTAATTCCCCGGGGGGTTATTTAAGCCCCCCCCCCCCCACCAGGCGCGGGTTTAGACTTTAAGCTGGGACTGAGCCACTCGGCACCATCCCGGGGCTCGTTTCAGCCGGGGGAACCGGCACGCTCCTCACCCGGGAGCTCCATAACTTCTCGGTGCCCGGAAATTCCCGCTTCAAGGGGAAAAAGGTCCGGAGAAAAACTTAAAAGAGGGTTTTAGTCTTCAGAACCTCCCCCCCGGCCCCGGTAAAGGGCCGTTACACCGCGCTCTCCTCAGGCAGGCCGCAGGGAGAACCGGGGCCATCGCAGCCCGCGGGTGGGGTTAAAGGCTCCCCCCGGCCCCGGGGAAGGGGAGGGCAGGGGACGCCGGGCACGGGCCCGGTGAAGCGAAGGAGGCCCCGGGGCCTGCGGGGTCGCACTCACCGCCTTGTACTCGTACTGCAGGCTCCGCGCGGTCACGTCCGCCATGGCACCGCCGGGCTGGAGGCCGAGCCGCCGCCGCCGCGCACCGAATCAGGCCGTGCGAACGGAACTTCCGGAGCAAGCGGAAGCGGGTCCCGTCCGCCGCGGAAGCGCTTCCGGGTCGCGCGGTGGCCCCTGACTCCGCGCCCCGGAATGCCCCTCCCAGCACGCCCCGCCCCCCCGGACTACTGCTCCCAGCATGCACCGCTGCCCCCGGTGAGAGGCGGTGACGCTCCGCCGGCTTCCCACTGTGATTGGCTGGCAAGTGCCTCGCTCGGCTGCTCCCCGCCCCCGCGCCAACAGCTGGCCGTGATTGGCTCAGCCGCGCGGCTCCGCCCCCTCCCCCGCCGCGCGCGCTCCGATTGGCCGCGGCGGCCAGTTGAGCCGTTGACGGTTGAGGCTTTGAAAGCGCCGGGGCGCCGCGGGTGGGAGGGGTCGCCTCCCGGCCCGCCTGCCTCTTATTGGCTCTCCCTGGAGTAAGCCCCGCCTTTTTCTCACAGCCCCGCCCCCGTCCCCTTGGCGACGCCGCGGCCGCCCTCTTGAGCTCTGCCATGAGCGGCCGGGGCCGGGCCCCCGCCGGCGCCCCCCGCCCCGAGGGGCTGCGCTGGTACCAGATCCCCCTCTCCTCCGCCCGCGTGCCCCGCTCGGGGCTCTTCAGCTACGGCTTCCAGGCCGGCCTCCACCGCTACCAGCAGCTCCGTGCCCTCAAGAACCTCCGGGTGGGCCGCCCCGTCCCCCCGCCGCCCCCCGGCCTGCTGGCGCCCTGTCCCCCCGTCCCCCCGCCCACCGACAGCCCCCCCCGCGCCTCCCAGGACCCACGGGGCACCGGTAGGGCACGAGGTGAGCGCAGCCCTGCCCTGGGGATGGGGGTGAGGGGAGCTGTGACCCCCCCCGTTGGCCCATAGTGCCCCAAGGGGGACCCCGTCAGACCCCGGTCACCCCCGCGTTGTCCTCACGGCCCTTCCCTGTGCCCCAAAGAACATCCTGGTCACCCCCGCATTGTCCTCACGGCCCTCCCTGTGCCCCAGGGGGGACCTTATCACCCCTATGTTGTCCCCACAGCCCTCCCTGTGCCCCAAGGGGGACCCCATCACCCCCACGTTGTCCCCACAGCCCTCCCTGTGCCCCAAGGGGGACCCCTGTCACCCCCATGTTGTCCCCAAGGCCCTCCCTGTGCCCCAAGGGGGACCCGATCACTCCCACATTGTCCCCATGGCCCTCCCTGTGCCCCAGGGAACCCCCTGATCACCCCCACGTTGTCCCCACGTCCCTCCCTGTGCCCCAAGGGGGCCCCCGGTTACCCCTGTGTTGTCCCCACAGTCCCCTGGTACCCCAAGGGGGCTCCTGGTCACCCCTGCGTTGTCCCCATGGCCCTCCCCATGCCCCAAGGAAGCCCTTGGTCACCCCCACCTTGTCCCCACAGTCCCCTGGGACCCCAAGGGGGCTCCTGATCACCCCTGCGTTGTCCCCATGGCCCTCCCTGTGCCCCAAGGAACCCCCTGATCACCCCTGCATTGTCCCCACGGCCCTCCCTGTGCCCCAAGGAACCCCCTGATCACCCCTGCATTGTCCCCACGGCCCTCCCTGTGCCCCAAGGAACCCCCTGATCACCCCTGCATTGTCCCCACGGCCCTCCCTGTGCCCCAAGGAACCCCCTGATCACCCCTGCATTGTCCCCACGGCCCTCCCTGTGCCCCAAGGAACCCCCTGATCACCCCTGCATTGTCCCCACGGCCCTCCCTGTGCCCCAAGGAACCCCCTGATCACCCCTGCATTGTCCCCACGGCCCTCCCTGTGCCCCAAGGAACCCCCTGATCACCCCTGCATTGTCCCCACGGCCCTCCCTGTGCCCCAAGGGGGACCCCTGTCACCCCTGTGTTGTCCCCATGGCCCTCCCTGTGCCCCAAGGGGGACCCCTGTCACCCCTATGTTGTCCCCACGGCCCTCCCTGTGCCCCAAGGGGGACCCCTGTCACCCCTATGTTGTCCCCACGGCCCTCCCTGTGCCCCAAGGGGGACCCCTGTCACCCCTATGTTGTCCCCACGGCCCTCCCTGTGCCCCAAGGGGGACCCCTGTCACCCCTATGTTGTCCCCACGGCCCTCCCTGTGCCCCAAGGGGGACCCCTGTCACCCCTGTGTTGTCCCCAGAGCCCTCCCCGTGCCCCAAGGGGGTCTGTGGTGACCCCCGTGCTGTCCCCACAGCCCCCCGGCGCCCCAAGGAGTCCCCTGGCACCAGGAAACGGGTGAGCAGAGGGCAGCAGCCTCCTGGCCTCACTCGGCCCCACGCCAACCGGCGGGATGCGGCCAGCCGGGGCTCCTCACCGTGCCGGGCAGCACCGGACAGTTCCAGGCACAGCCCGGTGTTGCCGGAGGCGGCTGCCACATCCCTGGGGGGTGACGCCAACCAAGGGCAGTGCACTGCAGCCGGGATGGTGCCGCAGCAGGCAGGCAGCAGCTTTGGGGAGCACCCGCCGGACACGGTGTCCTCCACAGACAGCGAGGAAGACGACTTAATCCCACTGGAGGCCATGCTGCTGGCGGGGGACCGGCCCCCGAGCCCTGCCGACCACCGGCAGGTAGGTCCCTGCCCAAGGGTGGGTGCCCGCGCATCGGAGGGGGGGTCCCTGGGGACGGCCTGGTGCCCGCTGGGTATTGTGCTACCTGCTGAAACGTCACCGGTCCCTTGCTCCAGGTTGCGTGCCCGCGGCCGGATCCGCTTGCCAACAGCCTGGATTCACTGGTCTGGGAGAAGAGGTAAGGCTGTCACTCCCCAGGCACGGGAGTGGGCACGGGGGCTGTGCTGGGCACCCCGGGGTGCCCTCGCCCTGCCCTAACCACCCCCGTGGCAGGGAGCAGAGCCAGGCAGCCACGCTGCCGGTCAGCCTGCTGCAGGCGCACGTGGATGACGCCAGTCCCTTGGAGTCCCCGGACGAGGACACGCAGCTGCACGAGGAGCAGAGGTGCCCCTGTGTCGTGGTTTAACCCNCCCAGTGCCTGGGGGGCGAGGGGGGCTCCGCGCGGTGCCCGATCCTCGCCCAACGCCGCCCTCCCGCCCGCAGGGATTTCCTGGCCCGCATCACCGTGAAACCCAGATCCATCCCCACCGTCCACCCTGGGGAATCCATCTTCTGCGCCCGCCCAGCGCCGGCGCCCACCCTGGACACCCGCGGGCTGCAGCCTCAGAGCGCGTGTGAGGCGTTCTTCCTCGGGTGAGCACCGGGCACGGGGCGGGCAGGACATATCGGGGTGACGGCGGGGGGACAGGGGGACGCAGGCAGAGCCCCGTTCACCCGCCCCGTCTCTGCCCCAGCAACTCGCCTGCCTGTCAGGCAGCTTTTGTCCGCGACGGAGGCCTCAGCGTGCTCTACCGCTGCGTGCCCACCTGCCCGCTGCCCGTCCTGCGCTGGCTCTTCCAGGTAAGCCACCGTCACAGGAGGGTGTCCCCTCCTCCTGCGGTGCCAAGCCGGTCACCCCTTCTTTTTTTTGGCAGCTAATGACCCTCCGCCCGGACACGACCAACGCTTTCCAGGCGCTGTCGGAGATCTGGCTGAGCACTGGGGGTGAGCGCGGGGCTGCCTCGCCTGGGTGCCCCCCAAAACCCCGCCGGCACGGCCCCTGCCCGCCCTCACCGTCCCCCTGCCCGCAGGCGAGCCCTGGTGCCCCACGGTGCAGGAGATCAGCCAGGCTTTCACCCGCCTCGGCGCTGACCTGAGCCCCCTGCGCCACCGGTGCCTGTTGCCCCCCGAGCTGTGCCCCGTGGACAGGAGGTGAGCCCCGGCGCGGTGGGCAGGAGGGTGCTGCCCACCCTGCCAGCCCCCCGCCACCCCCTTCTGCTCCTTCCAGGAGCCCGGATCCGTCCTGCTCCCCGAGACAGACGAGCCCCGATGCCACCAGCACGCTGGCCCTGGTGACGCAGCTCGGTGACATCTGCAAGGTGGGAGTCCGCTGCCCACACCCGTGATGCTGGCGCCTTCGTTATCTCTGCCCTGCTAATTGGGTGGGCGGCACTGATGCCAGCTCCTGGAGGGGTGCCCGTTGGGGCTGCCGCTGGCCGTGCCAGCCTGTCCCTGCCTCGCCGGGGACATCGCCACGGTGGTTTTCGGGGGCTCCTCGGTGCCACGCCGCCTTTCCCTTCTAGTTCCTGGCGCTGTGCGTGGCCACCCAGCCGTGCCGTTACACCGACGGTGCCCGCCTGGCGCTCGTCACCCTCCTCTCCTTCCTCAGCCTCGACCGGGCGCTGCGCTGCCAGCCCCTGCCCGAACTGCAGCACCTCCTGCACTGCCTGCTGGAGGGCACCCGGGACTGGCAGCAGCAGGTACCCAGGGCAGGGGGGGGATCCCCTCGCCCCCCCTGCCCACCCTCCGCACCCCTCCCCGCGGCCTCTGCCCGCCCTGCCCGCGCCCCAGCGCCTCTCTCTCTCTCTCCCCAGCTGCCTGCCCTCTGCCTGTCCCTCTGCCAGCTTTCTCCGCACCACCACAACCTGGTTGCCCTCCTGCGGCTGCTGCCGGACTTCACGAGCAGGGAAAGGTACGTCCCGGCCCCGCCGCGTCGCAGCCGGCTGGGATTCCAGGCAGAGCTGGCAGCCAGGGCTTGCCAGGCGTCCCATGCCACCCGCGCCCCGCGGATCGGTGACGGGGAGCCCGGCGGGAGCTGGCACAGCCCCGCAGCACCGTGCCAAGGCCGGGCAGGCTGCGATGCGTCTGCCTCTAATTCCTTTATTCCAGCTGGTTGCGCAGGCACAAAAGCGGGCAAGATCCGGCTGCCGGCACTGCCGCCCCTCACCACGGGCATCCGGAGGGCACCGGGGCCACACCAGTGCTGTGTGGATGGCCCAGTTTGGCACAGTGATGGGCGCAGAGGTGGGGACGGGCGCGTGGGCACGCACCGGACCCTCCCTCACGCTTTTCCCCCTCTCCCCAGGGAGCTTCACCAACACCTGAGCCTTCATGCCATGGTCCGGCTGCTGAGAGAGCCGCCGGGCACCGTGCCACCCGCCGGGGCGCACGCAGAGGTGGGTGCACCGAGGTGGGACCGCGCCGGGGTTCCGGCACCCACGGCGGGCTCCGGCACGGGGTGCAGACACCCTAACACCCTGCTCTCCCCGCAGCTGCAGGTGCTGAGCCGGCTCCTGGAGCTGGCACGGCCGGACATCTTACGACCCCTGGTGCTCGCCGGGGGCCTGGAGGAGCCGGAGGACGCTGACCAGGAGGTGGGTGCTCCCCTTGCCGGGAAATGGGTGCTGTGGGGCACCCCCCAATGTGCCCTGCGCCCCTTTCGGTGAGCCCCCGTGCCCGTTCCCGCCCGCAGGCTTGCTACCTGAGCTACAGCCTCCTCCTCCTCGCCAGCGACGTGGTGGGCACCGAGCACCCCTCGGCCACGCAGCGGGTGAGCACCGGGCCCTGGGGGGTACCTGGGGGGGGGTCCGCGGTGTCCCTGACCCCCCCGCCTGTCCCCACAGGGTCACCTGGAGCAGCTCTGCGCCCAGCTGGACCTGCATTTTGGGAGGGGGCTGCACGAGAGCGCCCAGCTCCTCTTCCGCACCCAGCTGAAGACCCTGGCCACCCTCCTCTACGTCAAGTGGCAGGAGATGCTGGCGTAGGGCGGGGGGGTCCCCGTCTCCACCCCCTGTTCCTGGGGTGCCTCAGGCACCCTCGGGTGCCCCCAGGGCACCCCCCTACCCAATAAACACCCACAGCTCTTCCCGCGCCTGTGGGTGTGTTGGGGTGGCCATTGGCACCCCAAAAGGGTGCTGGGGTTCCTGCCCCCACTAGGCTGAGCCCAGGCGGGGCTGGGCCGGGCTGGGTTAAGCCAAGCCAAGGTGGGCTGGGTGGAATGGAATTGAGCTGAGCCTGGCCAAGCTACGCTGAATTGGGCTGCGCCAAACTGGGCTTAGCTGAGCCGAAATGGTCTGAACCAAACCTGGTTGAGCCAAGCTGGGCTGAGCTGAACCTGGTTGAGATGGACTGAGCCGAACTGGGCTGAGCCGAACCAAACTGAGCCAAGCCTGGCTGAGCCAAGCTGGCCTGAGCTGAACTGCGTTAAACCAAGCTAGGCTGAGCCAAACCAGGCTGAGCCAAGCCTGGTTCAGGTGAGCCGAACCGGGCTGAGCTAAACCGGGACGAGCCGAACCGGGCTAAGCTGAGCCTAGCTGAGCCAGGCCAGGCCAGCCGGGCCGAGCCGAGCCGAGCCGAGCCGAGCCCCCTCCCCGCGGGGCGGCCGTGACGTCAGGGCGGGGCGGGGCCGAGCGGAGCCGCGCGGCGCGCACCCACCGCCGCCCCGACCCGCCGCCGCCGCCGCCTCCCGCCGCCCCG
>VZTQ01006070.1:0-21299 GCA_013400755.1 Pelecanoides urinatrix
GTGATGGCCCTGCTTTTTCATCACCCCTTACTAAAGGAGCTGACTTTCACTTCCAAGATTTCTTCTTGCGTATAGGGGTGACTGATACTGGTATGGGTTGGTTCTCTGGTTAAGCTGCAGTGCCTGTCGTGGGGATTGGAGTAGCCGCAGTGCCTGTTGTTTTGTCGTCGGATCCAGAGACTTTCTCTTCCCCTTGAGGGTTCTGAATAGTGTTGAACAGGGCTCGGTAGGCATGGGCCAGGTCCCAGCACGTTGCAGTGATTTGTGTCTCTCTGGAGTTGCCAGGGTGACAGCATACTGCTTCCAAATACTATACTAGTTTTTCAGGATTCTGCACTTGTTCAGGGGTGAAGTTCAAAAACACCGGAGGAGCCCACTGTCCTTGGTACTTGCCCATACTATCCCACACACCCTGCCACTCATAACTATCCAACCTCGGGGCAGATCTCTGGGTGTTATTCTTAAGTAGTTGTTTAACTTTAAACAAGACCTGAAACACATTCAGGAGTAGGAGCAACAGGAACATGCTGGTTTGAACATCCCAAGGATATTAAAAATTCTCAAGCGCTATTGTAACTAGCCTGGAGGAGAAGGGGAAGGAAGGTGTCTCCTCTGTAAATTGGCTCTCCAAGGATAAAAGGTACAAAGTGTAATTATTAATAGTTTCTGAGAGATGGCTCCTGAAATAGAGACGATGGCAATGCTGACTACAAATACCAGATTAGTCTCATAACCAGCCATTTTATCATATCATAAGCCAGTGTTACAAAGTACAGCAAAACTATAACCTTGACCCACTCCCAGAGGTGATAAACAGCACAACAGGGAACATATACTGCAAGTAAAGTGTTACATAACACAACCCTGAGAACAAGCACAACAACTTTTGAGACCAAATTAATCAACATTGTGACTAGTGACTATCAAACTAATATAATTAATGTTTATAACAAATTTGTTCTAACGCACTCTAGTCAGATTTGTCATTATCTCAACCCGTCGAGTCCCATGTTGGGCGTCAAAAAAGAATGTTGTGGTTTAACTCCAGCTGGCAACTGAGCACCACACAGCCACTCGCTCACTTCCCCCCCAGGTGGGATGAGGGAGAGAATCGGAAGAGTAAAAGTGAGAAAACTCGTGGGTTGAGATAACATCAGTTTAATAATTGAAATAAAATAAAATGGTAGTAGTAGTAATAATAAAAATAAAAAAAGAATATACAGAACAAGCAATGCACGATGCAATTGCTCACCACCTGCCGACCGATGCCCAGCCAGTCCCCGAGCAGCAGCCCCCCAGACAGCTTTCCCCTAGTTTATATACTGAGCATGACGTCATATGGTATGGAATATCCTGTTGGCCAGTTTGGGTCAGCTGGCCTGGCTGTGCCCCATTCCAGCTTCTTGTGCATCTCCAGCCTTCTCAGTCAGTAGAGCATGAGAAGCTGAAAAGTCCTTGATTTAGTGTAAGCACTACCTAGCACAACTTAAAACATCAGTGTGTTATCAACATTCTTCTCATACTAAATCCAAAACACAGCACTATACCAGCTACTAGGAAGAAAATTAACTCTATCCCAGCTGAAACCAGGACAAATGCCCAACTAAGAACA
Source organism: Pelecanoides urinatrix (assembly GCA_013400755.1). NCBI lineage: Eukaryota > Metazoa > Chordata > Aves > Procellariiformes > Procellariidae > Pelecanoides > Pelecanoides urinatrix. The sequence goes on from VZTQ01006070.1 coordinate 1,613, forward strand.
GTCTAACTAAAATCCCTTTGACAGTTACCATCAAGCTTCAAATGCAAAGAGAAGATTTCAGCTCTCTTGAAACAGCTTCACGCACAAATGGAAGCGTATTTTCAGTAAGTTTTCATATTGAACGTAAGAAAAACAGGTAAAGCTAATGAAGAAAGTAGAGAGTTAAAGGTAATGCCAGTCAGCACTAAGTGCTTGTACATATTTCTTTTGGATACAGTCAAATCATAATATAAACTTTAAAGCAATACACTCTGGACCTGCAAATTCCAGTACAAGTTTGCCAAGAACTGTTTGTTTCCTGTAGAACAATTATCATGTTTGTGGTTTTGCACTGTCTGTTGACACTTCCCACTACCACAAAAATTTGCAGCAACTAAAAGTGTCAAGGCTAAGTCTGAACCATTTACAACAGAAACATTCTGAAACAGTTTCAAACAGCTAACCTGCAGGAAAGATTTTCTTCCTTGCTACCTTCCTTTAAACACCTTCCATCTTTCCAGGATCTATTTGCCTTTCAGTTGCCACAGTCAGTGAAGAGATTCTTCCATTGTATGGCACTACTTATTTTGTTCAACCCAACCTTTTATTCAATGGTTCACATTAAGTATGATCTTCATACATATTAAAACAAATCCCAACAATAAGCTTATCCAGTTAACTGCTTAGGTCCAGATCAATACTCAAAAAGAAATAAAACTGATCTATTATACCTTAATAAGCCAAATTCAAACAAGGAAAAGTTGCAGTTTTCATAGACACTGTGCAAAGAAACAAGTAATGTGTGCTGCACAGCTAAAACCTGACTGCATCTGTGTCTGAGCAGAACATAAAATGAGCGCTGTTCAATAGCCTATATTCTACAAAAAAAAGGAAGACCAGTAATTCATGTTTATATTAAGAAAAAAGTAGCAGCTGCACTACAAAAGTCCATTTCCTTATTTGAAAAATGCAGTTAAATTTGATGCAGCTAATCAAGGCTATTTCAAACCTAAAGTTCACCTTAAATTACTATAGCTACATTAAGTTACAGCCTTAAGCTAAGTGTTCAGATATTTTACAGGAAGTTTCTTAGCTTTTTTTGTACAGAACAGTTGCATCTCTTAGAGCTGTGATACATGTATGACTACACTCTGAGTGATATTATTTGACCAGCACACATCTATCATAATGTACTGGGACCTACTGGTCTATACCTCCAAATCCCTCCCAATATTTACAACTAAGCATAAAGATCGCCTCAACCTGAGTCATTCAACAGTTAAAGGAACAAAACAGTACGGCTCTGAAATAGAAGAAAAAGGGGGGACAGCATATGAAAGCTGGATATATAACCGTTGAGAGGTTAAGTTACCGTAAGTAACTTTTCTTGGTTTTTTTTTTTTTTTTAATTATGATCCAGAGATTTCCCTCTGACTGGCAAGCTGCAGTCTAGGTTCAAAGCTAAATTAAGGATTCTTCTCAAGGCTTGCATCAACCCTACAGAGATTTATTACACCATAGCTAGCAAACTGTAAAGTCCAGATAATTTCCCCCCACTGAATTTCACAATCAACAAGACATTATTCAAAAAGGCAGAAGAAGATGGAGTCAAGAGACTGGAACGGCATATCCCAGGAACTTCTTTGATTAACAGGTAGCTGAAACAATTTGAGAGCCATGTAGATAGCCTCCATTATTGAAGATATATTTTATGAAACAGAAACTAAATGAAAAAAACCCAAACAAACAAAACAAAAAAACACCCACCACCAAATCCCACTACTATGCATAACGTGACCTGAAAATTGTATCTGTGACAGCTCTGCGTGTTTTAAAAACAAGCTGAATAGAATACTCTATCAGTGGCAGGTTTGTTGCAGAAGTTTTAAATAGTCAAAATCCCAGACCAGTTGTAGTTAGTTATTCACCTAAACAAGAGTAAAAGTATACTAAGCTAAAAGGCACAAAGGGAACACTGCTCTCTTCAGGTCTATCCTCCATTTAAAATTTAGTTATCAGTTTAGATAACTAAACTGATAGAGATTTTGTTTTTCTTCTTTGATTATGAAGACGAAAAGATGGAAGGGGGGAGAAACAAGACCTTCTAGTTTTAATCTTCCACCCCACCGCCCATTAAATGACAAAAAGGAACAAATCAACTTCATAAAAATAACTCTTTCTTTAACAGAGCAGATTTAAAATACAAAACCTGTGATTTTTTTTAAGCGTCCTAGTAACAAACTCGTATTCAGACAGCAAGTTCCTGTTTCAAAGCTGAACTAAATTACAATTTCTAAATTAATGTCTGCAGACTTTTGAAACTTTACAGCAAGTAACACATTATTCTCCATTTTTTCTAATCCTTTCTTATATTTAGAAGCCTGAAAAATGTTAGAGATATTCTCATCTTTGCAATTACAAAAAGTAACTGATTTTACAGCTAAACATAGCATTCTGGTCATTCAGGTAAATGGATAACATCTGAAAAACATGAGACGCAGGAGAGATGGCAGTATAGAGAAGGGGACCATTTCAGGGTGTCCTCAGGCCAAATTTAGAAACATCTTCTGGAGATTTCTTTTTGGACTTTTCCCCTTCCAGATTTCGCTACAAACTAGGATGCCTTTTCTTTCCTGAAGCAATAGAAGAAAAGTAATTCTGCTTGAATATGCGTTATAGCCCTAAGTATGGTATGGCTAGTCAAAATTATGGCTGGTATATAGCTCATTATGAAAAAGTCACGTTCCTTTTAACATCCATCTTAGCTTATTAAGTTGCAGAAATTCCCATCCTGTCCACCCCGATGTGATAACTGGTGCTGGGCACTCTGAGTCAAAAAGCCTTTCATCAACAGTGCCAAAAGAGTTGCCAAAGTCACTCAGAGTAAACAGAAATTGAAGTAGCATCTAACAACAAGCATCAGAGAAGAACAGAGGAACAGATAAAGCCTCTGTCTCCTGTGTCTTTCTTGTCTGATGTTTCATTAGTTATGCCATGCATTGATCTTCAGTTAATTCTTCCTAAAAATGTTGCTCAAGTTCACAGAATGAGTATTTGTCCAGAATGGAATCCATCGTAAAAATCACTTTGACAGAAGATCTTTCCTCAGCACATACACGGCATTAAAGCAATACCAATGGGAACTACTCTAAGTCAGGGTCACACTTAACAAAGTCATGTTGTTAAATTAAGGAGGGAAGCAGCCTAATCCTTGTCTATATAGATATGAAGAAAGCTCTTTTTAACTGCTTTTAATCTGGGATTCCTCTTGAAGCAACAGGTGAATGCTTCTTCAACCAAGATAATAGAAAAGGAGATTTTGTTTTCCCCACCCCACTGTCAAAGCTCCTGAACACTAATTATCTCCCCCAACATATCTTCATAATTTTGTCTCCCTGAGGATTAAAACGGCAGTCTACATTCCAGCACTGACTAGATGAAGATTAGATTATCTCCATCCAATTAAAATCTGAAATTGATATATCAGAGTACTAGTGTCATTAAAGCCCAAATAAACCATGATGCCCTTTACAGTCTGGCAGTAGTTTGAAGGGGTTTTAGTACTCCACAGCACAGAAAAAATGCACACTGCCTATTGGGCCGTATGCTATTTCATGAAGTGGATTCAACACAAATGAATTTTTTAGCTGAGCTACTGCATGAGTTACTTTAAAAGACTTCCCCCTTCCCCCCCAAAAAAAAAACCCCAAAGAATGGAAAACATCAACATTTGATGACATCTGCATCAAGAATACAACTAATGAGCCTTGTAAATTGCTATTTAGTACCCTCTGTACTTACTCAAAGAAGAAAGCACTCCTCATAACATTAACCACTTAGCAGAAGGACTGCAGTCACAGTTTAGCCTCTCTTCCCCCGCCCCATTCCTAAAGTTACTATGAAAAAACCCAGGTGACAGCTGCAATTAATCTGTTGCTCTTTAATAAAATCTAAAATGGCATAAAATCTCATCACACTGTATATTTTGTTTAATATCCAGTTAAGTTTGTTAGATGAAAAACTTCAGACTACTTGCTCTATATTCAAAGTCAAGTTTGCTGACAGATCAGCTCTACTCTCACATACATGCAAATGAAGAAAAATTTGGCTTTCATTATTGCCATAGAAGGGGTAGAATCATCAAAAGGCATTTGTAATGCTTTGAACTCATTGTATATATAACTTCTACCAGTGCTCTAACCTGCCTTTATATTCTTCTAGTGCGTGTAATCTGAATACTCTTCAAATTAGTCAGACTCAACAAAACTTCAAGGTCGTAACACTCAATCTGATCACAGCAAGGTTCAAAACAGATCCCAAGCATTTGAGGAAGTACTGCTTACAGCAGTCTATACACTGTAAAACATGCTGTCAGTACAGTGTGTACAAAAACTCAAAATACAAACAACTTCAATTTCATTTCATCCAGAGATTCATGAATTGCTGTTATGAGGATTAGGTATCCCTACACAAACACATGCACAAGTTTCTGTAGAGTTAAAGAACCCTATTTCATCTGACACTTATCAATTAGTAACAGAGCTACTGAGCACAAGGGCAAGACTCCCTGAAGTATTTTATCACATATTCAGGAAATACTTCTGAAGATTCTCTATTACAGCTTTCTTCCATTCTACCGCTAAAAAGAAGATAAACAGTGGGGTCCCAACTACTTGCTTGTGTAACATTTAATTTGTAGGAATATCCCTATGACAGTTAAAATACCGTTAAAAGTTTCTCATCACACTGTAATACAAGGATCAGCTGAACTCTGAAGTTTCTAGAAACTTCACAGCAATAATGGAAATAAATCCCATAACTGACTTATTAGCCCTGGTACAAAATGAGATAAAATAGGCATATGTTTAACTTGCTGCCTCCTAATGCAACTGCAGTTCCCTGAACTATTAGGAGGGCTCTTTCTCTTTGAGAGTCTAAAGCAACTGTTACAGTACAACACATGAAATAAATGTAAGAGAAGCAAGCCATTTTTCATGCACTTGAAAAAACAGACACCTAACTGAAGAAGAATGCAGAAAATCTTAATTTGAATAGATGATGCACAGGAGATAAGGTTATGCAGTAAGAATCTTGTTGGCTACACTAAAACACCAAATTCTACAGACTGCTCTAGAAAGTCTGCGGTAAGCATGCAAGCTGTGCATGAATGAATTACCAACCCTGATATACCAGGGAAGTACTTGAGGATTATTATCATGTTTGCTAGTTAAATAGCAAGGAACAAGCAATGTAAGACCAGACTATGAAGAGAGCGCTATTACACTATTGGTTGTAAATTTACAGTTCAATCCCTAGATGTCAATTCTTGCTATTAACAGAGGAATTTTGGATGGACAAGACTTGCAGGTTGATCTTTCATTACAATTTTAGCATTTGTTTACAGATGAACCCACAATTTTGATTAGATTATCTAGCTTTAAAAGGGTTAAATAATATGGGTTAGCCACACAGAATACCATACAGAAACACTAAACATACTCCATTAAAATAAATTTGTGTCTCTCTGAATTTTCATTAAACAAAATTAAGAATATTTTAAATAAACCAAACATTCTTTCAAAAATAATACTCTGTAAAAGTCAGAGTTATGCTAATTTTCCTTGGTTTTCTACTGTAGATTAAAAAGTTATGCGTAACAAGGGACTAGTTTACCCTCACTCTTTCTGTTACTTACAACACTTCATGCTACAAAATTACATACTTTATCACACAGAATTTAGGTTGATGAACACCAAATATTATTTGAAAACAACCAAATCTCTAGATGGAATTTTAGCTGTGCTGTATACACACCTTAAAAATAAACCACCAATGCTAATCCTCATGCACTCGGTGGAAAGTCGGTAGCTTTAACAATCCAAAACTCATTAAAGAAGAAACTGAACTTTAAAAATCAGATGCAGAGGGTCAATGCATTGCAATGCAAGTGACAATTTAATTCAAATATGTTTCATTTTACAAGAGCTGAAGTTAGAAATGTTAGCATTCTAAACGGTTTTCTTTTATTAGGTATGAGCCTGTTCTAGCTCCCTATCTGGGAGCAACACACAGAAACACTGGAATATTTTCTTTTTCAGTTGAACCACTAACTTTTGCAGCAATGTTACATGTCCAATTAAATGCAGTAAACCTTAAAATAATTTTCCTGACAAACAAAATAATTACAGTGACCAATGATCATCATTTTTCATAAGCTATCTCCTTACCATTAGAGGAAGAGCCCCTATTTGCAGGTGATGAAGTCGAGGAGGTGCATGGTAGTGGGCCAAGTGAGGATGCAAGGGCCCTGGAGGGTAAGTAGCTGCAGTCACACCAGCTTCAATTCCCAGCTCCCTGTCACATGAATGAAAGTGGCATTACAGTAAAAGTACATCTATACTCCTAGTTACAATTCCACTGCTTTGGAAAGCATACAGCATCTACCATAACAGTTTTATGTAAGAATTTTTTTTAAACTTATTTAAACCTTGCTAAAGAATCCTCTTACTCCTACCATAACTAAAAGTTGTTTTAAAATCAGCTGTGAAGATTTAGTATGCTAAATCAGTAGAGACAATTGCACATCTATTGTGCCCAGGAATATTATCAGTGTGGAGTCTTTGTAGCTCACGCTGTGGGAACAGCAGCTGTCACGCATGCACCTCTTCCCTAATGGTGGAAAGTATCTTTTTTTTACTATATAAACTATAGTAACTATATTGCGGAACTTAAATGTAACCTTCGTGAGTGGGCCTGATGCAATTTTAAAGAAGTTCAGACAAAGAGGAGAGAGAATAAATCAGTTTGTAACTCAAATCCAAACCCCTATTTTACAAAGTGCATAAATATAAGAACAGTCTTCAGCAATATTTTACTTGCCTATTTTAAAATCAATTCTTGAAGTAACTGCCTAGAGTCAGTAACACTCCATTCCATTTTAAAAGCAATGGATAAAACCCCCTGGAATTATATTTAAGATATTGAGTACTCAAAGCAGTATTTCAAAGCCATATCAATATCTACAAATTTTAAACTACAGGTGCATGCAGCACTTTTTTAAATCACAGCCAGCATTATCAGCACTGTGATCAGCACATTATGGTCTTTTGTGCTGAGTCCCAAAGAACTAAAATAGTATCTGATTACTAACCAGGCAGATCTCTCTGGAGCTTGTCGAGGATGGGAAGACATTGTCTGAGGCACATGAATGTGATGCCCATGACCATAATTGGGATGCATTCTGTGAGGATGCGGAGGAGGCCGTTCATGAGCACGTCTAAACAACATAAAACACCAACAGTTAATTTCACATACTTGTTAGTATCAAGAGAGCAACATCCATAATCAAAACATTACAGACTGAATTACTGGAATGCATTTAAAATAAAAAATAAAATTCCCCATACAGTATTTTAATTTCAATTTTAGATACAAGTTAGAAACTAATTATAATACAGATTTCATATTCAAAGACAAAGCCAGCTTCAGCTACCGTGATCTGCCCTTCACTTGGCAGATGTGACTACAGAAGGACCGACAAAGTGTTTAATCCTAACCTCAAATTGCAGGTAGGAAAGCAAAGGCCACATGACTGTCGTGTTGGGATTCAAAGTCATTCACAGCTATGCTGCGGTTTATTTCTAGTAAAACTATAGCAGCAAAAGTAATTAGGGGAAACTTAACACACTAATCGGAGGACGTTTTTCTTGAAACATCTATGTGTCATCGCTCAAATAATAAGAGCACACAGTTTTTTCCATGCCAGCTGGTATAGAACAACTACAGTTTTGGAAAAAAAATCTTAAAAAAAACCTGCTGGCTGACTTCGGTTATTTTATCACTTCCCAGTTACAGAAAGAAATGGATTGGTATTTTTCTTTCCATTGCTTTCAATGCAGAAGGTATTTTCTTTTTTATTCAGCCTAGAAACTTGGATTTTGCCAAAAGCAGTACAGTCTTCATATTCAGTACTACCTTAAGCTACCTGACAAAGTAGACCAGACATTTTGTAAATCTACATGTCTAGAGAAGCAAAAAGTTACTTAACAGCACACTATTCTAATCACTGTGAATTGACAATCCTCCATAAAAATCTGTCAAGCTTGTATAAATTATATTAGAAGTATTAGTTTTCTGCAATGGTACAGACCTATCAGCAGAACCTACTCCTAGTCTCACCTCCCTTCAGTTTACCAAATAATTATGGGGAAAAATCTGGAAGAACATATTTTAATAAAAAAAACATAGCAAAACAACTTCCATAGTTCCATAAAAACTGAATGTTATGTAGGCCCATTTTTCCTAAAATGAGTCTTAATTTAGAAGAAACACATTTGAAAATATTTTTATGAATGTAAAACTCCTAGGCTATCTATCCCACAATCTCAGTATAAAGTGGGTAATCAGATTTAAAAGAAACAGAAAATCCATATGTTATACAAATGCAGTGCACCCTCATTCTCTGCCTTTTGCACATTTTGTGTCCGATTCCAAGACCCTAAGAAAGTTACAGCTGTTGTACCCACACTTGAGACATGACAGTGAGAACAGAACTCTAACCATTCTCTACTTCCAATCCGGAAAAAGTCCTATATTGTTAGACAGAAGGTACACAAGCCAGACTATTCCATACGCTATTTCTAGAAATTAAGGATGACACAACATCTTAGGAACACTTTGAGATGCTGGGACATGGAACCAAAGGAACCGCAAGTCTGCTGGCAGTCTCAGTCTGTGTATTAAATAACAGAGCGAATATACACAAGTTTCTGGTTGTCAGAGTATAATCTGATTTATACGAGATTGGGCCAAGATACCTACAATATTGATTTTGCATGTAATTTGTATGAGGATTAGTGGGGAAAATAAAGACCAAGGGTGGAACAATTTCATAAGATTACAAAACAAAACTATAGAAGAGAAACTTCACTAAGCAAACTGATACTGTGTGACCTGAAATTGGTGACTTCAGAGAGAATGTCAAGGAAGAACCTGTTATCAACATTTGACTACAGTTTCTAAACGTACAAAGAAAGTTCAGTAGGCTAAGAAATGCCAATATTCACATTTCCAATCCCCAAACTACCAGAAAGTTTCCACAATTGGCAAGATAGCTACCACTATTATTTTTCCTCAAAATGCTATCTTGCTGTCTCACATTCACTGGCTTTAATGTTCCAAAATTAATTTTTGGGTATGACTGCATAATCATGGGGGTACACAAATGGTATGCCTGTATGTTTAGGTTAGGGTGTTTAGAGGTTATGCCATTTGCATAGCAAAGATAACAAAAGAACAGGTGTAGGTTCAGACAGATCAAAATTTTTGTGACTGAGAAAGCAGAGTTAGATTTCACTTTCCTGGCAGACAGGGGAAAAAGTCTGTCATGTGCCACTTTGTGAGCAGTTACTGCCTATAGGTATTTTTATGAATTACCTGGAAACTGCCTCAAAAGTTACAGTTAAAGCAAACTTTTGTTTAAGCATTAACTTCTAAATCAGTTTTAAGTTAGTTACCAGAATTTGTATAACAAAGTTAGGAGCAACAACTAGAGAGCTCATTCTTGAAATTCTCTTGGATATTTAAAAGCATTATCTCCAGAATTAAAAGTAACTTCAGTTACTTTGTGATTGAATACGAAGCCAGTACCAACCTTACTTCTGCTGATGTCATGAATCTAGTTTAGCAACAACATTAGCATCTCTTAAACAATATCACCAAAGCTACACCTCAACACTGGTCACATTCTCACGGAGATATTATTCAGTCTCTTCCTTCTCTTCTAAAGACATAAAGGCATAGTAAAGCTAGGTAAGTATCTAAGGTTAAATCTGAATTAAACCTGGTAAACGGTCTCTTTCAATAAATTGTTCATTTTATTTTAAAGCATTGGTTAGATAAAAAGAATCTTAACAGCATCAACAAGGCAAAACACACTGTCAAGGAACACATTTGAAAGGAGCTTATGATCTACACCTGGATGGTCCAGCTTGAAAAGGAATTCCTGCCTGTTATCTGGAGGATCAGTAATGAGCAAGAGAAACATAAGCTTCCCTTCTTTTTCATGCCCTGTTCGTACCGTACCTGGAGCCACTGTTGAGAAATGCAATGGAACAGGTTCAGTCTTAATGCTTACGCGACTGTGATGGTATGTAAAGACACTTCTTACCATGGTTTAACACTAACAGTTCCTAACCATGCAATTAACAGTTTGAGATTCACATGCAACATTTTACAAACCTGAGGGAAATGAATTATATGTTTAGATATTGTTCTGAGTACATTTGTGACATACGTTGGGTGCTGCATCATTCTTCTTCTCTGGACCTCCATCCTCTGGATCACTTCATGAGGATGTAGCCTCTGTGCTGGAGGTGCTGTTGCAGGGATGTGATGGGATATAGGCTGGTGTGTTGCGGGAAGATGCTGTGGTATTGGAGCAGCTGCGTTGGCTAAAGGATGAGTTGGTGGTGGAGGTGGAGGTGGAACAGGATGAGAAGCTGCATGAGAGGAGATTGAAGGATGGAAGGGATGCACCGGATGAGGGATAACATAATCTACTTGAGGTGGAGGTTGTGGCTGTGGAGGAGGATTTCCATGAGAGTGAGGACATGCAGAAGCTTGATGGTGAAGAGGTCTGGTCAAAGAAGCATCTGCAATGAAAACATCAGGTGCTTTTAATTTGGTCAGTAGCAGGTTTTGACTTAAATTTATTTTAGAAAGTATCTTCACACAGGTGCTTCAATATTATTACACCAGTGTAAACAGTGGCAACATGGGAATATGTGTTTATGCAATTTTTAAAGTGATTCCAGCAATATACCCTACAAGAAACCCACACTTTTTGCAGCCAAAAGTATTCCACCTGCCAATGTTGGTAAAAAGGAAAAAAAACCAACACCAAAATCTGTGTGATGCATGCTGAAAAAGGTGTATTAGGTGAGAAATTTTACTTCAAATTTGTAGTTTAACTTTTTAAAAATTCAATCTCCCCTGACAAATCCACTATTCTGTAGAGACAATAAAATCCTAAAAAAGAAATCACAATCAAACAGATGAATTGACTCTCTGAGCTTGCTCAAGCAGAACTCACTGGGGGGACGGGACGGGGGATGGACCAAGGAAGAAGAAATAAAAAGGCATTGCTAAAATACAAAAGAGGTGAAAAATATTTTCATAGTAAATATAGTTTTTGAAGTCTGAATGTTATTAAGGTCACTCAAAGGAAAATACTTTAACTTCACCTTGATCCTGTTCAAATCCTCTATACAAGCTGAGCTGTTCAAATACATTTCTTAATGTGTGTTTTGCTAGGCCAGTTCTAAGATCAAAGCAAGCAGATAGCAAGAGTTTTCATATGCTGTCAGGGAAGCTGTTTTCTTGTTTGTTTGATTCCCCCCCACAAGGTAACCAGTACTTATCAGGACTTACAAGGAGAATGCATATAATGCCGACAGGAAGAGAGCGATGCCTGAGGAGGAGGTTGGGGTTGTGGCTGCGCAACCATACTCGATCCATATCCGTCTATCGTTATTGACTGGCTTGGGCCAGCACCAGCCTGATGCCCATAAATTGCAGTTCGAGATGAAGAACCAGGACAGCAGGGGTCAAAAGCAGATGTTCCATGAAAAGCACCACTTCCATGACTTCTTATACCACTGCTGCTTAAGTCTACTGGCAATGCCTGCTGTGTAAACAAACCATCTTTTTTCAAGCAATTCTTCTGACATTGAAAACAAAGTCACCCTCAAACATAAAGTGATAAAAAATAAAAATAAATACTATCACAAGCAACTGGGATCCAAATTTTTAAGTTTTAAGGCTCAACTCTGGAACATTCTTTAGATATAAGAAGTGTTCTTATTCCTAAGTTCTTGAATCTGCTGAGAGAGACTAAATTCATTACTCCAGATTGTGTAAAAAAATCAAAAACCCTATGATGGATAAATCAGTGAGTAAATCAGAGCTACATGCATTGAAATATTTGGAGGCAAAAACCAACCTCTAGCATTTGTATTACACTCATAATGTATTACACTTAAAACAGAAACCAGACTGATAGTTCTGCATGTTGTAAATTAAGTTTGCACAGTATTGTTCTTACTTATAATAGTATTGGTTTAGAGCTGTGATTTTAGTTACTTAAAAAGTCTTACAAACCAATGCTTTTAAAAAGCAACTGTTTTATTTTATACATTTTATAAACAGAATATTAGACTTGCTTTTTTCTTCCCTTAAAGCAGATCAATGATTTGTACTGCAAAACTGCTACGACTGGCAGAGTATATTTCAAGGTATTTATGTTTGGTTTGCTTAAACAGTCACAGTCATAAAGATGATGTCAGCTGTCAATGATTACTTGTTGGATTACAACTTTCTGGAAAATTTCAATTTTTTGTGTCCATATATTCTAGCGCAGATTTTCCTTTTAGTTCCCTTCTGTAATGCCTGCTACAGAACAAGAGAATAATCCACAATTCAGCATCCTATTCTATTCTCTCACATCTATAACAACTTGAAATCGCAAAGGAAGAGTCACAAGAATTAAACATGCCTGGTCATGGTAACTGGTGCCAGAACTGCTGCTTGCTCCACAAGGTGCAGGCACTGGAGGAGGCCTTTCAACAGGGCAGCTGGAGTCGCTGAACGAAGGAGACAGCGGAACAGCGGGGTGAGGGTTGTGGTGGTGGTGGTGATGTTGAAAGTGGTGGCCATGCTGCTGAAAGCAGCTTGTGTGCGGGTGCCCTAATGCATGATGAGTCTGTGAAGGTCCTCCACAAGGAGAATGCTGAGGGCAGCACGATGGTAACCTTGGCATGGCCGGAGGGCCAGTTTCCAGTGTCGTATTAGATGCAGTTCTTCTTATATCATCTTGAAGATAAAGTAAGTTAACATTGAAGTGAAAGAAATTAGTAAAGCTGATCACTGTAAAGCAGTGTCTTAAATAGAAAAAAGAATTGTACTTCATGATTAAATAATTAACTGATTGAAAAACAATCTAGACTAAAACAAAAGAAACTGGATACATAAGAGGAAGATTTAGCTATGCCTGCCAAATGAACCAAACTGAACGGTTCAGGTGGATGTACTCATGGGAACCACTAAAGGACGTGAACTGACACTCGCCTTATTCCACTAATTTAAGAAATATTATCTGTAGAGAAAGGAGGAAAGATTGTCCAGGTGGTTAGTGTGCAGAGACTTCAAATTCTTGTGCAACTGTGGCCAGCTCAGGTTTTTTGTACCTCACCTAACTTGCAGATAGGGGCAGAGCACTCATGGTTCAGAGATGTTATGAGTGCTACCTGTATATACAGCTCTATTATACGTCAGTATCTATACTGTATAAATGTGCTTCCAGTGAAGATATCTACAGAAGAAATCTATATACATCCTTCACTTCCTTACAATACACATTAAAAAACCCACTCCTGTAACACATTGCAATGGAAGACTTAATTCCCTGTGAACTACATTCTACCTCCTCAAAAAGCAAAGATGTGGTTCATTAGGTATAACCAAATCATGCCAATAGGCAAAAGCAGAAGACTCCAGCATGTCCTTCATCTTTTAACCAAATCATGCCAATAGGCAAAAGCAGAAGACTCCAGCATGTCCTTCATCTTTGGGGAGAAATCAGTGATCTTTTTCAGATTCCTGTCCTCTCAACTTATTACTGTTATTTTCAGTACTAAAAGTTCACATGCCGTTTAATCTAGAGAATGATGATTAACTTCCTCTACCTCCTTTGTACTAGGAGGCAATACAACAGTTTAGAAAGCTCTCTTATTCTGTACCTCCAGCTGAAGTACCAGCAGTGCTGCCACTGGGAAGACTAGAAGTCGTCTCTGGTGCTGCAGAGGGCTGGCTGTTGGAGACGTTTGGAGCTGCATCAGAGGCCTGCTCTGAGGTAGACGTACTAGAACTGTTACTGGAAGCAGAACTCACGACCTGCGGCTCCACTCTAGCTGATGTCGTTGGCACAACTGTCGGCTCTAGCGAAACAAGAAAGCTTTCATGTTCTTTATGCTTTAAAAACTGCTGGGATTTTTTATTGTTGTTGCTGGTTTTTAACTGTTTTACAGGAAATTCTCGATTCTGGTCTTGCCAGATGCTAAGAAAGTCGGAACACAAAAGCCTGAGAGGTACAAAATACAAAAGTTAATTCTGTTTCACTTGTGTGTGGGGAAAAAAAAAATAATTTTTTATATATATATTTTTAATCAACTAGAATTTTAAGAATTAATATAAAATCAATTCCCAACCAAGCCTGACATATCAAGTTTTATTTACTGAATAAAATACTATTAGAAAGGAAATTAAATTGCTTTGGTACTTTGTGATGAAAACACTTGCTGAAATCTTTCATAAATCCACAGACAAACTACTCTATGATTAAGTATTACCCTTACAATTTTTTTAATGCCTACAAAGCGCAAAAACCTTTTACATAACTAACCAGGAACAGCATAGTAACATCTGAACTAGCAGTACTACTTTACAAACTTCTATCATTCTAGATGCATAGTACTAAAGGCGTAGCAAGATAAACTTGGTTTCTAGTCTCAATACACATTAAAAGCGGATTCATTAAACCAGTATTTGAGACTTCTGTTAGAAGTACCTACATGTTCATTTTGCATATTTTAAAGGTAATAGTCGGCAATATATTTAATTGGATCCAGGGAAATACACCAAACACTTGATAAATCTTGTTCTCTACTACACAATTGTAAAAAGGTTAAAATTTAAAAAGATGCTTGGTGGTATAATTCAAATTTAGTTTTGAAAAAGTCTGCCTTTGACTTTAAGTTTGAAACTTCTCTCTAATTGCTGACAAGGCAATGACATGACTAGGAATATGAGATACCATAAAAGGGAATATAATCAGAAACAGCTCAGGTTTTTTTAGTAAAAATGTCTGCATGGATAGCAGGGGAAAAAAAAGCATCAAGACACTTCAAATACTTCTCATACACAAAGTCTCAAAATAAAATATGACTAGTTTTCAAGGTTTCTCTCTATATCTAGTAGGTGTATCAACAACTCGGCGAGCAAGGGAATAAACATATCTCCCTTCTTGCAAGTCTTCCAAACTCATCACATTAAAAAACCATTATCTGATACCTACATTTAAATTCCTTTGGATTTTAGAGTGGCATTCCAATACACTGATTTTATTTAAAGGAAAACATTTTGGGAGAAATGTATTAATGTTTAAATTCAGAAAAAACCAGCAAGTATATAGGACACGTTTAGCCTAACATTGATACGTGATCACACAGTGCTCAAGACTGGATGCTAATACATTCTGAAAGCAATCCTGCAGTCAGACAATTCTCAATTCTATCAGCCTTAATCACCCTGCTAGCCTGTTACTGTTTTGACTCACCATCAGCAATACAGACAGTTCTGTTTCTCCCCCCCCAAACCAGTAAAAGCCAGTGGGTTTGCTCAATCTCAAACTACTAGCTAAGAGAAAATTTCAACACACTTCACAGACATTAATCCAGGAAGATAGATGGAGATATGATCCTCATGCTCATGGAAGCAGCAAGCAAAGTTTTAAGACCAGTATCTTTGAAGACATCAGTAAAGTTATGATAAAGCGTGTAGCTGCCTTGTAACAGTGTTAATTCAGAATTTTTATCATTTTATACTAGTTCATGTGTGAAATTTGATCCCTAAACCCAAAAATAATACCCCTGAAATTCTGGAAGACTCATCTTAGAAAGGTATTTCCTCTGGGAGGGGGCAGAAACAGTTAAGTCTTAAATATAGACATTACAAAGTAAAGTTCATTCAGCAATCATCTTTTTTACAAGAATTTCGTTCCTGAATTTAAGGCTAAATTCCATGATTTGAGTTTAAAGAATAAATTAAAGCAATAGATGCCTATTCCCCTTCAATGATAGAGCTGTTGGGACATTTCACAGTAAATCCATAAAGAAAAGAATCTGTATATCATCCCATCCTCTTCCTTAAAAACCATCAAAACAAACCAATTCCAAACCCTTCCAACTCTTCAACCCACCCCCGAAAACAATACAGCTTGAACAACAAGATATTGCAAGATACTAGCTTGCCATGCACTCAGGTACAGAACCACAACAGCATAAAACTTCTGTTAAACATTAAAAGTCGCATGCACCCAAGAAATCCCCAAAACCACCACCACAAAAATAAGCTTGCAAAAACTCCTTCTCAACTTTTGACAATACCTGGATTTTCAGCAGGAATAAACTTATTAAGTGCCAGTAGATTTTAATGTTAGAAACAATGAAAGGTTACAGCTTCAGAAACCTAACATACTTTACTAGTTTGGGGTTGGTTGTTTTTGTTTTTTGTTTGGGTTTTTTTTCTTTTTTTTTTTTTTTTTTGTAAATTATTTTTACTCCGACGCCTGAAAGAACAGTAA
This sequence comes from Pelecanoides urinatrix, assembly GCA_013400755.1. Classification (NCBI taxonomy): domain Eukaryota; kingdom Metazoa; phylum Chordata; class Aves; order Procellariiformes; family Procellariidae; genus Pelecanoides; species Pelecanoides urinatrix. The sequence continues at coordinate 18,009 of VZTQ01006070.1, forward strand.
CTATTCCAAAGCATAGGCAGCAGTAGATTTTCCTTTTATAGTGTTGTACTGAAGTAAGTGCATATTTTTAAAGTAGTTCCAACCTGTTCTGTAATTTCTGCTTGGTGAGTCAGCTGTCAGACACACACCCAAGTCTGCTTTGAAAGAAAAATTAGACCTAGTAGACCAACTGAGAATGGCTAAACTTTTAATTTTAAAAGGAAGGCCACATGAGGATTTTCTGACAGGCTTGGAAATTTGTTTAGAATTGAGACTTTTTCATAGAATGGTATGTTATAACTGATGCAATGAACTCCACTCCCCTTACACTGATCATCCTGCTTCTGGAAAAAGGAAGAGATTTCTCAGACCAATGCAACTTACCATCTTCGTCCACTGTAAGGTCCACTACTTCCGCTGCATTCTGTCTCAGTGGCTGTATGACTGTGGAAATCCTACTGCGGTTCCGCTGTTCTTGAGATCGTGCAGCATGAGAACTAGAGCTTTGTCCCCAGTGTGATCTTGTGTGTCCAAGTGTTGAACGAGACCTTAAAAAAGGTAACACCTTAAGTATTGACCTAAATTTTGCCATTATTAAATTTTTCTCCTCACTGTTTAAGAAGCTATTTGAAGTATTTTTTTTTTATTATTAGAAAAGCATTTTGTTATGTTGAAATACCCCACTACTCCGCATTCACTAGATGTGCACTTACAAACATTACTGCAGCCTTTACCAGATAACATAATGGCAAATACCCAACAGGTGGAGTTTAAACATCTTTAAACCATGTTCCTATGAAATACATACAGATAACTTATAAAAAATTCACTGTGAAACTATGCAACTGCAGTCAGGCAGCAATTATATCTGATGTTATGTTTTAACTTTGTTAAGAGTAAATGAAGTCTCTAAATACTATACTATTCCTATGCAGTCTGAAACAGCAGATCTATGAATGATGACAGAAGTGTAAAGACAATAAAAATTTGTACACTTTAAGATCTTTTGCATGTTAACTTGTGACAGAATATTTTCAGAGGGTAATTTCTATACTTTAATTTAAATTTCCAAAATGTCCTAAAAGTGCAAAATCTCCAGACTTTTCTCTCTTGAATATTATTTCCCCGCCTCTCCTCTAAGAACGAACGCAGCTTTGTGTAACACTTAATCAAATGAAATGTGGCTTGAGGAGAGGAAATCTTAAGCCTGTTACCATACCCAAGGAAAGGGATGGTTTCATCTCTTTAGTGTAACACTTAGCACCCATTCTATTCAATTTAGCCATACAAACCTAAACACTCAAATTAATGATGCTTTGGAGTTTAAGTTAAGAGGATACTGTCTTTAATTAAGGGAAAAATATTTTTACAGTATTGTATTTACCAGTCCACTCTCAAAAACCTTTGACTCTCCAGTATTTACATAAATCAAGTGGCTCTTATTTTCCAATTTGGAAAAACAATGTACTCAGATTTCAGAAATTCAGAAGAGGAAAATGTGAAGAAAAGGGAATGACTTCACTAAAAGCAAACAAAACCCACTGCACAAATCACCATGGAGCTCAGTCTACACTTCTGTTCTGTGTAACTCACTAACAAAGTTCAGTATATTTTCCTGTAGTGCAAAAAGCATGCTTCCTGCAGTCTTCTCAACTGGCTCTCACTTCAATTCCACTTCAGTAGTCACTGCAACTTAAAGATTGGATTGGTTCAAAAAAGCATCTTTTCTTTAAAGTTTGGATTTACATAATGTCCAAATTGATTTGTGTGTGTCCTACTAACACTCCAGAATGAAATCTACCTCCCAAGCCCCTTTAAAAACTTTACTATTACTCTCTGGTGACCCAAGGTGCACTTTGGTAATACAAGGAGAGGTTAAGGTCTCACCTCTTATTTCATCTTCCCCTTCCCTTCAGTTAACTAAGAGTTAAGGTTCATGGGAGCACCTCGGGTTTGGTAGTAAAGGAGAGAGAAATTAGCTGTGGAAGGGTATGCAGGATTGCCAGTGGTTACTTCTCTTACAGGAACTCCAGCTTCATATGAAAAGCACTGCAATACCTACTAAATCCATATTTTTTGTTTTAAAGTGCAAGCTGTAAATTCAACAATAAGAAATTTCTTTGGATGTCTTCTTGCACAAAGAAACCAAGAAGACAACATGACAAAGCATCAAACTAGAGACAAGGAGAAATAAGGCCTAGCATACAACTGTACAGTGAGCTAATAATCTTCAATGAAGTATGATTTCAAGCAAAGATGGAGGTGGAAACAAAGGACTATTGAATTGAAAAAAATCTTAAAGTTAGTTATTTCCTTGTTATGATTGAATAGCACATTATTCTGAATGACTAATAGATATGTTAGCTATATGCTGCTGTGTATATTCACCCTGTGGCTGAGCCCACGTAATTTCAAAATGACTAGGTTAGTCCACCTCTGAAGTATGTATGACTGAATTGTTTAGTCCATTTAATGCTAAGATGACTCTCAACCAGATCTTAATAGCTTTTTTTTAATCAGAAAAGGACTGTCAGTGAAGGCTTCATAGTATTTTGATAGATACTATCTCATCCTCCTAGCTATGATTCCAGCTGCTACACCGCTGCTTGAGACTGCAGTTTACTTTACATCAAAGATTTACTTCCTCTATGCTTTGAAAGTGGCCCTATCTTGACGGACAAGGGAGGAGGAGGGAATAATCATCAGTACATAACAATTTCTTGACGAAATATGGCGCACTGGGTAAAGTGAAGGACATGGAGGAAGAAACTAACGCATGCATTTCTGTATGTAATTTTCTCAAACCTGAGACTGTGCGCAACATAAGAAAAGACAGTCCTTGGGAGACAGTCCTGAAGGGCAAAGGGGTCCAAGAAGGCTGGACGTTCTTCAAGGCGCAGGAACAAGCTGTCCCCATGTGCCGAAAAAAGAACGGGCGGGGAAGATGACCAGCCTGGCTGAACAGAGAACTCTTGCTGGGACTCAAGAAGAAAAGGAGAATTTATCTCCTTTGGAAGAAGGGGCAGGCAACTCAAGATGAGTACAGGGATCTCGTTAGGTCTCGCAGAGAGAAAATTAGAAAGGCAAAAGCCAGTTAGAACACAACCTGGCCACTGTCATGAGAGACAACAAAAAATGCTTTTACAAGTATATTAATGACAAAAGGAGAGCCAAGGAGAATGTCCATCCTTTATTGGATGCAGGGGGGAACGTTGCCACCAAGGATGAGGATAAGGCTGAGGTACTTAACGCCTTCTTTGCCTCAGTCTTTAATAGTCAGAGCAGTTATCCTCAGGGTACTCAGCCCCCTAA
>VZTQ01006070.1:21737-80238 GCA_013400755.1 Pelecanoides urinatrix
CAACGAAGCTGGGGAAGGGCCTGGAGCACAAGTCTGATGAGGAGCGGCTGAGGGAACTGGGGGTGTTCAGCCTGGAGAAGAGGAGGCTGAGGGGAGACCTCATCGCGCTCTACAACTACCTGAAAGGAGGTTGTAGCGAGGTGGGGGTTGGTCTCTTCTCCCAAGTAACTAGTGATAGGACAAGAGGAAATGGCCCCAAGTTGCACCAAGGGAGGTTTAGATTGGACATTAGGAGAAATTTCATTACTGAAAGAGTGGTCAGGCCTTGGAACAGGCTGCCCAGGGAAGTGGTGGAGTCACCATCCCTGGAAGTATTTAAAAGACGTGTAGATGAGGCGCTCAGGGACATGGTTTAGTGGGCATGGTAGTGTTGAGTTGACGGTTGGACTTGATGATCTTAGAGGTCTTTTCCAATCTTAGTGATTCTATGATTCTATGAAAAAGTGACAAATTTCTATATGCATGTGATCACATGAGGATTCAACATGCTAGCAACTGCATCTCACCCGCAGCCACTCAGAAAACAAGCAGAAGAGCGTTAGCATCTTGATTTCACAAGGCAAATAAAAATCAGACCAATAATCAACCAGGTCTGGTTACAAAAGAATCAACAAAGGGATGTAGTCATGAAGTTTTTAGGTAATTTCTTGACTTAAATTATGAGTAAGATTTTTGGGTCTGCAATTCTTAGTTGTGGGATAAATTCAAAGAAACTGCAGCTTAACAATTCCCACTGAAAGTGTTTTTCTAGAGACAAATTATTTGCACTGGGTTTAGTAAGTTTCAGAATAGTTTCTTCAGGAATGAATGGAAGTAAGGAAGTGTTTTTCATGAGCACTCCCCTCCTTACTTCTAGAAGAGCAAAATGAGTGGCTATCCACTGGACAATTTTACACTGATGCTACTGATCAAGTATACTACATGTGGTTTAGGATCAAGCACTATGTATTCACTGCTGAGCAATGGTGTCCCATTACTGCCTTTTCCAGAGTCCACTGCCAGTTTTATTGGATCTCCTTACTTTTAGGAAAATAACAATCATCAGAGTAGGATTTCACTAACAGAGTGGAGTAGGATGACAAGGAATAAATGCTGTAAGGGAGGAGAGGGAAAAAAAAAAAGAATTCTTAAAGTCTATAAAATATTACACTTAAGACAAAAGACAGCAAAGCGTAAAAGCAACCACAAAATTGTACTATTTGCTGTCATGACAAGCAAGGCGGGACCTGTAGAGTTACCCAAAAAGTCTGGTTGACCTTTCTCACACAGCTCTAGCTCTCTAAAGCTTTTTCTTTACCTTCTCCCCATTCAGCATTACTACCTTTTTTATTTGAGAGGATCTTCTTTCTTGGAATGTTCCATTTCTATGTTCTTTATCCATTCTCTATCTTCTCCTGCCCACAACACATCAATAATAATGAAAGCTGATCTCATGTACACTAACATGCTCCTGGTTCTACATCACAACAGACGCTTTGCCTCAACATTTTCAACACAAAACTATTTTTTTTGTCTCTAGCTTTTCCAAGTTTAAACACAAATTTTGAGTTTCTAAGGGATCCAGGTGTGTTGTCTGGAGAATGCTGGCTTCCTTCTTTCTTCCAGTAGTTTTCCTGTCTCCCACAAAAAAAATCTATATGACTGAAAGGAGGATTCATGAAGATTAAACACTTAATGAATTTTCTTTCCTTCTTTCTGATCTTTAGTACTAAAATGCCCAGTAAGCTTGTATGCACACTCAACCTGACCTTCAGGTATTAGCAAGTTCATTCATACAACCCCCCCCCGTATTCAAGTGCAAAGTAACTTTCACTGTAAATTGCAAATAAATTAAAATATTCCTATTATCTATACATGGCCACTTGTTTAAAAGTATTTTTAAAAAAATAATGCTCTTTATCTTCCATTTAGGAAGGTAGAGAAGTCAGCTTTAACATGCTTAAATATCCCAACCATAGATTCTAACCACAGCTTAAATTTCGAGCCGACTATTAGATTTTATTTAGTAAGGTGAAGATTAACACTTCAGAATTTTAAGTTTTTTGAAATTGTCAGGGGTAAAGTTGCAAATTCCCTGCAGAATGCTTTGTATAAAGACAAATGTCAAAGTGACAGCCTCCAGAATTTAAGTAAACTTCTTCAAATCTACAATCTTTTTCACCACTATTAATTTGCATTCTGTAACTCCATACGGGGTTATACACTGCTACTCAACTAATAAGTAAGTTTTGAAAAAAATACAACTGTTAGTTCTAAGTATTCAACATATATAACAAGCATTAAAAAGCTTAGCCTCAGATTTCACAGAAAAAAGCTAGCAGTACCATGAAGTGTCAAAAGAGGTAACTTCATTTTTGCATTTCTGATTTGACTTTTTTTTTTTACTTCCATCCAAACCCACAATTTTGCCTTTTAAAAAAAATACAGGAACCTCTCTAATCTATACACAGGTTATAAAGAATAAAAGTAACCATTTATTTCACTCTGAACAGTATTCTGAGTTTGGTAAATAACCTTCAATTTGCTTACAGCATTTATATTTATAATTTTATACTGAAGTATCATTTAGATGTCCCAGAGTTGCCTTTGTTCCTTACATTGTGGTTGGCAAAACTAATATGCTTAAAACACAGGAAAACCTGCATGGGAAGTACTCTATGTTCAAAGTATAAAAGAATAGTTTAGAAGTTCCTGACATTTCAGACTCAAGATTTGAATTTAAGACTCTTCCTCCTCATAACAAACTTCCTGGAATTGTTTTCTTACTGTTGTTGGTTTTTTGTTTTTTTTTTTTTTAAACATAGAATCATGACTTTTTCCAATACAAAATAAAACTCATTTATTTCTTTAATCTTCTCAAAAAGTTTTCAGCTGAACATTTCCAGTGATGTCTTTTCTCAACAGCTGAGAGCAAGTACAGTAAATAGTTAAAGAGCAAAACTTAATTTGACCATTCTGTTATGATCTTAAAAAAGATAAATAATCAAATGCCTTTGAGAAATCTGCATGTCAGAAGGTCTAACAAACCAAACAGGCCAAAAATTTAAATTCACCAGAAAGTGCCCTTGGTTCAATCTCCTTCTCACTTAAGTCACCAGTAAAGACACCACTGACATCAATATGAGGTGGGGGTTGCTGCTGCTGTTAGGGGAAGCATTGCAGAAGGTAAGGGAAGAAAGAAGTAATTTTTTCAAGTCTTTTATGGCTACTACACAAAACATTTCTTATTGATGCTAGGAAGAGAGAAAGCTGTTTATTTTTTAAAAGCATCTTATCTGTCTTTAATCAGGTTTGAATTAATGTTCTATAAGCACAATCACTTTCATCTAGCCTGATTTCTTACCCTTTAAAGCTTTACATGCAAGTTATAAGAAGCTAAAGCATGAACTTGATCTAGCTCAAGTCTTTTCAAGCATACATGTTGTTCATAAGTTTTAATGACTATTCTCAACAAATACATTCATGTGGATAAATCAACTATTTCTAGAAACATGTTTCTAATCACCTCAAGACAGCATCTGTTGATTCCGCAGCTTTTGTTTTCTTTTAAACAGAAGGAAATATGAAGAAACATATTGTTGAAGAAATTAATTTTTAAAATGTTGATTTCTCTCATCTCTCCCCAATTCCTTTTTGCTATAGATTTGGGGTGCATATTTTTGTGAGTATGACATCCTTTGTGTGTCAGTTTAACAAAAAATGTAGTTAGTTCCAAGTGTTCATGAAATCTACATTATGCATGCATTTGTCTTAAACATAAAATTGGTTTATTCAATGTGATATTTATTCCAATAAAAGTGATTTTTGCAGGAAAACTTGACAGTTATTTTAAATTTAAAATTGCATTAGTGAAAGCACGAACTATCTGATGACAAACAAAGGGAACGTTTTCATAATTTACTGCCTATTGTTCCTTTGTCATTATTGTATAAAAAATGGATAGTCATTCTTCATATTCTACAATTTTGCCTTCATGTTCACAAATATGAAAACATACATAATAGGCAGCCATCTCCAACAGTCCCATGCACATGACAATTTCAAGTTTTCTTCTTCAAGGAACTCCACTTTAATAGATTCTGCAAAATCTGACAAATACAGAACAAAACTTCCAGAGAGGCATGGAAGAACAGGAAACCATACACAGCAGCAGCTTCAAAAGAGTAGGATGCTTTCCTGAGAAGTGCTCAGCTCATCCCTAGACAGTCAGCTCAGCCTAAACTTGCCCTCTCTAGGATCTCACTGTACAGCTTTGCTTCCCCAAAATTCTGCCCATCAGTCACACTAACTACAACCACCCCAACAATTCCAGATTAGTTGAATTGTCAAGCTTTGGCAAAGCTGTGGTTTGGGTTTTTTTTGTTTGTTTCTTTGTTTGGGGTTTTGGTCTTTTTTGTTGTATGGGTTTTTGTAGGTTGGTTGGTTTGTTTGTTTTTGTTTTGTTTGTTTTTTGTTTGTTTGTTTGGTTTTGGTTTTTTAAAATCAAAATGCATACTATACCTCTTGGTTAGAATTTCTGTGACATTACCTTATAGGCTTTTAATGATACAGAGCCTTGTGACAAACTTGGATTCAAGTAAAATTGTATTAATACAAAGAGATGCAAGTCTCACCTGTAGCTTTCACCAACTGTGACAATCTCCACTTCACTATCTGTTGAGGTAACATTTATTTCTTCATTAGCAGTGACCTGGGGAGTGGAAGATGCTTCAATCACCACAACATCTTCGTCAATATTTCCTGATGAGGAATAAGGAAGAAGAAAGTTTATATAATTCATCTATCTCAGGAGCTGTCATTATAAGAGACTATTTTTTTCCTAGACTTAAAATACACGTAGGTAGAGAATTTCATGGTGTATGTCAAAACTTAAGACGCAACTGTCAAATACATGACCTAATTATTAAAGGCAGCAATTCTGCTGTAAATATTGAAGTAAAAAACTGAAGGAGACAGAAGATGTTGGGGGGGCGGGGGAAGATACAGAAGTTTACATTGCTTACATGGAAGCAATTACGGTGAATTTTATTAGCTGTAACACCAACAAAATTCAGTCATTTAATATTAAAAAAACCACTTTCAAACTAGCAAAGCAGTGGTGGTTTGTTATCATTAATAGCTTCATTTTTCTATGTTTTTGTAGGTATTAAAGTCTCAAGGCTAAACAGTGGCAACAGGAGAAAAATGATGCGCCAACTAATATATATTATTTATTTCTAGAACAAAACGAAGATCACAAATCCACTGGTGTTTATAAACACCTACACTATCAATGGCATTCACAATCATGTACGAGAACGAGGAAGTTAAAATGAAACTATCAATGGTAAAAAACAACAACCAAAACCCCACAAAATCAATGTAGAGACAAGTTTTGATAGGAAACAATTTCTACTTCAGGAAGAATGATTAAAGTTCCAGCCTAATACCCAGACACATAGAAACACTTCTCTACAGCTGTAATACTGACAGTGACAAGTTTGAGCTATCTAGAATACTTAAATTGAGCTATGGATTATTCACTGTAGTAATACCACTGAGCACAAAAAAACTTACTAAGTAAACGAGCTAAATAGCTTAGAAATAGCAAACTATCATTTTGAGATTTGCAAATTTATTCAAGGAAAGTGCTTGAGGAATTTGGTCTCATTCAAGTCAATACTTACATCCCGTATAGACTGACTGTTCTCAGCTGCTCTACCCAATGACAAAGTGGGGCAGATTATTCCCCCCAAGTATCAACACTTTTATATTTTGAAAAAACAAGTTGCATTACTTATTTTCCAATATCCTTTGCTTGTTTCAGGTTATATTTATCCCGGAGACACTGGTGCCAGGAGATGGAAAGAGCGATGCTTCCAAATACTGGTATTCACCAAATTCTCATGATTGGAAGTGACAAAATTAATTCTCAGGACTTGCATGAAAATTTTGGGAAAAACTGAAAACGTTACAGTGTCTAAAAAACAAAGTCACATGCTAAAATTGAAAATACAGAGAGGACAATTACTCAAAGTGAAAGAAAGGCAGCTAAAGTCATCATCACTTTCAGTAGAATGTACATGTCATGCTTTTAACATCTTGCAAATCATGGGCAAATAAGCAACAGCTTCATTACACAAAACTGTGTTGGCTGCTTCTCAGACAAAACCAGCAAGCCAAGCAGCTGGTGAAAGGTCAGTTAGAAAATACCTAACTGTTTTTCCCCCACCTCTGCACTTCTAAACATGCACTTCTCTGAATTATAGTAAGTTTGAGAGCACTCCTGGGAGTCCACATGTCCTCAGGCTCAAAATTTATTGAAATGTATGACAGGTGCAAAAGCAGGAAAATTTAGGCTTAAGTATGATCTCATTACTTCTGAAAATAAACAGCACCTCCTTGAGGACAAAATGATACGCCATGTAATTCCAGTGTGCATCTCTATCTAAATTCTGACACAAGCTTATCTCATGAAAACCAAAGGGAATTCTCAACTCTATCTACACAATTCAGATACTCACCTTTGTCATGGTTTGAGAGTTCATTTTACTTAATCCTTTCTCTATGCAAATCTTTAGCCAAGATGTGATTTTACAGATTACATGAAGCAGACTCTAGAAACCATCAGGACTGTTACTGAATGAACAGGTTTTGTGACTTCCAAAATAATAAAAAAAATCTTTAGGAAAATAGTCCAAGTTGCTGTGAGTAGAATATAGCGTAGATGTAGTTCAACCATATGCTATTTCCTACTGCTCATGCTTTCTAATAGTACCCTCCCAAGTCAAAAGCACAAACTGATTGGGATTTCATCCTATGAAGTGCTTTCCTATACAAGGAGTAAATAACACACGCTTTCTTCAAAATGAAGCAGAAAAACAACTCCTCTAAACTATGTAAATATTTGTAAGGCATTTAGTAAGGTTATATTGCTAGGAAAAAACTATGAATATAAGTTATGATAATACACAACTTTGTACCCCCTTTTAAATAAAAAAGTTTTCAAGTGAGTTCTATTAGAAGCACACCAAGGGGAAAAGTACATGTATGTGAATTTCGCTTATTTTAAGAACACTGCAGTAGTTTGGAGAACAGTATATACAAATTAAACAGTTGTCCAATACAAACTGGTTTCATTACATTTATCTGAACAATAACAAGTCAGCTGAATAGCAAAACTTCAGTAACATAAGCAACACTGAAGTAATGTTCATAATCCTCATCAAGCAGCTCTTCCATAACCAGACACTAGCCATAGAGCTGGTAGTACTAAGTGGTACGAAAACCCAATCTTTCATTGTCAACAGGATTTACTTTTTCTTCTTTGCCTCTCCTCATACATTACTACAAGGAAGAGAACACAGTTTTTGAAACATCGCAAACAAAAGCACACCAGTTTATTCTGATTTAGACAAGCTCTTACAAAGCAGAGCAAAGGACAGTGTTAAAACAAAGAAAAGTCTCTGAAACAATCTGTCAAAATGAGGTCTCAGAGAACAGCCTCCTCGACAGGCTGACAGAATACAGGGTGCCTGCAGCACATGAGCAGCGACACAGCTATCAAGGGGAGCCCCCTGAAACTTCAGCAAGCCCATATATAAGGGAATTATCCTAGCATTAGAGTATTTCATTTACAAGGCAATTAAGAATTAAAACTGTACCAATACTAAAGAACCAGTGAAATTTAAGATGTCTTTTTGAATGTTCTGTAGTATCAAAGCTGGGGGGAAAAAAAGTAAGTTCTCTGCCAAATGCACTTAAAATTCAAGTCTGCTGGTTTGAACTACTCCAAGCCTTATCCTAGCAAAGCCATGTTGTTTTGCAGTTCCACATATTGTAACTTTGCAGATTAAGTTAATGTCTGAAGGTGAACTTTCCTGGTATGTCAGTCGGAGTAGTTCAAGATGGTTGACTTGAATTTTAAGAGTGCACAACCCTGTAAAGCAGAAGGAAATTTTCTTTAGTGAGACGACTGACATATAGAAATACAACAAATGGCTTTTCAGAGTTTTTGCCATATTGTTCCTAAAAATATTTGCTCAAGAGAATTTTGAGGCACTCGCATGCCTCAAATATTTACCACATATATAACTCTTAAGAGCCTCTGGTGAATCCAGGGTTACACATTAGCAGTAAACAGCTGAGCATACCTTTCAGGTGTCTAGATCTTTAGATCTACATGGGAATATACTTGGTATGTATAAACACCTGTAAAGTAAATTTCTTAGGAAGGAATTTCTTAGAAAACCAATAGAATTTGATATTTCAGTAAATCCCAGTTCTAATGTACTGCACAATTTACAAAACATACCAACAGCAACCGAAAAAAACCACAACAAAAGAAACAAAAAATCCAAATGCAGAAATATACCAGATGACAAAATACTTGCACATCTTTCTCAGTATTACTTTTCACCTTCCAGTCCACTACACAGGATGTTTTTTATAGAGTCCACCATGACAAGGTATACTTCATTTATTTGCTTTTATGCACATACCAGTCACCGACCAGTCATCTTCTGGCTGGAATGAACATCAAGCAAATTTGATCTTACTTAAAGTATAAATGTGAATACCTTACTCATCAACATATCATCTAAATGATTGACCCTGTAAAAGAACAGCTAAATCTGTATAATGAGAGTGTTACTATACTAATCCTATACTCCTTGAAGGTAATCTCCCTTCAAGGAGAAGAGTCACTGGACTGTTAGCAGCAAAATAGTTATGCAGATCTATGAGAGGTATTTTGTAGTTCTCTCAGCATAATACCTATGGCTATAAAACAAACAGAAAATTATCCTCCTGCAGGTATACACTACTTCTCTCTGTCATCTCCTGAATAACAAAACGCAGCAACCAAATTATACTCTAGTTGTTTGTGACTAAATTAGCCTTTGGGCTACTACTGAAAGAGTCATTCTACATTTTAAATTAGTTGGTTAAAAACAAAATTTCTACTGAAAATTACAGAAAGAATTTTATTAGTTTCCACTGAATTTTGTTTTTTTTCCCTACTCACATCCATGAATAATCTTTTATTGTGCATGCAAACCACTAAATTTTAGTTTGCAAGTTTTGCATATCCCAACAATTCAGACCCATCCAAAGCAGTTAGTAATTAGGTTTTGTACATGACTAGTAATCAGTAATAATCACTAGCTTCTTTACAGAAGCTTCTCCCCTTTCTTTTAAAAACTTGTTTTATGATAGTAACCTAGTGCTTAGCCAACCTAGGGGAAGGGATAAACTACACTGGCTTGAATCCAAATTTGAACATGCTCAAAATTACAATCATCCCTTAAAAACCAAAATACTCCCTCCTCTAGGCCCTAAATCACATAGATAGTAAATCTGTCAGATTAAAGTACTTTATTAAACAGAATATAACTTTTAAATAATATAATACAATACCATGTAGTCCAATATTTAGATCAGTAAACGAGGATTATCTTTTCACCAGAAAGTTGTAAGATTGTTTCAGAACTGTAACTGCTAGGTGCTGTTGATAGACCACATGCAGTTCTGGAAAGCAAGTTTTAGAATCAAATACTTTAATAATCCAGAAGTTATAAGCGAGAGACTAAGCTTTGTACAGTATAACATGTATAATATATACCCTGTGTATAATATATATAATTATACTATTACTTAACTCTGAAAAATCATGACATAACTCAGAGATTAATCAATCATCATCAACACAAGTACCCCACCAAGGACATAAATAACACTGGTATAACACCTAAATTTATGTTTGGCTGATTGTTGTCCTTGCCAGAGGGTATTTTACATCTATTTTGCAATTAACATGGGGTTTAACTAGTTTAAATATTACATGTAAGATAGTGAAGGAGTTTTACAACACACAATTTCAAATGAGACAGTCTGATCAAGCCATAAGTGAAAACAGAAGAGATTTAGAATAAGCAGTCAAGTTCCAGTGACAGAGATGACTTGTTTTGAGTTTCAAGCTTTCACTAGATCAGACCAAGGGCCCGCTGAGGCCCACATTCTCTCTGCCAGCTGCAGCAGGCAAAACTATCCAGTGACAGTTGAAAATCCAGGCTACAATCTTTAAGTGAAACCTCTCACACCACCCAGCATCCACAAAAATGTTACAGAGAGCACTTTCTTCTCTATTCACTGCTCATGCACAGCTGTCAGTAAGTGTGTCTAATCCCTTTTTGAACCTGTTGAACTTGAACTGTTCCTCTACAGTACCTTGTGCTGGTGAGTTCAAGATAATTCAAGTAATTCAGCTTGAAATAGATAAAATAATAATATATTACTAGTGTTAATGAGCATTCCCTTCTTCAACTTTCAAACTTCTTGAACTAGGTGTGACCGGTACCCCCTGCTCCCGACCCCTGGTAATACAGTTAGCATAACTAATGCCATTTTATGAGGCAAGCAGCCATTCTCTGTGTCCGAGCAGGTCACATATTTGTTCCCTTCACCCTCATTCTCAGGCTCTGAAGGCCCTGTGAACCAAGTAGACAAATCAAACAGATTTCTTCTTCCCCTCCCTATCAGCCTCAAGATTCCTGGGCGCCAGGACGACTACTCCCTTCCTTGTGGGCCTCAAGGTCCCAGGCACCCAGCCAACCAGGTGCTGCTGCTGACCCGTCACAGAACAGGGAAGCATAACAGTGCACAGAGCACTGTCTATAAAACCAAGCAGTTACAAGTCCTAAGTGGGAATCTGGACCAGAACTGCGGCTGGACAGTGAGACCTGTGACCCCCCCGTGACCAGGGACACCCCCACCATCGGCTGCTTCCTCTGGGGACTGAGTGAGTGACTCGTATTCTTTTATATGATTTTTGAGTCTAGATTATGATTGTTATATTGATACATCAAACCACATATTAAGATTTGACCTGATCTGCAGAGGGTGATTAGAAATAAGTTAAGTTGTATTATAAATTCTGTATTACGCTACTTACAGATTGTACTATATTGATTCTGCTTGTAGAAATTCTGTGCTATTCTAATAATAAATTCTGTGCTATACTAATCATAATATCCTACTAAGAAAATGAAGCTTTAATTGTAACTATGATTTAGTGCGGTCATCATTCTGCCAAGGATTCCTAAAAGAACCTGTCTTGTCCCCTTAGTGTCGTTGGGTGACATTAGGTTAGAAACTGACAGTTTTTCTGTCCCTGAGACTTATTTGGAATATACTTTCCAAACCATGCTGTGCATGATAGGAGAAATTTTCAAAACATACAAATTGCTTAGGAGTCTGCACCCTGCTGGAAAAGACAGTCAACAACCAGAATTTAGGGGATCCAACTGTGAGCCATGCTAATATAAGCTAATCCAAAACTCTACTGACTGTTCTTGACCAAGCACATAAATCTTAGTCCTATCAGCAACGCTACAGCAAGCCGATTCTAAAAGTAGCATCTTTTCAGCACAGAAAGCTGCAGCAGCTACAGGGAAGTGCTGAAGTGAATTCCATGCTTTTATTACTGTAGCTATTTAAAGCTCCAATTCACAGCAGACAGATACAGCAACAATGGTTAATGCCAGCTGCTCACTAAACCAGATGCTTCTTTCCTCACCACTTCCCAGTTCTTCCCCAACCCCTCTCCAGTAAGAGGCACAGTAGAAAGGATATGTATTCACTTCCTTGTCCATTAATGCTACTGGGATAAAAGCTCTGAATTATGACCTGCATCAGTTACTTCGAGAAAAGGAGCGCACACTGTAGTTTTAAGAGGGATTAAGTAACTGAAAAATAATCAACTCTAATAACAGGCAGCTCATTTCCACTTAATACATCTTTATCTTGAACCTGATAAATAATCTGAACATGACGTGGTATATGTTTAACATTTTCACCAGCCTGTGGCTTTTAAAATATCGGATGTCTATATTCAACATTTCTGGGAGACAGACAAATATGTTAGAGGAATCAAGGGGACATTAATGAATAAACTCAGTCTTATCATTCTAAGCAGCTTTGAACAAAAACTGGAGCAGCTTCTCAACAGCATTACATTCTAAGAAAAAAAGGCAAGGCCTGTCCAGCACTAGCTGCTCAAAAAAATAAAGCAACATGTCAGACCCTGAAGGAATTTTAAGCACTATTAGGTGAACAATTTATGACAATGCAAAATTCTACACAGGTTTTTTTATAACAACACTTTCCTATTTCCCCGGGATTCAGCTTTACTGCCAAATCAGAGTATGTGAGGCTAAAAAATTGTTCCAATTTAGCTTTTGCTAGATTTGCCTCCACAGACAGCTGTCTCCAAATGGCATCCCCAGCCCTTTAAATCCAAACTGAAAATCAAATAGCTGTACAAGCATATCAGAAAATTTGCATTACAATGTTGCAGAGATCCAATTACAGTAAAAGTTGAAATTTTACCACCTTTGACAAGGGAAGTCAAAAGAAGATTATCTCTATAGGTGTATATATACAGGTCCTCCAAGGGTCAGAAAAAAGTTTCTGAGCTACTTAAACAAAACTCAGAATCAAAATTTGCGTTTCATAGCAAAAACATTGCTGCTTGCAGTCATTTTAACTGCCCAGTATTTCAATTAAAACAAACTGGCCAACATTCAGATTAGAATATATACCCCTGAAAGCACTCACACCTTCAACTGTAACTGTATCGTTAAACTACACATAGTTGTTTTTACATTGTCCTTATGCCCCCAACTGTCCTCTGTCTCCTGAATGAGCTTCATCTGGTCATCCCAGATTTAATGAGGACAACTGCCTTTTATGGCAAACAGTTGGTAAAACAATATAATCTATTCCCAGGTGTCAGGATTTCATACTTGTTCAATACTCTCCCTCTCCCAAAGCACAAAGTTCCACCAGAAGAATAGCTGAAGCTCTGATAGAAAAGGAAAAGGAGGAAAAACCCTATATAGTGTTATTTGGGTTTTTTTTGGTAAGGGTTTTGTAAAAGGTTTTGTTAAAAGAAACAAACAAAAACCCCACACACATCTGCATTCATACAGTTTTCCAAAAACAGCCACGTTAGTTTTATTAACTACAAGAACTAACCTACTAAACACTTCTTTGGTTAAAAGGATCTGTTACTTTAATTTCTCACAATAATCAGAAAGTAACATTTTCCAGAACAGTATATACCAATTACATTTACTGGTTCTTTAAGTGTACTGTATCTTTATCTAAACATCAACATTCAAAGCAAAGAAACATTTTGTGACATATCCTTAATATAAATTGCTATTAAGTAGGCTACAAGACTAATCATATCACTTTGATGCCTGCTTATTAAAAATTTCAGTTATTACTGTATATTTTTAAATTGTATTTTCTTTTCTGATTATTATTATACTCCTCCTTTCTTAAGTCTATCCTCTAGTACTTTTACATATATGCTACAGGCTTCATATTCTTAGCAGAAGTTCTTTGTCCTTCAGTATATTCTGTAATTTCAGCAGATGTATATGTAACCTTCATGTGCCAATCTAGAGCAAAAAACTTCTTCCCTAACATTAACAGGCTAGTGTAACATTACTAGCAATACAACCCTTTCCTCACACAGAAACACCATTATGCTTGCTTACTATACGAAGAAGTTGCATAGCTATTTTCCCAGCTGGCCCCATTTCTGTCCCAATTAACTCAATAACTAGAAATGCCTTATGTAACAGCAAAAAGCTACAGAAAACATTAATCACACTTTTATCTTGCTAAAAATAGGGCACTTTTATAAAGTAAGTCTGCTCAATTTCCCATTTTATCTGCAATGTAAATAAAATGTTCAAAACCTTCCCATCAATACATATTTACACTGGAAAAAAACCCCACATTATTCACATACTCTAAAACAGAATTACTTCTCAGCTCACTACAAGTGTTAGTCCTGAAGTACAGCCACCATAATACACATTCTTTAAAAGCATACCTTATTTCAGTTACAACTGATGTCAGTATTTCAATCTAAAATTAACTGGTGCAAAGCTAATTGATTTTTCATTCATGACGTGAGAAAAAACATAACTTCATAAATTAATTAGGTGTGCTTTTCAAGTAGTATAAAAATTAAGCTATTGGACAACGCACTTACTTTTCCACAGAACTAGATGAAACACATTGCAAGTTCCAGTCTTCCTACCATCAAAATAACATCACACTGAATCACTGACTTATCAGAAGTTACCTGAACAGCTTGAATATTCACTGATCATTACATAAATTTTTGAAGAGATCTCCCTCCAAAAAGATTCTTTTGAAATGCCTATGGAAAGCCTCACTATGGAAATACTTGTTCTACACTTCAAGCACAGAAGTGACACTAATGGAATTTGTGTTAAAAAAGGGCAGTAGGTTTTAACAGTTCAAGTAGACTGAAGAAAAAATTAATTGAAAATTCTCTCTGTAAATACATTTATCATGGTTAGAAATAGATGGTTGCCTAAGAAGCCATAACCTACATTTTCTCATCCATATACCAGCTTCATTGTTGCATGGTGCTCTGTGTGGAAAGAAAGTTGTTAATGGTCCTACATCATTTTAAGAGTTACATGAAACACCATCCTCTATGAAAATGAGAAGAAACTATTAACTTGGAAACCAAAGTGTTAACACAGTAGTCTCTCAAATTGGTTTTCAATTGGGTTTTAATATGAATGTATGCATATCCCCATACATTAATTATTTACAAATCATACCCTTCGATATGCTTGAACATGCATGTCAAATGTAACTTTTTAGGCTTAAAAAATTACATTTCTGTCCCCACAAATATGCATGAAGATGATTAAGGCTGTGCAATAGTTCTTCTGTTTCAGAGTTATTTATGCAGCCCTAGCACTGCATAAGTAAGATTTTTGCATTACAAATTTTACTTCTTGTATTTAAACAGTACATTAAATAACAACACACAAATTATTTCCTTCTACAACAGATAACAAGCCATAATCTAGTCTTTAGTATTCTGGTTCTGTTCAAGCATGAATTCTGCCCTAACATGAACATACGCACTTTTTTTTTTTTTTTTTAAAAACCTGTCCTTGTATTTTCAGTCGTTTTTTCTTAGAGGAATGATCAGCACAGTCTGAGATACGGTTTCACTTTCTAAAACACATTTCTCACTAGGCAAAAACCATGGTTGCACAATTAACACTATGCTGTGTTCTATGTATCTACTTCCCCATGCTCTCTAAAAAGATGAAATGATAAACAGAAGGCACAACTACAACATTGTGAACATTACTGGTCCCAGTCTTGGGACTGCCTTTCATTTGGCAAATTTAATATGAAAGGAAGTCCAAGAAAATTGGGAGATGGCAAAAAAACCCCCCAAAAACCAAATCAACCAAAAAACCCAAAACCATCGCCCCAAGCATGCCCTCAACTACTGTGTAAAGACGTAACAATCATCTGTGTAAACCAACGGCAAGATTATTGCATTGAGTTTATCTATATTGTATATATACAAAACTTTGCATCGAGCTTACCTACATTGTATATATACAATACTTTGCTTTCCACAACTTCAGGCCTTAGAATTTTCTCTTATTATTGCACTACTAAAGCTACCTTCAACTGAATCCTATTTCAGGCTCTTATTACAATGACCAATTTTTTTTTCTTTTAATCTTTTCTTAAGTTGTCAGCGCAGTTAATTGTGCATTAGCAGGTATTTCTATATTCTGAAACCAGACAGAATTGTTATTCCCACAATCAGTTAACAAAAGCTATAATAGCTAAAATTTTTAATACAATTCAACAGCTACGGGAAAAAAAAAAAAGCAACTCCACATGTGACTAATCAGATTCAGCAACCTTCTAGTACACTGTTTAGAAACCATTAACTTTACCTTTTACATTAAAGTTAAAGAATTCTAGATTTCTTGTAGTTTTACTGGAAGCTCAGAATGTACTTCTTCCATCAAGAATTTATGGTGTAATGTTCACATTAGTTGCACTATTTGTAGTATAACTTCTATAAAAACACAAAAACGACTGCTCCAAAGCACTTGTAAAAAAAGCATATTGTACCTGTTGAAAGCTCATTAATAAAAAGTACCTCAGGAGTTTAGTTTTACCTGAAGGAACAGCTGTGCTGTTCTGGTGGTTTTCACCAGGCGACACAAATAAGTCTTCCTCCCCTTCAGTAGATGAACTGGACGAAGATTCGCTACTGAGATCATTCTCACTGGAACTGCTAGAGCTGGGTAGCAAAGCATACTTTCTTCGAGCTAACACTTCCCGCTTTTTCCTCTGCATTAAAATTCGTTCTTTTTGGTTCTGCGTCCGCTGTGACGAACTTGTTTTCACAAATCTCTTCCTATATGGAAGTCTTCTTAAAGAACTGCTGTGAAAGCAGGGCCTTTTCATTAATAACCCCGGTACAGAGTCTGGCTCAGTCCGAGGCCACTTCTGTGACCTTGCGCTATGAGTTCTACTTGTAGTATTCAACACTGCCTGAGGGTGTCTTACAGGAGCATCCTTTTCTTCATCTGATGTTACTGTGTCGGAGTCTCCAAAATGTAGGCTAGATGAAGGCGAAGAGATACAGTCACTAAAAGAAGAATCGTTGTCTTCACTCTGTGTTTCTAGATGCTGTCTTAATCCTAAGATTCCTTGGTTTTCTTTATCAGGACAATTTTGAGTATATGACGGACCAGCCTGCTGGCTCTTGCGTTTTTTTCGCACAATACTTTTGTCTTGGTCTGTACGGTTGCCATTCATGTCCTTCTGCTTTTGAGAATCACCACATAAGTGAGAGAACTCATTCCCTACTTTACTGGCAATCATCTCAACTTCTGCAGTGAAGCTTTTGGCTGCCCCAATAGGCTCAGGGTTCAAGAGGATCCCCTTCAGACTCTCCTGTCTCTTTGGTGCATCAGAAGAAACTTCACTCTTCATATCCGCTTTTAGAGTATAAACTATATTACATTCAGGAGTCCATTTAGACATGGAAAGTTTTAAGAAAGGCCTAGAAATAAAAATAGATATGCATCAAGAAAAAGAAGCATCAGATTTCTCGAGAGCAAAACTGAAATAAGAGAAAAGCCATTTACTGCTAAGACTAACCCCCCAGTGAGAAAAGCAAAACAGCAGTAGCTGAAATACAACTGTTTCATATTAAGAATACTGCTTGACAATGTAATTTTGAATTAAGACAGAACTCTTACAATTTGCACTGAAGGAAGTGCTTCTAGTCAGTGAAAACATTATCACTTTCACAAAAATCAGCAAATATCGATGGATGCCGCCTTCAAAATATATGATGATGTCTGTTTTACTGATGCTTAAACATGAGAGTTTTACAGGCTACTGCTTATAGCAGTTTAAGCAGTAAGTTTAAGCTAAATAACTCCAATATTTAGACATCAACTAAACTGCATGCTTAAGTAAGGCCTACATCTTCCCCTATAGCTGTATATATGGATAGTAAATATCTTGAACGCAATACATGGCACAGTATGGTGTCAACTGAGCTATAAAAATCAGTTACTTAGACTTCATGGTTCATCTCTGACATGAAAAGGAATAAAACAGGAGAGATTTTTAACCTTATTATTTTGGGGTAAAGTAATAGAAATCCATTTATTACTTAGACTTTCTTTAAAAAACCACCACATATTAATAGCATTGAGTAGCATACAAAGTTGTTTTCAGTCCATGTACTTTTGACTCTATCCTGCAACCGAAACTGAGCTTATCAGATCACGTTCCCTTAATAGTTGGTACCAGGCAGGTTCCCCTCCCTGTCAAAATATTAGGCTGTCAACATACAACAATGCAACATTAGCCTCAAAGACTATTTAAAAGGAAAATTTTTGTACTAGAAGACTACCAAGAGACACAGGCAACAATAACCTCAGTAATATATTCACCTTCAACCTGCTTCATCTGGCATCTCTGCCTTCTGTTTAAATTCTCAAAAGGAAGTGACAAAAGAATTTGTTTCCTGCTGTGATAACCACTGAAGCACTCTTTACTGTAGCTAGTATCACTTTTTGGTGCCTCATGAATAAGGCTATAGTAGACATTTGACACTTGCACTACTTAAGCAGTTAAGTGTTCCCTCTTTTCTCCCTTTCTCACCACTTGTTTGAAGGAATATCTCCTACACTTTTCTAGAAGAAACGTTTATGCACTGAACCAGAATGTAGAGCTGACCAACCTGAAAAATAAATTTCCCAACCAGATCAGACACCAATCCAATTCATCACATAAGCACACAAACAGCAGGTTGTGCTGAACTACCAGAAGGCTGCTTAAGAAAAATATATGCAACTATACCTTATGTGGAAATGAGGCTCCATAAGCAGCACAGCTGGAATATGCATGAAGCCACAAAAAGAGTCTAAGGTAGCAACAGCAAGGTCTATGGCAGGTTAAGTAGCATTGCCTACTCAGGTCCATAATCTTTTGCCTGAACCTCCAAATTCTTCAAAGTGCTAACGCATTCTTACATGTGGTGCTAATATTTAAAGCTGTTATTTTGTCATAGAACGAATCAGTACAAGATTGAGACTACAGAACGCGGTCAAATCAACATTTCTTAGATTCTGTTTCACAAACTGATGCTTTCAGGACCAGTTGTGAGCTAGCTGTTCCTAACAGACCCTGAAGAACGACTTATCTCAGTTTGCAACGAGTATAAACTGATGCATTATCCCAGGCAGTCTGTATTCTCTTCATAGTCATGAGCAACTAATCTAATTCTTCAACTGATGTAATCTGGAATAAAAATTATGCTGCAGTAATAACATCTAAAGAAGCTGGAAGTTCACTGATCTTTCTGGAGATCAAGAATCTTATGGAACCTAGAACCTCAGCTGAAAAGATCCATTTGAATGTTCTCACTGGAAATCCTACAAACATTTATAACAGTTACTGTTAAATGTGAGACCTATACCCTGTGATAATTAAGAAAGTGTTGCTGTTTTCTACTGGAATTACAGCAGATAAATATGTTTTACATCAGTAAGTCAAAAGCTAACTGCATGCAAGTTGGACTTAAACTTCCTCTTGTCAGTATATACAACAGGACAGGTTCTTACTTTCACTTCATCAAAGCACAATTCACAGTAGGAGATATTTCTTATTTTAAAGTGTTAAATGGAAGACTGTTGCATCCCATATACATTTTTTATTGCAATAAGTTTTAGTGGAATGCGCTACATAAGGCTACCTTCTTCTCTAGGACTGAAAAAAAGAAGCTGCAAAATTGGAAAAAAACTTGGAGTAAACATTAAGAGTGTAAGAAGTCTACATAGTAAACAAAGAAGCCTCTATTAACGCTGTGGAATTCTGATCTTTACCCTTCTCTGCTCCTGACAGCTCCTGAGGAAAATACCAGCTCTCACATGCTCCTCCCTATGCATGTACTTAGCCTCACATACATGCACCATCTTTCTTTGGAAAAATTAAGACTGAGACTTCCATTTTATAGTATTTCTAACAAGGACAGGAAATG
This sequence comes from Pelecanoides urinatrix, assembly GCA_013400755.1. NCBI lineage: Eukaryota > Metazoa > Chordata > Aves > Procellariiformes > Procellariidae > Pelecanoides > Pelecanoides urinatrix. Next base: position 41,155 of record VZTQ01006070.1, read on the forward strand.
AGAATTCAACGCTGTTATAAGCACACAGAGAACAAGCAGTACATGGTCTTTTTCTCATCCTCACAAGGTCACCCTTAAGGCAGTATTTTTGGTCTGTTATTTATGGACCACTGTTTTACAGAAATGCAACAGTCAATCTTTTCCACAGTCCAGAAGCAAGCCAGACACTCCCACAATGACCCCGTATTTCATCACAAGTTTTTTAGAAAATCCACAAAATACTTCCAATTTGGGGAAAAAAAAAAAGTTCATTTGTTCAGAGAGCTTTTGTCTTCGAACACAGTCATAACTTACCATCATAGACTACACGTCCAGCCTATACCAAGCAGTTTCCTGTCCTTTTAACATGATAAATTAAGGGGACAATGTAATTTAATTCTGAAGTTTTCTTAAGAAACAAAAATCTGAACATTTTCTCATTATGTGAGCACAATCAGGGGCTGGTTTACAAAGGACTCAGTTCTACTCATTGGAGTGCTTCCCCCCCCCCCCGGCTTTATTGTTAAAATCTAGTGTGGAAATCTCCATCAATATGAAAGTTCTGCATTCTGAATGTGATTATCTTTGTATAAGCTCTGTTTAGCACAGAGGCCACTGTGCTGAAATACAGATAGAGCTATTTAGGTTACAACAAAAAAATTAAAGCAAGAAAGTTTACACTTTGAGAAACCTCAAACTAGTGTAAGATGACAAAAAAACTAAACCACCACACAGTGAAAACTAGTGCACTTGAAACGTTACTTACTAGCTTAGTTTTATTCCAACAAGCAACCTAGATGTAATAGCCAGTTAACTCAGATTCAAACATTCTGTATATTTGCACTATTACAACCATGGGAAAGTCTGCAGTAACTCAACTAAGTAATCAAGAACCCTTCATTTTTGCTAACCAATACAAAGCCCGAAGGACTGCTTACTCATGGGAGAGCTGCTGGCTTCCAATCAAAAATTACACAACAGCTTAAACGTGAGTATATTATTGAAGTGAATGGCAGCAATCAACAATGACAAATAATCCATTCCTTCACTATCTAGAAATGCTATTACAAACCTTTGAACAAAAGATTTGACCAAAAAGGACAGAAGCTGGAAGAAGAGCTTACCATTTAACTAGATTCCAATCCACTGTAAGTATTTTCAGTGGCTAGGCATAAGAAATACCCATACCAGATATAAGTCCAGTGCTTTTACACAGAAGAGTTTAAGAGGGACTACAAAAATATCATGCAAATAATTAAGACTCATTAGAATGAGATCATCTGCTGTTAAACATTTAGAGGATCCTACAAAATCCCCCTCTAATTAAAAGTAGTCCTCAGAAGCTTTTTCAAAAAGCTGCAAGATACAGTAAGTAAGCTCAATCAGCATTAGTGTTCCTCCTTCCTAATGAAAACATATGCCTATTAACTTACAGAATCATGACTTGGAGAGGAAAAATAGGGTAGTATCTTATTTTAAGCCATTTTAAGTAAAGACTCAATGAAGAGCTGTTAAGACAGCTACCTGAAAACTATAAATAGTTATTCTAAGTTCCCCTATAAAGTGTATGACTCGATTCAGAATCATGAAGTGTACATGGCTTTTATCCATTCATGTTGCAAATTAAAGACCTTTGATATTAATCACGCCAAGACATACAGCAGTGCAAGAAAATTCAAGCAAACCAGGGAAGTCCCTCAAAAATGCCAAGTCAAAAAACAAGGTCAAAGTTTGAGAACTTTACAGCAGACAAGTTTATGATTAGATATAAAAGCAGAACACATTTGAGTTATAAGATCGAGAAAAGTATTTCATCATTAAGAATTAATTCCATTAGTAGCAATCAAAAAGTATGATAGCATTAAAGCACTATAAAACAGTGAAATGGTTCATTACACCACATTAACTCAAATTTTTTGGTGTAAACTTGGTTGATGAACAGATGTAATCTAACATATCATTACTTTGAAAATGTATTTTCAGTTACATTTTAAATTATAGTCAACTCCCTTCACCATCAAGAAACAATCTCCTTTTTAGGTGTCAAAAAGCACCTTGATCAATTCTCTCAAGCTTGGCTACAGTAAGTACACAGTGCTTTGATACATGACCAGCCAACCACTTTGCAGAAAATGCCTGTCTTAAGCACATGCTTCTTATACAACCCCAAACTACTGGTCTCTGTCCTGTTAGTGTAATACACACACCTAAATCCAGCTGGCCAAATAGTTTATTCAGCAAATATGTAGACTTCTAGCCAACTTGATGCCAAGCCATGAACTAAAAAGCTTCATTTACACAGCAGTTCATAGTCTATTTCCTCATTTTCCCCATCTTCAATTTCCTGCTCTTCTATCATTACAAACAATAATTTCCCCTTGTCTGATGCACTCTCCACCACTCAGACCCTAAAAGCACTTCCAGGCAACCCGGGCATCCAGTAGGGTTGAACCTAGAAGCCAGTGCAGACAACAATATGACAGCTCTCAAGGCTACCAAGAGCTGCGGAGCACATTGCCATCATAATCCCAGAAAGAACACAGCAATTACACTTCCATAAAAATTCTGTGCTACCTTAGACCGTTCATGTACCCAACCCAAGTTCCCATATATAGAATGATATCAGGCAAGACAACATTTAAAATTTTCTCAGAAAGGAAGTTTCTATCAGTTGCATTGGTAATTCCTTTATTCAGTCCTAACTCTTATTTTCTTTGCGGATGTTCACTGAACTCACAATTAACTTTTAAAATTAATTCCCTTCCCTAATATGTGGCTTTTATCAGATTTTACTTTTAACGTTATTATTACTCTGACATGCTGTTATCTTAATGAGAAAACCTCACTGTTGAGGTCTGGTACGCACAAAGAAATCTTACGTTCTGTATACCATTCCCTCCACAGTACTTTTTTTGAACTGGCAAACAAGGCTATCAAGAACTCAAAGAATGGACCAGTGAATGAAAGTATTGCACAAGCTGTATTTTGAAACACCAACAGTCATTTCTTTCCTCTCATTAGAAAAGATACGTATTTATTCTTTTGGCAAGGCTCTTTCATCAAAAGAATTGAGACACCACGAAACAGGATAATGAAAAAGCTTGTAAAATTCGTACAAGACCTTCAGCAAAAATGAGATAACCTAAGTACTACTACTTCCCTTTCTCAAGGGCAGAGCCAAACAAGACTGATTCGTGCATGACCCTGATGCAATGGAGGTTGACAGAGGACTTGGAGCCATTTGAGAAGCTGCACCCCCAACACAATCCCATGAAGATCAAATCTCAGTGCTATCATGTCCTGCTCCAACAAAAATAAAGAACTCACTGAGCAGTTCATGAAAAAAACACACTTAGCCTAAAAGGGGCAGTCATGCCCTATTCATTTCATTCCTATCAAGCAAGGACAACCTGTACAATGCAGTGTAAGTAGCAAGAATACAAACATCCAATATTCAGTTCCACTATCAGCAAACCAAGTGCGATCAGATTTTGAAATTTTATTGTACTGTTCTTCACTTTTGGTTGTTCTTCATTTTCACCACTTCATGAGACAAAGAATGCTCTTTTAAAGCTTGTTTTAACTACTAAAATTTAGTGTACTATATATTGGTCTTCTAATCTCTGCCAGAAAATAAAGCAATTGATAGTTAAAGATCTATGCTTCTTTATAAAACAGCAACAATCAGAAGGTAATCTGAAACTCTATTACGTTTGCTTTGATATTAGGTAGCATCAAATGCATCTTTATTCACAGGACAACATGAAATAACATTACAAACCACTCTCAATTTCCTTTGTTTGCTTTAATGAAGCCACAGTGATGACAGATACTCCAATTTTTGAATAACAAAATTACCTGAGAATTCTCTGAGCAGAACACTTCTCTTTTGCACTAGAGAAAGGTACAGTATTTCAGAATAACATGCACAGTATTAGGTACTAACTGGATGATAATGTTCTGGAGACAGGTTATTGCCTATGGTCTCCCAAAGACACTCCATTACATCTAGGCCAGACAGAAGAGTTTGTCTGTGCTTTGCAGAGGGGTGCTACAGTGACATGAGCTACAGCAACGTGGGCAGGCTTACTCACTCCTTGCAGCCAATTTTATGCACCGTCACTGGCTTGGAAAGTCTACTCTTAAAGTGAAACAATGTTATTTCAAGTACAGTACTACTCCTACTAACCTTTGCAAAGCCATCTCAAAGACAAGTCAGACCACAGTAACTGTAAAGTACTGTAATCAACAGTATCCATACTCTGGACCAGCAAAGTCTCCTTAATTTTATCTCTCAAAAAAATTCCTCTGAGACCCTCAAGGTTTGTTTCCTCATGCATAAATCAATTCAGGTCAGTAAAGCAATTATCTTGCAACAGAAATGTAAGGCCACCTATAGAAGAGCTACAGAATGCCTCTGTTAGGCCATGTTATCGTTCACCCCTGAGACTTACTACCACTGTATTCTTACAGAGAGACTACTGAAAGGGTGTGTCTCTCTCATCTTCTAACAGAATTCCGCACAGGACAGCTACACACAGAAGAGCTCTTCCTTAGAACTGGATCTATGGCCTGGCTCCAGCTGCAATAGAGAGAATGCACGGAGTATGCACAGCTGTAAGCACCTCAGCTAGAGGAGCTGGCAGGCTAAGAGCAATTCTGCATAGAGTCCTACGAACAACAAATTAGTTCTCCTGCAACACACTATGAATCAGTGCGAGACCATAAGGCACCCATAGAAATCCTAGCACCAATCCAGCACCAGTGAAGCATTAGCATGCACATACCCACCTGGGCAAGGAATCTGTTTGGCTTTGCACAACACATGCAAGCAAGTAGATTTGACAAACATGGTGTTCACAAGCACATTCTTCAGTCTAGACATTTCTTTGCTCTGTCCTAGGCTTAAACTCAGTTAGCTACATTAACACTATGTAAATCATGGTTTTAAGACATAAGCGCTATGATTTGGCAATCAGGAATGTTTTGGCTTCAGTGAACTCCAAGACAAACATAACAGCAATGAACTTGGGAATAAGAAGTTGTAGCTTTACAGAAGAATGGCAAAATACACTTTTTATTGGAGCTTAAGATCTTAACTAGGAACTCTGCTTCAACCAACTTTTAGAGTATTGTTTCCAGAGACAGCTAGGGAAGTTCTGAGTTACATAGCCATCAAAAATAATTTAAAAATTTATTTCTTAGCCCCCGCTGGCAGTTTTGACCTTTGAGGTATGTGTAACTGTTTTTAATGCAGTGTCATTTTGCAAACACTTCTTGATAAAGCTTTGAGGAGCAAAGTAAGACATGATCTTTGCCACAACTGTTAACAAGAACCTTGCAAGTGAGAAGTATGAAATTAACCATTAGGACAGTTTTATGCTGTTCTTCAAGAAACCTGTGACAAGTGGGGGATTTTTCAGATACTAAACCGAGTAGGTCTACCAGTTTAAGAGGCAAGGACAGTGCAGCAGACTTCCCCACTCTTCACCCAGCAGGGCCAAATGGCAGTGGGTAAAAGCAAACATTTTTCTTGACAGCAGCCAAGTATTAGGACTGCACTTTACTGGCAAAAAAAAATACAGAAGGAAGTCTCTTGCTAGTAAAGTCGTGAACCAGCCTTCTCGTATTTCTCTTGGTAAACACTTAATAAGGAAGACATCACTTCAATTCACAGTAGATACTGTTCCAAATAGCATCAACTATGTAAAACAGCAAAATAATCTTGTTTGCAAAATTTTGGGTTAGTGAAAGAAACTGTTTCCTTTCTTCTTTCCCCTCTGCTCCATTAGAAGTCTCTGTTAGGCCTGACATCAGCCCACCAAGAAAAACACTGATCTAAACTTAAGCCTGAAGGAAGTTCACTCGTGTAACACTTTGGCTGCAGATACATTTTATGTTTCTTTTAAGAGTACTGTAGACTTTGGAAGCAGCTGATCACTGTCACTTACGCGGACAAAACTTAAGAGACTACAACTGGGAGTAATCATCCTATCCTTATGTTGTACATGTGTCCCATACAACATTACTCAATATACATGTTTCTAAATCTCATCAACCTCACTGACATGCAAACAGCTAAAGCACTACAGATCTGGTGATAAAACTGACATAAAGGAGGTTGCACATTAGTAAAGCTGTGGGGAAATCTTTATACAATATCTGCCTATAGCAAATCCATCTCTCTGTACTATCCCCATTGTTTACATGTGAATTATATCATCCTATTCCCCATCTCATCCCCCCCAGCAATTTTTTCCCCATTCAACTGCCTGACATCTAAGCCTCCATAGTTCATCAGCTAGGGAGGGGGACACCATTATCTCTATCTTCTCAAAAGAATGTCCTCACCATTAGAGGAAATATAAACAACTGAAATGAAAGATTCTTCATCTTAGGAAAAAAGGCAGTAACTGCTGCCAGCTAAATGTTATTGCAACATGGCCACCTCCACTGAAAGACAAGACTGTTATAACTGATCTGGTTACACAGGTCTACAAAGTTATTAATTTGATGATAAAGTACAAGTCACAGATGTATTAAGATACACTCTTAATACACTTTTACAAAAGCCATTGCTTCATAAAAGACACATTTCTGAAAGGTCAGAATGTTCCCATCCAGATTTTGAAAGGACACGTGAAATATGCATGAATACTAAGAGCTGTTGTTCACCCCCGGGCTCCCAATACTAGACATAACCACAGCTGTAGCTGCCAGGGCTTCAACCATTAATAAAAATAAACAGATGTTCAAACATGCGAGACTTCAAGAGTTTTAAAACAGGAAGCTTGGTGTCTTAGACACTTTTACTTGACTAAAGTGAAATGCAAAATGTGCACACAGCCTTTCCTGTCTTATTAATTCAATAGGTCATTTTATACTGTGGATGACAACATGAGACAGGTGACCAGATGTTCACTTTTTCAAAGGAACCAAGATCTTTCCTTATCAACCCCTGCATGCCAGCAAGAGTACAAATCTGAATTGGTGATAATCTTGGCTAACAGGCTTTTTTTGTTGTTCGTGGTTCCCCCCCCCCCGGTAGTCCCTCTAACCAACAAAAAGATGACTGAAAACATTTAAATTGGTCAAAAACTACTTTGATAGCAAGGGCTACAGGTATGTGAACTATAAGATGCTTTAATTTCTGTTTTTAAGAGTGACAAAATATTCCAACACTTTAAATATTAATTTTCCTCAAAAATATTTCTACTAAGTATCCAGAACTAACCTATCTTTGGAATTGCTACTGGTAACAACAAAGACAACATAAGGCCTTATTTCACCACCTCAAAACTTAGTTTTTCTACTAGTTTATAATACAGATATTCCATCATGAAAAATGCTACCTAGGTCTCCATGCCGAGCAGTCAATTCTTTTTTGTCAAACATTTATTTCTGAAGTAATCGTGTTAAAATCAAATAAAGTTGGGCTATTAGAGCAAGATCTTACCTCCTGCATTGTATCTTGTTCTGGAGGAGTACTTGTGTATCAGGAATTAAGGGTATCGTTTAATCAGCTAAAGCAATCAGGCCTTGCTTATGATTTCACAAAACCATTTCAAGCCATGGAAGAGCTTACTCAAACAAAACAAAAATTCCACGAACGTATGCTTGGCCCCGATCACTGAAACACAGACACTTTAAAAAGTACATAGATCCTTAACACCTGTCCATTTCAATAAGAGTCACAAAACCTACGTACCTCTGAAGATCCTGGCCTATATTTCTGAATGAACGTTGCTTCCTTGTTTATCAGGCAAAAAACATCTGACAATGATTTTTTTTAATATGGGTTAAGAAACAGAATACCAACTTTGCGAACAAAACAAATGACGTTATAACAAACCCTATTACGCACACAAACAAAACTCATTTCCGTAGGGGAAAATTTATGACAAATTTTCAAGGAGACAAAACCCAAAGGAGCGCTGCGGCTTCCCGCAGCGAAGACACTGCTTTGTGCGTCAGTGAGGCACTGGAAAAAAAAAAACAGGGTGAAGTTCCCACCCGCCGAACTGCCCCCGCGCCCCTCCGGCCGGCTCCGCCGGGAGAGGCGGCCCGCCCCGCCGCGCGCCGGCCACCGTTGCCGCCACCGGTGCGGGCGGGGCGGGAGAGAGGAGGGGAGCCCACCGCCCCCCTCCCGGCCCCGGCGGGCCCCACCCGCCAGCACCTAATGCCCCGCGGGGTGAGGGGCAACACCATGGCCCCGCCCCCCCGCCGCCCCCCCGTACCTGAGACAGTAAGGCCGAGGGGGAAGAGGCGGGTGCCGCCGGCGCCCTGCTCAGGGCCGGAGGGGAGGAAGCGGCCCCGGCTGGCACCGCAGGGACCCCGCGTCGCTACCCGGCGCGGCCCGGGAGGCCACTGCCTCCTCCTTGGCGGCGCCCTGCCCCGCCGCCCGCCCCTCGCGGCGCCGCTGCCCCCCGGCCTGGCCGCAGCCGCCCGGGCCCCGGTGACACGCCGCGAGGCGGGCGACGTTTTGTTGTTGCGCAGCCCCCGCCGCCGCCGCCGCTCCCTCCCCGGACGCAGCGCGACACTCGGTGCTGCTTTACAGCAGTCCGCAAAGCGCAGTCGCGCCGGCTCGCGCCCCTCCTCCCGTCAAGCGCCGCTCGCGGGGCCGCGCCCCCTGCTGGGCGGAAGCGGTGGCGCACCGCGGGGCTCCCCTCGCCCTCCGGTGCCCGGGCCGGGACCCCCCCGGACGGAAACGCCGGCGCTGAAGAGGACGACGAAGATCTGAGCAGACGTCGGGGAAGGCAGCTCAGGGAGGCCGGCAGCAGGCAGCCGCCACTGCCCTGGCCAGCCTGACCCGGGGGCAGCGGCGGTGCTGCTGCTGCTGCAGTTCTGGATCTTGTACCAGAGCACGCGTTTGCTACCCAGAGATGTCTCGTCCTCTCGCATGGCGGTGTCGGACGGCTGCTCGGCTCTGGCTCAGCCGTCGGAGTTGAACCGTGAGCTACCGGGCCTCCCTGCGGCGCTGCCTGGGCTGCCGTGGCCGCCCATATGAGGTCGCGGTGCCGGTCCTCCACCATCGCCAAGCCTGGTACTGGAAGAACTGCATGGGTAGCGTATCCTGCTGCCCTTCTCGGGGCCAAACAACAGGTGCAGCTGCTAGGAAACGCAGACAAATCGCATTTACTCTCTTTAGAAATAGGGATTTAATTTGCATTTATTGCAGTGATGCACTTACTATGAACAGGTAAGCCTATTTACCGCTGCACTGCTGGTGTCAGTATACCTTAAGGAACTTCTCCAGCTGAGGTGCGTGCCTTCTGCAGTGACCAGGCCTCACACCTAACAGCACAGTAAGCATCACAGCTTTGTGAAGTTCGCAGAAAGCCCGAGTGTTTGCTAACTTTGTAACTGCCCGAGTCTGCCAAAGGCCATGAGATGTTTCTGCCAGAGACAACCTTTCATCAATGTCAGTGTACACATTCAAAACGCTTCCAGCTTAAGACACTGGATAGAAAAGGGTTGTCAGTGACCAACAGATACATAAACCCAAGATTTTGGAGCAGAGAGGTGCAGTCTGATCTACCCGTAATTAAAGATCTTGCTCAGAATGCACTGCTATCACAGAGTCATCAGTATACATGAGTTCTTACATGTTTTGGAGGAGCTAAACAACCTTCATGCATCATTACAAAATAAATGGTCATTGGGAAAAAATGCATTTTGAGACTATTAATTGAAAGAGTTTCTGAATGGAATTTCCTTAAAGCAAAAGTGAATAAAACAACATGGAAACTATTTCTCAAACAAAGAAAAAGGACTTTAAGGAATGACTCTACTTCAATAAATGCCTACCTCAAAAGAAGATACATTTCCAGGCGCAGGAAAGAAGATTACTAAGCAAAGGAATACCGGAATATGTCAAAAAGTGTAGAAACAAAATGCAAAAGGTGCTAGACCACATAAATGATATGAAAATAAAAAAGTTTCAGCTTTATGTATAATGCGAGAGCACAGGAAAAAGTGAGACCCACATACAGTGAAGGCAAAAAAAGGATCACAGGTGATTTGCATGATTCCAGAACCAAAATAAGAATTCGTTTCAGTGTTCAATAAAGACAAAAACATAGATCGTCCAGCATTAACTTGCTACCTTTTTCTACATAGTTTTTTGGGGTGTTTGGTTGTTTTTTATTTTTTAAAATCAAGGAAATACAGTATGTCATATCCAGCCAGACTTCAGTAAACAATGACATTGGGCCACATATGGAATAACCACTGAAACTGGGGAGGATGGGGAGCAGCATAAAAATTAGAAACATGACTAAAATGCTCAACAGGACATAGCAAGAGGCAGTGGAAAGAAGGTTGTATCATATTCAATGGAGGTCAATAATGGCTTGATTGTGCAAGCAATTTTAAAATTTTTCATTAATGACTGGATCCGAAGTTGAAATACATTAATAAAAATCTGCTGGGGAAAAAAATTTAAAAATCAAGACAATACAGGAAAAACTGAATGACCTTGAAGACTAGACCAATAGGAGCAAGGTGAAAAAAAGTAGAGTAAAATATAAAGAATGTGCACTTGAATATTAATGACTAAAAATTTTGGTATATATTGGGTAGTTGTCAGGTAGAAGGCCTTAGGATGAGAACTTCAATAAACTGTGTAATTAAGAAAATGACCAACAGCCAACAACATGAGGTAGACATAAAAAAAGCAAACACGTCTGTACAATATTTTAGTCTAATATTTTTCAGAGAGAGAGGTTTCAATGCTATTGTAAAAGTTATTCCTGATGTAGTTTTACAACTACATTATCCAGCTTTTTTTATATGTATTGAGGGAAGATGAACTCCAATCTTAACAGGACACTCAAGAGAACATAGCATACATAATATGAGAGGAAGCTAATCAAATTTGGCTGGATTACCTTAAGAAATGAGACAGAGGAGCGTTCTCTATAAACTGATAAGAGGCTAATACCAATAAAAAATACACCAACTAGTTATGTATTTAACTATTTACTTAATAATTGTTTTGAACACTCATGCCAAAGATGACAGGCAGTTCTTGGCAGAGTGTCACTCTATGCTGGCCAACTGAAAGACATATAAAGACCATTTCAAAAACAAAAAACAAGGGGCTAGAGAGTGGCTAGAAATTTCAGTTCACAAATTAAAAAGCAATGCAGGCTAAGTGTAGATAGTCTTGATTTTCTCTCATTGCAAAGTCAGAGTGGCCAGATAATCTCTAAATGCTTTAACTGTATATGATTTGGTAGACCCTTCCTCCTTGGGTAAATTAAAATAAATTAAAGGCAGAATTCCTAGGATCTTTATTAGCTATGTTTCCTAATTCCTGTTTCACTATGGGCTGCAAGCTGACAAGAATCTAGTAAGTTGCTGGCCAGCTCACCCTTAAATTAACACTTGATAGAAATTAGTTTGTCAATTGTTGACTGGTTATTAACATAATTTTTTTTAAAAAGTGATGGAGAAAATGCACTTCAATGCCCAGAATTATTCACAATTATTTTAAAATAGGGGTTTTTTTATTATTATTTTTTAACTTTTGTCTATGCCCTTTGATATATTAATTAAAGTTACTTCTGCCATTATTTTAGGATCTCGCAGAGATAGATGATTATCTTTAAAATATTTTATTGATTCCTTGGACAAAACCAGGAGATTCTCCTTTTCACATTTCTTAGCTACAGAAAACCAAAGCATTAAATTGATTCATTCTAAATCACTAATGCAAATTTCAGAATAGCTTTCAGGCTACTGTGTCATCAATTCATAGTGAACTCTTCAACTTCTAACTAGAGCTAAACAAAACCATATATATGTGCACCCCAGGGCCTGGCAGAACTAAAGACACAGAGAAGAAAATATCTCCTCTAAGATCAAAACATGCCAACCAGCAGGAGATTGCACTTTACATTTTTGGCAAAAAGACAAAAATCAAAGCAAGCCCCTATCCTGAGCTACCTTCAGCAGCTCGGCTTCATAGTCAGACACAGTTCTATGCAGGAGTGCTGTTTCAGTTTGCTCGCTCACAAACGAAAGCTAGGCACAGCTTTTTCCAGATGCAAACACCGGCTTCTGGAACGCAGTCCCACTGGGCATGTGGCCAAGACGCAAGCTGCACACTTTCAGAAAGAGATGCCTTTGCTCAGAGCTCTGTTAACTATAAGCCTGGTAGTGTCCGGGGCAGTACGAACAGTATACGCTTATAAATCTCCTGCCTATACACAGGAGTATGTATCTCCTGTCACAAATACCGCTTCTGGAGGAGCTCAAAATCACTGGCAGCTAGGGCATTAATCCAGGTGAAACAGACCATCCTTGACATTTACATCACACATAGTTGTCAAGACTTAAAATGGACCATATTTAAGCATATATTTAAATGTTTGAAAGTGTTAATTCAATTTACAATTGCTAGAAATATTAATAAACTGTAAAGCCTCTTGTGGTAATATGTTCTGAGGATAATACAGAAAAACATATCACAAAAATTGTGGTATTGATATTCAGATGATACAAATTGTCACAGCTCCCATCAGTCCAGATGAAGATCTTACCAGTGAAAACTGGAGAAATAAGAAAGAGATTAAAAATGCTGCAAGATTTGTATTATGAAAAATTGCTAGTAGGAAACAAGAAAAGACTGATGCATTTGCACAGTCGAAAATAAAACTTGACAGCTGTCTGTGCTATGTATTTTATGATGATAAATACAGGAAATTTTATAATGTGATTGATACAAGAGTTTTCGAAAGCTCCGGAAAATAACACGCACCACTCAGGTAATTGTGTATTTTTAAGATATATGGAAGAACAAAATGCCCTACATTACAATAAAACGTAGGTACAGAAATGACCCACTAGTCACTCATTTAATTTCATATTGTACAGCCTGATAAAGCTTTGAAAGGTTAGAAACAGCATTTTCGCAACACATTACTTCAGAAATCATGCAAATCCCTACTAAGGTCTCAAGCAGTTAGATATTCTAAGTAAGATAAGCATTTAAGTTGTCATATAATTAAGAAGGTGTGGTATATACAATTACTTAGAAATAGCTACTTTGTTGACAGTATTTTAAATGGGTGTTTTTCTTATCAAAACCCAAACAGAGTACCAACCTGTTAACAGAAAGATCACATGAGATATTCCTTTATATTCTTTCAGTGCTTGTACAATAATGGGGCCAAATATATTTTTGTGTTTTAATGATGACTCAGAAGCTATTTTTAGGGCAATTAGGTTTAAAACAAACAAAAGAATCCTGCATTTAATGATCTGATTTTACACTAAGAAATTCAATGGCCATTTCCTAGCATGTACATATACTTTCAGTAGTAAAATAAAGGAAAATATTTGTGTTTGATTTATAAGTAGATTATGTTCTTCTCCTTACTGTTCTGTAGAAGAATTGTAACAAAAGCTACTTAGAGATCAGATAATTTCTACAACCTTCTTCTGACTGCTCATCATACAGTATATCAATAATACATCAAAAAGAGTGGAAAAAGCTATTTTTATAGCAGTGATGCATATTAAATTATCAGTGATTATTAATCTCAAAAGCTATCTATTGTCAGATAATGCCTCAAATGGTATTATTCATTCTTGCTTTGTCTGCACGGGAGAGAAACAGTGCAGCAAACATACCACCTAATTATTTTTAAACGTAAGCTTGGTCAGAGGTTTGAGTACAGTCAGATGGATATCAGGAATTACTAAAAGTTAAGTTTGAAACTGTAGTAACCAGGCAATGTAACATGAGAACTGGGACAAGACTCAGTGCCTTTCAAAGTAAAAGGGACTCTTCCTGTTGATTTCAGTTAATCTAACATCAGCCCAATGTCTCACTCTTTTTAAAAAAGGGTTAAATCCAAAAAGGAACTGAGTCATTGCATCATTTATTGCTGTAATAACTAGCTTTGATGTAGTCAGCACCCAAAGTAGAATCCAAAATACTGTATTAGAAACCTGGATTTCTGAAGCAAACGAACAAAAGTCTAAGGTTAGAGTGAAAACACACATTGCAAAAATCAGTTTTTAAACAACCAGCATGTTAAGCAGAGAACTGCATACAGCTTTGCTGATAAAAAGACACGGAAGAGCAATGTGTCTCAAATGAGACAGGATCCTGTTTAATTGTAGGTACTTTATTTGGAGGTGATATTCCAGCACCTCCAACCCCTCTCCTTTCCTTAAACCAACATCTCTTCTTTTTAGAAAGGGATATGGACAAATGGGTGGCTGTGTGAAGAGAAGAAAACTAGGGCAGCCTGTTCAACTCTAGGTGAATGCTCTAGCCAGGAGGCTGCTTCATTAAAAAAAAAAAGGCAAGAACTACTTCTCTATGTTTTAAAAACATTGGCTATTACTGCATTTTTACAGAGCCAATAATGTTAAAACTGCACAGAGTATACCAACTGCATTAAGCCGTAGAAGAAGATGAAATAGCTAGTGTTTGGTCCTCCATTATGCTTCAGCGTGAGGCTAGCAATAGACTGGTCAGCACTGTTGAAAATGGGATAATCTTCCATGCAGAAAAAAGCAAAATTACAGAGCCCAGGAAAAAACATTAAAAATCTAAGGACATTCACAACTTTCAGGTGTCTCACATACAAGACAGACAACAAAGAATTTACAGGAGCACAGTTTTGGGCTTCTGTCTTTGTTGTCATTTAAATATGAATATCTGGGCCAAACATTTCTCCTCTTTCAAAGTCTATTACCATTTTCTAATCAAACTTTATGACAAATTTCAGAACCTAATGGTATAAAAGCTTCTCTTTGAAAACTAGTAGATGTTTCAAGAGACTACAGAAGGATAAATAGAGTATTTTTCTTTAAAAAAACACAAACAAACAGGAAATTAGAAACCAGCCAACTTAATTAAAAGTCCCGGACAATTTCAAAATACTTGTAGATACCTGAAAAATAACAAAGTGATAAATAACAACCAACATGACAATCTATCAAACCAACCTAATTTCCATTTATGGTTCCACAGACATAAATAAACTGAGGATCTTCACTTCAGCAAGGCTTTTGACATTATGTTCCATTGACATTTTCATAAGGAAGATAAGGAAATTTGATCTGGACAGAAACTACTAAATCTGGTGCAAAACTGGTTGTACTCAGAGGATCACTAATAGTAGTTTTCTATCAAATTGTAAGTTTATATGAAATAAAATTCTTCATACACTTCAATATTGTAGTACCTTTGGGTAAAGGCTTAGAGATTATGCTTTTCAACCTGCAGCTGACACCAGGTTGAGAGGTACTACAAAGAGCAGAAGTTAGCACTCTCATCTTCTTTCCTGAAATTGGACACAGCAAACTTGTCTTCACCAACACTAGAACCTAACCAGTGGGTTTGGTGTGTATTTGTACAACAGTTTACCACAGTAAAATTGACAGCCCTGATTGAGACTTTGTTGCACTGCTGAATTCAAAATAATATGCAAGTGAAATACATTTAGGACTTTTTCATGCACTGTTTAAATGTTATACAAACACTCACAAAAATCCGTTTCTGTAGTCTAAAGTTAAGCTAGAGTTTATTTATTAACCTTAAAGTCAATCCTAACGTATTTGATGTTAATAGAAATGTATTGCAGAAGATAGCATAAGCAAGAATATAATTTAAGATTGTTCTTTTAATAAAAGCTTGGTACCAAGTGCAACAGCAGCATTATACATCTCAAACATACATGCAATTGTCAGTCCAAACCGTGTTTTCTTTTAGACTTCTGTGCATGCTTAATGTTTAAATACATGGATATTAGTTTCTGTTAACTGATAACTTAAGCAAACTATTATTTAAATACTTCAAGTGCATTTTGAAAAGAAAGAAGAGGATGGTGTTACAGATCTTTGTAGGATTCAGGATTTAATTTGCACAGAAGGTTGTTTAACCAAGACTTATTAAATAAAATGAACCCTCATTCATTTTTTCATTTTTATTAATATACAATTTCTGAATGAAAAGACAGAACAAGAAGATTGTTGTGACTTAAACTGGTTTAGATGTACTTAAATTCACAGATTCTGCCTCATTTGAATATTTAATAGCAGCTGTAACATCTAATATTGACAAAATAACTGCAAGTGTTCCCTACAGAAAGTGAATGAAATGGTAACTAAGAGGTAACACCTTTCACTACCTGGTACAAATACAGCCTAATAAATCGTAACTAAAGGTACTTTATTTGTTAACAATTTAAAACATTTATATTGTACTTCTAGAATGCTTCCAACAAAAAATTGTTAATGCAAATAGATCTACTTCTCCCTAGATTGTTCTTCCTCTAATCTTTAAAATCATTGGAGCTACTGATTAAAGGACCCACTATTTCACCTGGGTAAAATTGGTAAAATCATTATCAATTATTTAAGCATATTTCCTAAACTCTGAGAAGTCAGTAGCACAAGCACGAAGGTACAATCCAACTTGTTAATGCAAATGGAGAAGCACCCATAATATGTAAATAAATATTTTGCTTTTATTTAGGAAAAAAAATTAAGAGAGAATTATTACGACACGAATCCAATGAACGCTTCATTACAAGACCTAACAAACCGAAACAGCAGATAAGTGGACGTGCCTCAGCAAAGTTTTCGGAAGCCCACAAAAAAGAGAAAACCTGCAGCAGATTCCCGCCCTGGGAGGGACACCCTGCAGCGCGGCTCCAAGCTCCAGCAAGGCCCCGCTAGAACCTGACGCTGTTCGCACTCGATCAAACTCACCAGACGTTTGCGCTAACAAACACATGCAATCACCGCACACTTTTTGAACGTTATTTTTTCCAGAACAGGCGCGCAGCTACATAAAGTCTTCAAACACAAGCTCTCAAGAGAAACCAGCGAAACACAAGCCCACACAATCACGGTTAGCGTGGTGCTTCCTTGGGCCGGACCCAGCCCAGGAGCCGGAGGCACCTCCCGGCCTCAGCGCAGGCCCGGCCCGGCCCGGCCCGGCCCCGCCGCCCGCACAGCCCCGGGGCACCTCATGGCTCTCGGCGCCGCTCCCTGCAGAAGCAAGAGCCCAGCCCCAAGCCGTGCCAAACCCCGGCCCGTCCTTCCTGGGCGGGCTCCGCGGGGCCGAAGCGCAGCCCAGCGCACCCCCTCGCGCCCGTCCGGCCCGCCCGCCGCCAACCTCTCGCGGGGAGGTCCCGAGGCCAGGTGAGCCGCAGCGCGCCTGCGCCACGCCTCCAGGTCGGCCGCGGCCTCCATCCGGGTACTGGGCGGCCCGGCCGGGCGGGGGGGNGCGGCCCGCCCGCCGCCCCGGGCGCTGGAGCTCGTCGGGCGGCCGCTGGGGCGAGCCCCGGGGCAGGTTGTTGCTGTAGGGTTTCTATGCTTCCCTCCCTCCTGTTTTTGTGCTGCCCTTAATGTCATCATGGATGTCGTAGTGCCCTTTAGTGTTATGTTTCCAAAGAGAAATGTGCTGATCCTTGATAAGCTGTACTTTGAAAATGTCATTTTAGCAGCTTAAACTCCTGCTATTATTGTTCGCGTTCCCTCCCTCTCCTCCAGCTTTAAGTGAAAGGTTTAACCCAAAGTGTTTTATAAAATATTTTTGAGCTGGAAAAAAATAACTGTTTGGCTCACTGACTTCTGCTGAAGTCAAATTGTCTAGCTTCCCACTGAAATCTGTTAAAAATTGTATTTTTTGTCTCATTTAGGCTATTGAAGAGGAAGGAGGTGATCCAGATAATATTGAAATAACTGTTTCGGCTGACACACCCACCAAGAAACCAACTAAAGGCAAAGGTTAAGATCTATAGACATATATTACATACTTAAGCAGTTTTTGTTGCATGTATCACCTTAAAGAAGGAGTGTGCAACTGTAGCCTGTAGTTTGAATACAGTTGTGACTTTACTGTTTATGACTTCTGTCATGTAAGATGTCTTTTGCCTTACTCATCTGTTTTCAGTCACTGTATATAGGCAATCTGTAGAGATGCTGTATATATATGGAAAATGGATGGGTTAAGAGATGTGTTATGAGGTAGTGTCTGTATTGCCCACAGATCCTGGAGACTTGTGCTGTGTGTGCACAGCGGCTGTGTAGATCATCTGTGAGATTTTTGGAATATGCTGTGTTAACAGAGATTCCGAACATGGAGCGTTACAGGCGCAAAGTGGGTATAGGAACTGCTGTGTGGCTCTGGTGCTGGGGATGGGTATCTCTGTAGTGTCTGAGAGTATCTGTGCCACAGCAAAGGGAGAACCAAGAGGTTATTTAGCCATGAGAAGGTCCTGGACGTAGGCTAGTGATACGTTCCTGAAGAGAACTGTGTTGTGTGGGTNTTTCATTGTGCGTGCAGCTGCCGCGCTCAGTCGCTCTAAAATGGCCGCCACCGCCTCGTCTCCCGCCGCCGCGGGGGCTCCCGCGGCACCCGCCGCCCTGGCGGCCGTGGCGGCGCTGCCCCCCACTGAGAGCAAGAAGATCACCGACCTGCGGGTCATCGACCTCAAGTCGGAACTGAAGCGGCGCAACCTGGACATCACCGGGGTGAAGACCGTGCTCATCTCCCGGCTCAAGCAGGTGAGAGGCTGGCCCAGGCCGCGGGGGCCGGGCCGGCCCTGCCCGGCCCTGCCCGACCCGACCAGTCGAGGGGCCCAGCCCGCCGCCGCCGGCCGCCCGACTCCTGGCTCCAGGGGGGCCCGGGACCCCCAGCCCCCCAGAGCCCCCCTCCTCCTGGCTCCAGGGGGTCCCGGGACCCCCAGCCCNTATAGACATATATTACATACTTAAGCAGTTTTTGTTGCATGTATCACCTTAAAGAAGGAGTGTGCAACTGTAGCCTGTAGTTTGAATACAGTTGTGACTTTACTGTTTATGACTTCTGTCATGTAAGATGTCTTTTGCCTTACTCATCTGTTTTCAGTCACTGTATATAGGCAATCTGTAGAGATGCTGTATATATATGGAAAATGGATGGGTTAAGAGATGTGTTATGAGGTAGTGTCTGTATTGCCCACAGATCCTGGAGACTTGTGCTGTGTGTGCACAGCGGCTGTGTAGATCATCTGTGAGATTTTTGGAATATGCTGTGTTAACAGAGATTCCGAACATGGAGCGTTACAGGCGCAAAGTGGGTATAGGAACTGCTGTGTGGCTCTGGTGCTGGGGATGGGTATCTCTGTAGTGTCTGAGAGTATCTGTGCCACAGCAAAGGGAGAACCAAGAGGTTATTTAGCCATGAGAAGGTCCTGGACGTAGGCTAGTGATACGTTCCTGAAGAGAACTGTGTTGTGTGGGTTTATTAGCATACTTTTTACTGAAGGCAGGATATATAAATACAGATTTCCTGAATGGATTCTGAAGGCTCACTGTGAAATGTCTTAATTAAGAGATTTTAGTTTTTCTGTTGTAAAAAATAATTATTTAGATTCTATACTGATCTGTTTGGCAGTGGTTGTGTTGGCTCTGTTTTCTTTTGCGTGAGTATTTAAATACTGTTTTGTGAGTTTGGATTTTGGGGTTTTGTTTTCTGATGTTCTGGGAGCATCCATAATCAAGTAATACTGGGAAAGGAAATATCTGTTTTATGCATAGCATTCTTCATTGAATATACATGCTCAGAATGTTCATATATGTGCCATATACCTGTTCTGGAAATGATCAATCTTACACCACTGTCACTTGTCTTAGGCTGAGTTTTGTGGTGGAAGTGATTATTCCTGCTTTTGCCTGGTGCTGTGAATGGAGAATTTAACAATAAAATCTATCTGCTTAGAAAGTTTAAATAACTCCTCTGTACTTTTGACACACTAGAAAAGTGAAAGGAAAGAAACTGTTTCACAGTGTGACTTCATTTTCTTTACTTTTGACATTACTTTACTCCCTACTCCAGAAAGGTAACCGATGCTTAAGAAAACTACGTGGAAGCCTAATAAGGAAATGCTTCCGCAATTTTTCATGTAGAGATCTAAATGGCTACTTGTTCTGCTGTGATGAACACTTCTCTATCTGCTGCTTTTCATCCTCCTGTTCTCCAAAAAAAAATCATAATGTGCATAATGTTCTTGAACCAGCTTCTTGTTGGTTATACTATTTTGCTTCTGCAAAGGTAGTTTGCCTACTAGTGATACTGCTGCCTGAGGCAGGGCTTCAGTAGCTGTTCCCTGCCACCTCTTCTGTGGAATTGAATCGTAAGGCGTATGTATGACATGTATGTTCTTGGTAAACCTCAAAGTAAAATATGATCTCCATGAAGTTCTTATCTGCTCACTTTGCAAGCTCAAGAGTTTTTCCTCATTACTTTTTGGATTACAAAAGTCTTACGAGCAAATTTTGTGCCAAAAGTATGAGAGGTTCATGCTGTATTAATCTTCAAGTGTGTAACAAGAAAAACTCACTGATTTGTCTAGGGAAAATCTTTTTTGATCTTACTAGTTTACTTCTAACTGTAAGAGAGAATATATTCTTTCTTTTAAACTATACCTTGTATGTGTTAACTGCTGATTCTGATGTTATCTCCCTCCCTGGTGCTTTCTGCTGAAGTATGTTACTAGTAACTAGAAAGTATCCCTCAAAACTTGGAAATCTAGCATTTCAAAAATCCATTCCCTAATGTGTTACTAGGAAACTTTCAAAGGCACAAGGGAGATGCATGACCATCAACTGAATTCAGTAGGACTGAATTTTCCTTTTAAAATGAACTATCTTGATCGTCCTTGTGCTTGTACACGCTCTTCATTATGAGTAGTGTTGCCTCCTGTACTGATTTTGCTGACAGATTGCTCTAGGCCTTTTGCTAATGTTTGCTTCCCCCCACCCCACAGCTTCAGACTAATACTGATGGGTTTTCAATTCTTCTACTGCTGTCCAGTGGTAAAATTAATGGCACTACTAGTCCTATAGTATTGTTTTCCCCATGCTATTATTGCTGTACAAAGGACGGTAGGAATATTAGATATTAATTTACGAAGAAAATACAGCCTCAGAAAAGGCCAGGGAGTGGAAGTAATGCATAAACCTCCTCACAGCAGCCAGAGAGAGGTGAATGGGAGGGAGGAAGGAGTTTTCCTTTCCAAAAAGTCACGAACTATGTCAGATGGTTCTTGGTTTTAGATCTGAGTGTCTTTTGTAGCCAGTTTTACTGCAACTCTTAAGGTCTGTGGAAAAAGTGAGATGTCTAATTCCCTAGCACTGTCTGTTAGAAAAACCTGATCTGGAATATTGATGCAGGCTGAATTAGAGGGGGAATAGTCTGTGTGTGTGAGTGATATATTTGTTTTCCCTCTTGTTGCTTTTTTTGTGTATATATTGACAAAAATGGAGAATAATAGGAATGAAGCTAAGAGTGGGACTGACTTTTCATAGAACAGGATTTTGTAATGGCCTGATAAATTGATTTATCAACTAACTATGTGCTGCAGTTTTTTACTGGACTGTGACAAGCTTTTGACAATGATGATACAAAGCCAACTTGCTATGAGATAGGAAAGAAACATCTGTAAAGCACTATGAGTAGAAGAATAAGGCCTTGACTAAACTGGTTTGAATGTTAGACCTTCTTTCTCTCTTAAAACAAACAGCAGCTCGCCAGTGTCCCATACCAAGTTCTGCAGCATAAGATATTGTATGAAAAAGGAGTCATATTTAAAATAGAGCATTGCCCAAAATTGAGGTAACATATAGGGAGCCATGTGAATCTTCATTGAGAAAGTGTATAATTGGAGAATTTTGCATCACGACTTAAAGAATGCTTGCAGAAGGATTCTGTAATCCAACAAGAATCCTTGATCAATCCTGTATGCAAGTTAGTCAAAATCTAACACTTTTTCCAGAAGCTAATTTAATTAAATATTTGGGGTAAAGAAGAACCGCAGAACAGGTAATCAGAAGAGCTACACAGGTGGGATCAGTTGTTTTTGCCAGTTAAAGTTCGAAAGCTTAAAGATGGAACAAATACCAAGTGCTCCATCTTTAATTGCCTCAGCTGTACCTCTCCACCCTGGAATTTAGTAGCTATGGACAAATTTCTCTTTTTGTAAAAACATGATGGTTTTTGGAAAAACCTGTTTTTTTCAAGCCTGAACATTCTGCTGCTTATTCTGGTATCTAGAGGAAGTTACTTTACTGCTAGTATGAAATATTTTTCAAATGTTTCTGATGTGAACATTCCTTTGAAGTATCTGCAGTCAAAAATATTGTAGTGTATTGATACATCATAACTTGGTGAGTGAAAGTTACTTTTCTGCTAAGTTTTGGAATTGGTGTGGACGAAGAACAGATTTTAGGCTAATCAGTTTTAACCTCAGAGTATTAATGTGAACAAAGACATTTACTTGCTGCTTTTCAAGTTTCTAAGGCCAACTAGACACGTATTACTTCGTGTCTTAAGTACTCCTCTAGTTTCTGGCTGAATTTCCAATTTGACAATAGCGTTTCTTAAATGCTGACAACTGACAGTGGCTGGCTTATACTATAGCCCAAATAATTTTGACTAGTTTATTATTATTTGTGCCAAGGGAGGTTTAGATTGGACATTAGGAAAAAATTCTTTACTGAAAGAGTGGTCAGGCCTTGTAACAGGCTGCCCAGGGCAGTGGTGGAGTCCCCATCCCTGGAGGCATTTAAAAGATGTGTAGATGAGGCGCTTAGGGACATGGTTTAGTGGGCATGGGGGTGTTGAGTTGACGGTTGGACTTGATGATCTTAGAGGTCTTTTCCAACCTTAGTGATTCTATGATTAAAACTGATTAGTTACTTTAAAAAACAAACAAAAAACCACAGCAAAAAAAACCCCAAACAGACAAAACTAAGTTGGACACTGTTCGCTGTACACTCCTTCAAAAGGAGAGTGGAGTGGGGGAAATAATCTGTCCTTCAGGAATATTAAGATAACTGTTTTAACAAACTGTCAGTTCATTATTTCTTCTTCTGTCTGAGTTGTTAACATCTATTACTATAGTTCTGTGATTTGATTTCTGAAACACTGTTCTGTGCAGTGAGCTTGTCCAGAGGTAGATCAGAGTTTTCCTGCCTGGTGAATCATTGCTGGAGAAAGATAGGGATTCTCAACTGCACTGAAAATAGGTGTCTTATGGCCATGGCCAGTTACATACATGACATGATGTGTGGGGTACTAGTACAATGCCTTGATTTTAATCTTGAATAACCTGAGGTTTTTATTTTTTCTAAATAAATTTTTTTCAGAATAAATTTTCTAAGTGAATCTTATTCCTGAGCTTTGTTGACCTGCTTTTTAAAATTCCTTTTTTTTTTTTTAAGGCAAGCAGGTAGCTTCTCTGTTGCTTTTTCTCAGTGGCTGGTTCTGTTGATCTGCTTTGCAGTTGCTGAATAAAATAATGAAGATTGAAAAGTGACTTCTCCGAATGTTCTTGGGGGGGTATGGGATGCCCTTGCACGCGGTGCTGTTGCACAGCTAATTAGGCTTCTTAACATTACAAGCCATGTCTGTTGTAATTGACTCACAAAGTAGGTTTGTTAATTTATTATTATTTCTAGGTATCTGATCGGTGGTGTTCAATCACTATATATCCCTTCAAACTTTTAAGTATTTCTGTCAAGATTAAACCAACTGTTGAGACACTACTCTTTAAGTGGTTTACTCAAGGTAGAGTACCTTATAAGGAAGTGAACATATTCTCCTCTTTAGAGGAAAGATGTATGTAAATTATTTGTAAAGAGAACATTCCTTTTAAACTAGACTTTGTTCTTGCATGTTAATGAGTAGATGATGTATAGAAAAGAACATTTCTCTGGAGGGAGGGTATTATTAAGCTAAAATACCTGAACTCAGTATTGGTGATAGAAATTTAAGATACTGTAAGTTGTAATCCACACTTGAAAAATAACATGCAGACTGAACCTTAAGAACACTTTGTTTCTACACGTTATGTATCATGTATGTTGATATACATATATAATATGTATATCAAGTTATGATATATCATGACTTATTGAAGCGAGATATAAATGTTATACAACAAACTGTAGGTTAGGCTTCCATGTGCCCTCAGATAGGCAGAAGTAATCTTGCCAAATACTTTTCCAAGTTATTTCATTAAGGTGGAGGTGAGTGATATGTCTAATGAGCTGCACTAGAAAGTATTATGAATGTTTAATCATATGATTACAAATGATGGCAAATCTTACGAACAAGTTGGTGATTCTCTAGAGAGTATCTGACTTTGCAAAGTACATCCTTTCTAAAAACCATAAGTGACTAAGAGCAGCATCTTGCAGACATTGTAGAATACTTAAATATTCTTGTGACCCTATGATACCATTTAAGATTACAGAAATGTAACAGGATAATTTACTTTTGTTAATATTATGGCAAATGATACTACTCAAATTGCAGCAGACCTCTTAACTAAATGATGCTATAAAGAGTTTATTCCATTGTAAAGATTTTCTTTCCCCTTCCTCCTTTTTGCCTCCTGTCCCAGGTTTTTCGTGAATCTTTAGCATTAGGTAAAACAGAACCCTGTTGGGAGTTTCACCAGGAATACCAGAAGAAACGCAAACACTAATTCTTCTAAAATTTTATGATGAGTGTGTCACTCTACTTTTGCATGAGATGCAAATGTCTAGTTTGTTTAAGACTTGTCTGAAATATACTCTTCTGTAGTTCTGTATACACTCAGGTAGCCTGGATTTCTCATGTAGAGGACTCTGAATAGGTAGAACAAGCTTATGCTACTGTAAGGCTTGTAAATGAGATGAAAGCTAAACCTGCATAATGTTAAACCAACATTTTAAAGATGTTCTAAATCTTCTACTTGCGTCTAAGGAGAATACTAATTCTCTATGTAAATAGTCTGTTGCAATTTTATGGTGTGTAGTAATTGCCATTGCCAGAAAAGGGATTGAGCATGGCTTATAAAGGAGTGCCATCATTCCAAGGTAAATTAGTATTTGTGTTGTTGAGCACCCAGATTTGTGGTGAGTGCTGCTTATACCACTGACATTTTCAATAGCCACTGCATGGATAAACCAGTACATAAATTTTATCATGTGTTGACAACTTGTATGACTCAGGATCTACTACACCTGTTGTCTGCAGAAGGTCCAGCTGTTCTGACTGTAATTGTTAACATACCTTTTAATCCTTTATTAAAAGGTTATTTTCCTTGAAGTGATACCAGTCTTAAGTAAGTTCACAGAAACAGTCAGTTTCTGGAAGGTTGCAATCTGTCTTCAGTTACGTGAAATTATGAGCCAAGTGTGTGTTTCAGTAGCCCGTTGTAGATAAGTATCAGTGTGGAAAAGTTTTGAATTTCTGTGGATGCTGGCTTTTGGCAAGTTACTGTACCAAAAAACTGAAAACTATCTATATCAGAACCTTGAAGTGCCACTTTTGAGCAATATGACTCTAATCAGATCAAAGTAACCCAAAACACAGAACTGAGAGGGAAAGCAAACTTCCTACTACTTTCTGGCTTGAAGCTGAAAAGTGGAGGTCATTGTTCAGGTCTCCTTATGCCTTGGAACACCTCTGGTACTCAGAGTAAATGGGACTTATTGCAAAGAAAAACAGTCTAATGAAAGGCTAATGAAAACATGTATTGCCATCTGGCTTAATCCAGCAGCAAACAAAAGATATGGACAGCTTCATTACAGAAAGTTATAACTTCCTCTTTATGAGGACATGTCAATAAAATATAGTTCTCTAGCTGCCACTGCAGAATGATGGGACTAACTTGAGGTAGCTTTGTCAATTTTTTTTTCTATTCCTTGTAAAGTCTGGATTCTAGTTCATCTGCCAGATTTCCTTGGGCAAAATGAGTGAATTTAAATAGTTTTCATGATAGTACATGCTAGATAGTTGCTAAATATGTCTAGCATCTGCTGTGTGTGTTTGCCTGCCTCTGTGTATGCTTTGCTGGATATGGGATGCAAGAAAAACTTGCAATTTCAGGTTTAACAAACTAAAGAACTGAGAGGGGTAAAACAGAAAACAGTTGAATGTGTGTAGAAATCCTTGCTGTGTCTCACTGCTTTTTATTTATATTGAAGATATCTGTGGCTGTAGATTCCATCACAGAGTGCTAAAATAGTAATACAAAATTTGGGTTAGTCTTGCTTTTAGGCATCAGTTGTGATGCATATCAAAAACTGTCCTTTCCAGTGTAAGTGCACTCCTCTTTCTGAGGAAAGCTAGCGTCCTTAAGTACACCTGTGCTGCTAGCTTTTTGCACCAAAATCTCACAAATCTATTTCGTTACAAATATAAAATAGGAATGTTTTGTTTGTTTTAAATGAAGTAAAATCAGTGGCAAGATCTCTTTATGCATTTAGATCTGAATGCTTAGATCTCATGTTTTGCAGTTGCAGAAATAACTTCTGCCGTGTGTCTTTTTGTGGAGACTAGTGTGCATCTGAACTCAAAACAACAGTATGCTATATATAGGAGTACTGTCAGGGTGCTTGCCTTTCAGTGAAATAAATAAAACCAACTGGAATCTTAAGTAAAACCAAAACAGTAGCCTCTCTTCTTGCTCTGTAGTTGAGCAGTTTCCACCTTTGAAATGCAATTTAAGAACTGTGTATGAAGGACTATGGAGATTAATTGCTGACAGAAATTGGCTATTCCAGGTAGCAGAAATGTCCATACTGTATCAAACTTTGGCTTATGTTTTTCTTTTCTGTTCCTTTTGAATATCTATAGAATTGATTGATAGCCATTCATTAGAGAATGAAGGGATGAGAGAAGATGTGATGTCAAAAAAACCCGCATTAAGTGCTGATCATGACTGCCATCTCATCTGCATCTTGAATTGACACCGAATTTCAGTAGAAGATAGTAAAGCCGCTTCCTAACAGAACTGCTTTTGTACCTAGAGCTAC
Source organism: Pelecanoides urinatrix (assembly GCA_013400755.1). Lineage (NCBI taxonomy): Eukaryota > Metazoa > Chordata > Aves > Procellariiformes > Procellariidae > Pelecanoides > Pelecanoides urinatrix. Next base: position 67,954 of record VZTQ01006070.1, read on the forward strand.
TGAAAACCATCGCATAGGCTAATCTTTGATAGAATGAATCAGAGAGTCAGAATGCTCTACAAAGGCTGTGTTTGTGTGGAGATATTTATATCTAGTGTTCCTTGGTCTTGTTTTTGCAGAAGATTAAGGAAGTGCAATGGATTCCAAAGGGAACTGTGTCTAGTCATCATCTCCACAGAGCCATCTTTATTAGAGAAAAGTGTGCGTGTGCTGGAAGAACAGAATTCTTCAGTGGAACATTGCCCTTAGTACAGATGTAGAAAACCCAAGCATTTCACCTGACTCATTTCTTCTGCTGATTGTTCCCTCTAGTGATGAAAAGCACTGGAAAGGGTGGCTTGGAGAGGCTGTGCAATTGCCACACTTGTGGGTACTCAAAACCACAGCTAGATAAAACCCTGAGCAATCTGATCATACTGGAACTTAGCTCTACTTTTGAGCAGGAGGTTGGGTGGACTAGATGACCTTTAGAGGTTCCTTCTAACCTAAACTGCTCAGTGATGCTAATTATCCTACAAAGTAAGGCCTTTCCAAAGTCTTAAGTCATAAAGTCTAGTTAACTCCAGTAATTCTAGAAACATACACTTTAATGTTCTTGTGAATTCCATTATCATTTAAAGTAGAAGGGTTGGTATTAAAATCACTAACTTGGATGTAACTGCTTGTTTATGCAACAGCATTGATTGTGCATGCTCACTCAGCTGACGTTTTTTCTCCTGACCTTAAAAATACTTAATTTTGGGAGGGTTATATTATAGTGAACAGTTCAGATAAACTAGAGCATATAGAGAATAATAAACTAAGGCCTGACGCATAATCAGGATTGAAAGAAAGTCTGCTCTACGTAGCAGCTGTAGTCATTAGCATATCCTGTTGTTTCAGGTAAAAAGCAGGAAGCTGATGAATTAACTGGTGATGCTTCAGTTGAAGATGATTCCTTTGTCAAGGTAATAAAAGTATGTAAATTTTTTCCTGGTTTATACTTAAGTTCAATGTTTGGCTTTATTTACCAAAAAAAGCTTCCATTTTCTTTGTGCTAATTTATGTGGAAGTTTGGAGCATTGTTTTTTACTGTGTTCACAGCTGTGATGCCTAAGGATGTGAAGGTGTGGGTTTTTTTAAGCATGCTATGAATTTTTATTATGGATGCGATACAGTATTTTGCAGAAACAGTGATTCTAGCAATGAATTTTTCAGAATATAGCTAATATCCTTAGTTATGCCAAATATTTGTTGTTCACACCAAAAGGAAAATGAGTTGGAGACTCAAGATGCAAGTGATCAAGATGGAAATGATGAATTAAAGGACTTTAAAGAATCTGTTGAAGATGAGAACTTGAATTCTAAAGAATTACCATCTGCAGAAAAGAAAAGATACCACGACCTGGAGCCAGCAGAGACAACAGAAGATGCAGAAAAGGATTCTGAAAGTCAGGTACTTTGTTGTATTTTACATGCATTTTTATCAGCAAGATGTACATTTTTCTTAGTCTGTATTACTAGGAAATCAGAACTAGTTTTTCAGTTTGTCTTGCTTGCTTATCTCTGAAAGATAATTTGATACTTTTTTCTTTCTGTTCTCCTTGACTTGTGTTTGAACAGTCCTGAAACAAATGTGGCATTGATTGACAAAATTCTACCACAGTCCATACAGAGTTCTGAGTTGGTCCTTTTCCCTGGTACTAGTAGTAACATACATAATTTGAACACTGAACTGAAAGATGCAAGTCATGAGAACTGCTCATTGATGTTAACCTTACTGAGTGTGTATCCACTTAACTAAAATGTTTTCTGAGTTAACCGAATCTCTTGACTCTCTGAATGTTTGTCTTACAAATAGTTTGCTGAGCAAGTCCCTTTTATGTTCTCATAGGAAAATGAAGGTCAAGACATAGAAGATTACACTTTTCCAGCTGTCCATGTAAGCTCCAAATTAGTTCTGTTAAGCTGATTTTCATGCCTATTTAGTTGGAAAAGATCACTTTAGACTGGCTTTTTGTTCCAGCGTGCATCTTAGAGAGTCAGATGATGTAACACACTAAAGGTAAAAAGTATGGGAAGCTTTCATTCGTATGTTTTTTTACAATGCAGATAATTGTGATTTCCAAATAAGGTATCCTATTTAAATGCAAATTCCTGTCTACAATTTGGGAGAATTCAGTGCATAGACTTAGCAAGGAATATTTTTCAAACTCTCATAAAAACACTTCAGAGGGCTATGCCAAATGCTAACATAGTATATACAGCCTATACAGGAGTTTAGAACTCCTGTATTAATGTAGAAATTTGCCTTTGGAGAATGTCGGCGGGGGGAGTTGTTTGGGGTTGACTTTGTTGTTGTTGTTAATACTAACATCTGTAACATCTTTTAAGTTCAGAAATTCATTCTGAGTTACATGGAATTGGTATCTGAAAAGGGGCATCTCATACAGCATGTCTTGCTTAGGTTAATGATAAATAAGTAAATACCTATTAAATCATAGTTTCATTTTTAAGTACTTAGTGAAGGAAGTCTACCTAGTTTCTGACTTCTGTCCTAAGCTTTTAAAGCTAATGATGGATTGCTTGTGTTTCATTGAAAGTAGTAATCAGCAGTGTGATATCCATTCTGAAGGCTTTAGCAAGACATGGGACAGTTTAGAAGTGTCCTGTTGAGTTAAGGGGGGGTGGGGGGAAGAAAATAGTTACATGTTCCAACCAATTGCAAACTGCAAGTGTTGCAGATAGATACCAGTGAAGTTTTATATGAATTTTCAGTGATTTGATAAGGGAGGTGCACAGACTTGGTTTCTAGACCATCTTTTCTTTGGAAACAGTTTTCAGTTCATTAATTTGCCTTCATACGATAGAAATTCTGTGGAAAATATTAACTGTTCTGCTTGAAGTTTTAAAGTAGGAAACATTTAGTCTTGACTTCCTTTTCTTGCAGGATGGTGAAGATGAAGAAAATGAGAAAGGTATGTTTAAAGTTTAATAGAGTTCAGAGCTCTTTAGTCTGGTAGAGCAGGCAACTTTCTCTTGTAATACTAGTCTCTTTACTAATACTAGGCTTGTCTCCAGTACTAAGTATCAGTTGTCTCCTTATTAAGCTCAGCACCTGGAATCATTGGAGTCAGTGGGTTTATTTCACTCCTAAGAGTTATTTTACTCTTAAGAGTTGATTATAATACTTATCAGTTACTGTGGTGGATGTATAATATAGTTGTAATACTATGATTCTTAATGAAAAAAACATAGTATTCAAGGGCTCTGATTTTAATATACGGTAAGTCTTGATGCAGAAGCTTCCAACTTGCACTGCAGTAACTGATGTTTAATTGAGTGAAATGATACACCCTTACACTGAACTTGAGCACTCAACAAATATATGGACCATCATATGCTTGGCTTAACGTCAGATAGAAATACCAGTTGTATATAGGATGGTAAAACAAGTGTTTGGAAACCTGTGGAGTGGCTACCTTTTTTTTAAGCTGTGCTCATTAGTGAAACTATAGAAGGAATGTAATGCATTTGGGCAAACAGACTTCCTGGACAGAAGTCTTAAGGATTCTACATATTGTGGACTAGAAAGGACATGGAACACCATCACTTAACACAAGGTGGAATAAACACATTACTGAAGTTACAGGATAAAACTACAGACTCCATGTTTACGAGGGACCCTATGTCTGAAGTGTCTCATCTGTGCAAATTGAAGAATACGGTTGGAGATGCCTATGTGGGACTGAGATGGAAAATCTGTCCAGTGGATGAAGACTGAGAACCGTTTGTCTACGAACTCTGGATTAAAGCTCACTCCTCCGTTTTCTGCAGCAGCCTTGTACAGCTAACTTGACTGCCAAACAACTGCTTAGAAAGGAAAAGCAAAAGAGAACAGCAGTGTGGAAGACTGACTGAAATTCTCCAAGACTGTAATTCTTTCGGATTTGGGAAGGCTAGAAGTCCTAGAACCGGGAAGATTCAAAGACAGATTAAATCAAACTGTGAGCATCCAAAGCAACTATTTTCTTCTGGAACGGTAAATTCTAAACTGGAAAATGGATACTTCTTATGAAGAACGGTATCTCCAGGATGGAACCATATTCTCCCTCCTAATGTTTTGGTATTTGTCTCTAGAAAATGTGTTTTGCCATGAAGAATAAGTGATCCTGGGTAAAGGATTTATATTTGTGTTAATACACCTTGTGTTTTTTTCTAACCTTCCATCAGTGCTAATAACTGGCTTTGTATTTTCTAGGTCCTATTCTAGCTTATGCATATGAAATTGTTTAAACTTCTTGTTTTGCCATATTTATTCCTGTTAAATCCTCTTAGATAAAGCAGGTTCTGGTGATGGTACACAAGAAGTATCTAAACCTCTTCCTTCAGAAGAAAGCCTAGCTGAGGCTGATCACACGGCTCATGAAGAGATGGAAGCTAACACCTCTGTGAAAGAAGCTGAGGATGATAACATATCGGTTACAATCCAGGCTGAAGATGCCATCACTCTGGATTTTGATGGTGATGACCTCCTAGAAACAGGTAAAAATGTGAAAATTACAGATTCTGAAGCAAGTAAGCCAAAGGATGGGCAGGATACCATTTCACAGAGCCTGGAGAAGGAAAGCAAGGACTATGAGATGACTGAGAACCATAAAGATGGTAAGAAGGAAGACTGCGTGAAGGGTGATCCTGTCAAGAAGGAAGCCAGAGAAAGTTCAAAGAAAGCAGAATCTGGAGACAAAGAAAAGGATACTTTGAAGAAAGGTCCCTCGTCTACTGGGGCCTCTGGTCAAGCAAAGAGGTTTGTTTTTCTATGTCAGTTCTTTACGATACTGAGTACCAGCATTCAATAAGATCACTCTACATTAAGGGGGTAGCAGCAAGAATCTTATAATTAGTATCCTATGCTCCTGCCTATAGATTTTTTTGACCGCCATAAGTTACTTTTTAAAATTCAAGATCTTCGTATAGACACTATGTCCTACTGATTGCATTGTCGAATTGTCAGCATTTATTTATTTTTTTCAAATTGACGATTTTTTTAAATGTCCTTGTGATGATGGTAATGAACAGCTATCAGTTCTAAGAACACAAAATGAAGTCAAGTCCCCGTCCTGAAATCTGGAGAAGATTGCCATATATCCACTGAATAGAGTTGTCAGAAAATCTAGATCTTCAGGCATCTTGGGGAAAATCAGTGCAAGAATCCATAAGGGAATCATTTGTTCAAATATACAGTCTAGCCCTTTTTTATTTTTATTTTTTGAAATGCTAACTTGTCTATTAGTATTAGTAGTATAAAATGCAACACTTATCAAATTCTGTATTTTCAATTTTCTTCTGATTTTTAATTTGCTTCTCTAGCTCCACTAAGGAATCTAAAGAAAGCAAGACAACATCAAAGGATGATAAAGGTAACTATTACAAATTAGGGTAGTATTGTCTTGAACTAAATGCTTTCCTGTTTGAGAAGTTGCTTGCCACATACTGAAATGGCTTATATAGTTGAACTCATCCATCTGTAGTAAATTATGCTAGAGGTACAGTAGTCATTAGCTGTACATATGTGTCTATTTTTTTTTTTGGCCTTGTGCCAGATTCCTCAAAAGATCAAAAATACTCACTCTAAAGACTCAATGAAAATATATTCTCCTATTTCAAAACACTTTTGGGAGCAAATTCCACTTAATGTTTCCCAAGTCTGTGTTTTGATGAGAAGGTATAATTTTCAGATATGCCTACTGTAACTTAAATACAACAGTTTGGATTGATGTTATGCACAGAACAAGTGAAAAATAATTGCAAGTACTTAAAATTAAAGCCAATGAAATTTTTTGAACTCTCAACCAAGTATAACAGCTGAGATGCCAGCTAGCAAAATTGCACTTTTGGCTGCTTAGTGCATTAAAGTTGCACCTATTTGTCTACCTTGGAGTTTCTGTCTGTTACCGTAAAACCCTGTATTATGATTACAAATTCACAGAGTGGAGCTCAAGAGCACGTTAATGTCATTAATTATACTGATGCTTCATAGTTGAACAAATGCATTTGTATAAGCTCATGTGTCTCCTTGTTTTGCCTACTAGCTCTCTGCCAAAAACCTGTGTCACAGAATCTCTTGCATATCCCTAGTGGATAAACGGAACTTCACCTGATAAATTAATTTCTGAGGAGAAATTTTTGTGACAGACATAATTCAGTCTTCTGTAGATACATGTCTTCTCATGATAGTTGTATGCTTACAATGAAATTAAATGAAGATACAGCAAATCTGCTTTCATGTGGCATATATGATAACCGTAATAGTAGCTGTCATAAGGCCGTCTTAAAATACATAGCCAAAGCCAGTATAGTGGCTCTTTAATGATATTTAATGATATTCTAAGTGTATCACTGTTTATCAAGATATCTGGGCTTATCAAGATAACCCTAGTTTGACGGTAACTGAGATTTGTTGCCTTTTGCTCTTAGTTCTTCTTGATGCATTGAAGAAGGAAGACTACCCTTTTTCCTCAAGGTGGTTAAATTACCTTTTAAAACTCTGCATACCACCAGATTTTCCAGCTGTTTAGCTGGAGATCCAGTTCTGGTCTTGCCTGTATGAATGGCTACATTTTAACATACTCAAAAGCAGTTCATACATTTAGCAGCAAGCAATAACAAGCTGAACTAAATGATATAAACTAAAAGTTGTTGGGAATAAGATTACATGACTCTCTTTAGTTCTTAGTTCTATATTGTTGCAAAAATGGCTAATATATGGAGGAGGGCGGGGATTGGTGTTTAAGGCACATAACTTTTTTCCACCTTTTCTTTAGTATTTTCCTTAGTATGTGGGAAATAATTTTGGTGGGTTGCATCCAGTTCTACATCCAGCAGTATTTTGAAAAAGCTGCCCTGGATGGAGGGCAGATACTTCAAGAAGTTGTGGAGGCTAGGATTAACTCAGCTTCCTCCATTTACCTTTCTGCCATCTCTTTGGTAATGTGAGTAGTGTAAAGATGTACTGATGAAGAACAAATGTTGGGTGCTAAAAAAATTTTTCTTGGATGGAAGTTATTGATAAGAACCGGAAGTTGAAGCTAAATGTACATACCCAAATGAGGGGTAAAGCATGCCTTGAACAAAGAATTGTATGATTTTTCTAGCTCTGTCATTTGGGTATGAGTTAGCCAAGCTGTTGGTCTCAATACATGGGTAAATGAATGAAATCTTATGGCATATATTTTTTTTATATAGAAGTCTTTTCAAGAAAGGTAACCGGATAAACAGTTACTTAAAGGTAACAGGCTAAGTTTCTCTTTTCAGCAACAGTTTAGTTCTATATTCATGGTACCTTTGTCTCCTTAATTTTTTGGCTGTTTTGTAAAACTTGTTTCAGGAAGTGCAAGCAGTGTTAGTGGTAGCAGTGGAAGTTCAACTAGAAACCTGTGGGTTAGCGGACTGTCTTCCAACACAAAAGCTGCTGACTTGAAAAATCTCTTTGGCAAATATGGAAAGGTATTTCATGGGGTGTGATACCGTGTGTGGTGTGTGTGTGTCTCTTCCCCCTCCTCTTTTCAGTTACAGAAATTGAGTAATGCTTAATTTAAATAAAAGTCTGAGATGAAATGTCTAACCAGTGTAATCTAAAAAAAACTAATATTTTCAGCATCTAAAGTAAGAGTGCATGCTTACAAGAAGAACCATATGTTAATTTTATAAGAAATTTTTCTTCCTGTTGAAGTAGGATAGATGCAAAAGAAATCTCACAAATACAACTGGACAGGACTGGCTTTAGAAATTTTTTTTGAAATTAAATAACCGTGGCTATGTTCTTTTACAGCAACTGTATTTAACCATGAGTGTAAGATAATGTGCTTACCGGTAAAATTGTAATATAAATAGTCTTTATAGAACCTGCTGCTTTGGGAGACTGTTTTTAAAATGTGTTCTGAGGGCTTATGAATGGGGAAAAATAGGTAAAAAAAAGTGACAGTTAATGTCTGTTCTTTTAGGGACTTAATGAATTAATGACTTAATGAATTTTTTTACAGGCTGCTTAAGCTAAGTCTGTTTTCCTGGATTTTGGTTTAATTTAACATACAAATTCCATAGAAGAATGCAGAATCCATACAAGCTAAGCAGTCTTCTGAAAACAGTTTCTGTCGCAGTTGTTCTCATTTTCTCAAAGGAGTTGCTGATAACTATGTGAATTCATAGTGTTTGTATAAGCCTGTGCAGTTATGACGTTTTTGGATCTTGGGAACTAGTTAGGGCCTTAGCACTGTGAATATCAAGTATGTGTACTGATTATTGGATATCTGATTTTTTTAATGAGTTTAGTAGGTGATTTTTATTTAATGCAAGTGTTGAAACCTGAGAGTATTCCAATTCTTTAGCTGTTTTTGCTGTAAAGATGCTTGGTACCTGTATTTACTTAGCTTTCCAGTTTTAAATTAATTGGGAAATATTTAATTTCTAAATGACTGTACCTTTACAGACTGCTAGAAAGATAAAATTGTTATATTGGAGCATGACTACATCAAGAAGACTGGCTCCAGTAGTTACAGAAGTTCTAGCAAGGATCGGGAACACAAAGCTTAATGCTTTCTCAAGAAACAGATGTCAAAGAGCTGGTTGCTAAAATTGCTTAATTGACACATTTGCTAGATGCCTTTGAAGAATTGGCTCCCTTATTAAGTTACTACATAATATTGCTTATACCTCTCTGCCATTAATTGGCAGCTGTTGACTTTTTAATGGGGGGTTCATCTATCAGAGATCAAATTCAGATCAGTGGTGTTTCTGTGAATTAATTTTGACAGTAACTGTCCAAAGAAGCATTTAGATAATGTGCGTGAGGTTGTGATTGGTCGAAACAGGACATAAGCATTAATATGCCTTGATGTGAAAGTTGGGATAAAGTTCTCAAAGTTGCAACTTCCTGTAGAGTTATATGCTTTTGAAAACTTGGAGCGTCAGTCTTTCTAGTGGGGTGGGGTTTTTTGTTGTTGTTGGGGTGGTTTTGTTTGTTTTGGTTTTTATATACTAGAGTAAAAATATTATTGGAATACCATCGCCTCCTTACTAGAAATGTCTCTCTCAAAACCTGAATTTTACCTGTTTATGTAGGTGCTTGGCGCAAAGGTGGTCACAAACGCACGAAGCCCAGGGGCAAAATGTTACGGCATAGTAACAATGTCTTCTAGTACAGAAGTGGCTAGATGTATTGCACACCTTCATCGAACAGAGCTGCATGGACAACAAATTTCTGTTGAGAAAGTAGGTTTAATAAGATTAAAACTTCTCCCAAAATAGACCACCTTATGCAAGAATCTGTATTAACCTATTAGCTTTTGGAAAAAAATATAGGTGAAAGGCGATCCCTCCAAAAAGGAGTTGAAGAAGGAAAGTGATGAGAAATCTGGTTCGGGTAGAAGCATGGGAGATAAGAAGACTGCGTCAAGTGATAAAGCCAGCAAGTAAGAAATTTCATGTGTGTTCTGAAGTTGTGAAAATCCTTTAAGTTGAATTTTCCTCATTGCATTTGTGTGTTTCTTTCCTAACAAGAACTCCGTCAACCAAAAAAGAAGAAAAGAAATCTGAGAAATCTGAAAAAAAAGAAAGTAAAGAAGCCAAGAAAACAGAAGGTAAAGATGAGAAGAGTGATAATGGAGCAAGTGGCCCTAATCAAGAATCCACTAAAAAAACTGAAGAAAAGAAAAGAATAAGTATGCAATATAGCCATGTTTCCTCCTGTTGAATCTGTGTGTCTGACTTGTTTTGGGGGCATGTTTTCGCTCTTACTGGAAACGAGACGATTAAACACATGTTCTTTTTTAGACTCCAGTAACATATATTACTTTAGAGCTGATGTTAAGCTTCCAGATTTTATATTACTACTTGATTACAGACATGTGCTGCCAGTAACAGTTCAATTTAGAGATTTAGAAATTTCACCAAGGAAAATCTGTAATACGCAAATAGGGATGTGTGTGTGTTTTAAACCTTTTTCTTTTTTTTTTCCCCTCCCCCCCCCCCCTTTTTCTCCCCCCTTCACTAGGTGGTAAAAGCCCAGGTCAAGTTGTAGTTTTAGACCAAACAAAAGGAGACCAAGGCCACACTAGGACAGTTAGAAGGGGAAGATTTGATAAAGTAAGTATCTATAGATTTGATGCAATCCTTATCTGATTTGATACTACCTTACAGTTGATATTTTCACTGAAGAGTCAGTAAACTATTACCAACTGTTAAGCTTAGATAGAAGCTTTGTATGCTTTGGGATAGCTAAGTAGTTAATGATACTTGAACATAGCATCCAGAAATCTCCCTAAATGAATGAGACTTCTGAAATAACCATTGTAATCTCTGTCTATAGCCACAGATATTGAGGAACAAAGAGCGTATTATTCAAGATAAAGTGAAATTCAGGGAATACAGGGGTAGAAAGGATATCTTGCCTTTTGAAAAGATGAAGGAACAGAGATTGCGAGAACACATGGTTCGATTGGAAAGAATACGACGAGCTGTTGAACTCCGAAGGTAGTAATTCAACTTTTTGCTAAAGGCTATTTTATACATTAATTGATCAGATATTATATTTAGAAGTCTAATTAGAATGCATTCTGTCAAGCCTTTTACTCAGATGTTGAAGTCTGGGACTCTACCTAACAGTATCTTTATATGAATTAACAGATTCCAAAAATTGTGTTTAATCTTTTAATAGCCATATACGTACACATATAGTTTAGTGTACGTTATGAGGGGGTGTATCTCATAAGTGTTACTGCATGCCAATTTTCTTTTTGAAAAAAATAGAAGTTTACTAGGAGATGTGGCCAAAAATAGTGTTTGGGGGTTGGTTGGTTGTTTTTAAGCAGAGAACTGTTGTATATCTTAGTGACAAATCAAGCATAATACAATCTTGTCCCTTCAAATAAAAGGACTAAATGGCTACATTATTCTATTCTGCTCTTTTCATATGGCCAAAAGTTTGCAAAGAATAGTTAAATGACTTGTGTTATTAGCTGGATTTCCCTAAAAAAAGGAATTCCCAGCAAGCATGAAGCTTAAAGGAGAAAATGCCTTTCCTGCTTCTTGTAAGCTGTACTATAGGAGGTGGGAAGAAGAAAGCAAAATGAAGCTCTTGACAAGTATGCCTGACCTGTGCAAGTCAGAGGGGTCTTGTTATTCTGTCTTATTTTTGGACAGAAAACAATAAGTAAATTTTTTGTTGGCTTGAAGAGGGCAAGAGCTAAAATAGCAAGTGTTTTTAAGATGCAAATCATGTTCTTTGCTAAGTTGTTATTGTCTGCAAGATGACAACATAGAAATGNATATACTAGAGTAAAAATATTATTGGAATACCATCGCCTCCTTACTAGAAATGTCTCTCTCAAAACCTGAATTTTACCTGTTTATGTAGGTGCTTGGCGCAAAGGTGGTCACAAACGCACGAAGCCCAGGGGCAAAATGTTACGGCATAGTAACAATGTCTTCTAGTACAGAAGTGGCTAGATGTATTGCACACCTTCATCGAACAGAGCTGCATGGACAACAAATTTCTGTTGAGAAAGTAGGTTTAATAAGATTAAAACTTCTCCCAAAATAGACCACCTTATGCAAGAATCTGTATTAACCTATTAGCTTTTGGAAAAAAATATAGGTGAAAGGCGATCCCTCCAAAAAGGAGTTGAAGAAGGAAAGTGATGAGAAATCTGGTTCGGGTAGAAGCATGGGAGATAAGAAGACTGCGTCAAGTGATAAAGCCAGCAAGTAAGAAATTTCATGTGTGTTCTGAAGTTGTGAAAATCCTTTAAGTTGAATTTTCCTCATTGCATTTGTGTGTTTCTTTCCTAACAAGAACTCCGTCAACCAAAAAAGAAGAAAAGAAATCTGAGAAATCTGAAAAAAAAGAAAGTAAAGAAGCCAAGAAAACAGAAGGTAAAGATGAGAAGAGTGATAATGGAGCAAGTGGCCCTAATCAAGAATCCACTAAAAAAACTGAAGAAAAGAAAAGAATAAGTATGCAATATAGCCATGTTTCCTCCTGTTGAATCTGTGTGTCTGACTTGTTTTGGGGGCATGTTTTTGCTCTTACTGGAAACGAGACGATTAAACACATGTTCTTTTTTAGACTCCAGTAACATATATTATTTTAGAGCTCATGTTAAGCTTCCAGATTTTATATTACTACTTGATTACAGACATGTGCTGCCAGTAACAGTTCAATTTAGAGATTTAGAAATTTCACCAAGGAAAATCTGTAATACGCAAATAGGGATGTGTGTGTGTTTTAAACCTTTTTCTTTTTTTTTT